>JACEFZ010001734.1:0-25000 GCA_014155875.1 Cepaea nemoralis
GCTTTAGATTGGATAGGACACGTTAGGAGGTTGAATGATGGTAGAATACCAAAGGACATCTTTTGTGGTGAATTACAGATGGGTAAGAGATCTCAGGGTCAGGGTCGGCCTCTACTACAATACTAAAACGTGTGTAAGCGGGAAATGATTGATACAAAATTGATAATGCACATTGGGAGCAAGTCGCCGCTGAACGTTTTTGCATGGAGGGAAAATATCAGAAATGGAGTTAGTTAGTTAGTTAGTTAGTCGCAGTTCCAACTTCACAGCAACGGGTCGTCCCTCATCATCATTATATATATCGTCGTTTCTCACCTACATTTGTTTTACACCTCGTCGTTTCTCACCAACATTTGTATGACATCTCGTCGTTTCTCACCAACATTTGTTTGACATCTCGTCGTTTCTCACCTACATTTGTTTTATATCTCATCGTTTCTCACCAACATTTGTTTACATCTCATCGTTTCTCACCTACATTTGTTTTATATCTCGTCGTTTCTCACCAACATTTGTTTTATATCTCGTCGTTTCTCACCAACATTTGTTTGACATCTCGTCGTTTCTCACCAACATTTGTTTAATATCTCGTCGTTTCTCACCAACATTTGTTTTATATTTCGTCGTTTCTCACCAACATTTGTTTAATATCTCGTCGTTTCTCACCAACATTTGTTTTATATCTCGTCGTTTCTCACCAACATTTGTTTTATATCTCGTCGTTTCTCACCAACATTTGTTTGACATCTAGTCGTTTCTCACCAACATTTGTTTGACATCTCGTCGTTTCTCACCAACATTTGTTTACACCTCGTCGTTTCTCACCAACATTTGTTTTATATCTCGCCATTTCTCACCAACATTTGTTTAATATCTCGTCGTTTCTCACCTACTATTGTTTTATATCTCGTCGTTTCTCACCCAACATCTGTTTGACATCACGTCGTTTCTCACCTACATTTGTTTATATCTCGTCGTTTCTCACCTACATTTGTTTATATCTCGTCGTTTCTCACCTACATTGTTTTACACCTCGTCGTTTTTCACCAACATTGTTTTATATCTCGTCGTTTCTCACCTACATTTGTTTTATATCTCGTCGTTTCTCACCAACATTAGTTTTATATCTCGTCGTTTCTCACCAACATTTGTTTTATATCTTGTCGTTTTCTCACCTACATTTGTGTATATCTCGTCGTTTCTCACCTACATTTGTTTTATATCTCGTCGTTTCTCACCTACATTGTTTTATATCTCGTCGTTTCTCACAACATTTGTTTTATATCTCGTCGTTTTTCACCTACATTTGTTTTATATCTCGTCGTTTCTCACCAACATTTGTTTTATATCTCATCGTTTCTCACCAACATTTGTTTTATATCTCGTCGTTTCTCACCAACATTTGTTTTATATCTCGTCGTTTCTCACCAACATTTGTTTTATATCTCGTCGTTTCTCACCTACATTTGTTTTATATCTCGTCGTTTCTCACCAATATTTGTTTTATATCTCGTCGTTTCTCACTTTCATTTGTTTTTTATCTCGTCGTTTCTCACCAACATTTGTTTGACATCTCGTCGTTTCTCACCAACATTTGTTTGACATCTCGTCGTTTATCACCAACATTTGTTTTATATCTCGTCGTTTGTCACCTACATTTGTTTTATATCTCTTCGTTTCTCACCAACATTTGTTTTATATCTCGTCGTTTCTCACCTACATTTGTTTTATATCTCGTCGTTTCTCACCAACATTTGTTTTATATCTCGTCGTTTCTCATCTACACTTGTTTTATATCTCATCGTTTCTCACCAACATTTGTTTTATATCTCGTCGTTTCTCACCAACATTTGTTTTATATCTCGTCGTTTCTCACTTACATGTGCTTTTCAATTCTTACTATTAATTATTGATGTAAGATTGTGGAGCTCATCTCTCATTATCATTGCTTTAAAACTTTTGTAAAAATCCCACGGTGCTCTTTAAACATCATTGTTAACATCCATTTTGTCACCTGCGATTATGTTCTAGTAAACTCACCGACCCCACTTCTCGTTTTCACTGACTCACTAATGCAGCATTAAGTTCCAGCTAACTTGATACAGACCTCCCTGGCCTAGGCGTTGGCGTCTTTCTCCGTAATCCCGTATATTCTCGTGAGTAACGTAACCTGCGCGAGAATCGGTAGCGATTCTCATCGCGTTTTTAACTTACGAATATGCGATCCGGTCGCTCAGAAAGCAATGGTAAACTACTGAGCGTAATCTTGTCTAGTACATCAAAAGCAGCTGAAAAATGCTGATGGTGACTGCAACGTCCTGTAAGGGATATGCAAAAAAAATAAAAAAAAATTGGATACACCGAGGATGGAGATGTATGGAGTCACGTGAACGCTTACGCCAGTTGGCAGGGAACATCGCACAGGGTGATGATGATGATGATGATGATGATGATGATGATAATGATGATGATGATGATGAGGATGATGATCTACATTGATGGCATCGGGTACACTACAAGGCTTTCGGTAACATCGGTGATGGTAAAGCCAACAACGACAAAAACGGCGACGACGACATAGGTGTTACTGTTGACAAGAGGGTGACGAAAATGAAAACAACTGCTTTCCTAGCTTTACAGGAGGTGTTTGTTCGTTATGCAATTACTCTCACTTTCTGCAGTCAGATGTATGGTAAACAGGCAGACATCTGTTGGGCTGCAGTGGGGTGTTTGTCGACATGGTGTGAACGTGCTGGCAATCAATAACAACACAATAGAGTCCAGGCAGTCCCCAGCTTGGAGGATCACATCTAGGATGGTGTGTGCATGAGTGGTTTTAGCAATAGCTGTGTCTCCTTCCTTCCTTCTTTCCTTCCTTCCTTCCTTCCTTCCTTCCCTTCCTCTGTCTGTCTGTCTGTCTGTCTGTCTGTCTTACTTTCTTTATTTCTTGGTAAGGCCGCCTGACTCGGGTTCCGAAGGTTGTGGGTTCAATTGCCGGCCGCGTACTTCAGTTCACAAATGCATTTTTTCGGAGACTTCTGGGGGTTGTCGCTTGAGCTACGGAGTTTGTGCTTTGTGTGACACTTTCAGGGCTGCGATCATATGGGATAAAAACCCGGTGCAATAAAGTCGGCCCTGTCGACTTTTAAGCGACATGCTTGTTTGTTTGTTTGTTTGTTTGTTTGTTTGTTTCTTTCTTTCTTTCTTTTTCCATCATCCTCCTCCTCGTGCTTCTTCTTCTTCTTCTTCTCTTCTTCTTCTTCTTCTTCTTCTTCTTCTTCTTCTTCTTCTTCTTCTTCTTCTTCTTCTTCTTCTTCTTCTTCTTTCTTCTTCTTCTTCTTCTTCTTCATCTTCTTCCCTTTCTCCTCCTCTTCTTCCCTTTCTCCTCCTCTGAATCCGACACCGCCTCCGCCTCCTCCTCATCCTCCTTCTGCTGCTTATTTTTCGTTACCTTCTTCTATCTTGAAACTCAATATATTGTTGTTATCAAAAGCTGAACTGTGAGTTTCCAATGGAATACAGTATGCACACAATGAAATAAATAAGTAAAGAACTCTTCTTCTCGCACTAAGGCTCAATGGCTACACCTGGCTAGACCTATACTTTATTTTAACAGACCTAAGGCACTCGGTGGGTGATATGGTCAGTGTCACACCCCGCCGCCTTTACTTCCAGTTAATGTCTTGGTACCCGTGTTGGCATGGGCCGATATTGACAACCGGAGGTCGGCAGGCGAGCGTCTAGGCCAGTGGTTCAAAACCGGTGGGGAATTCCCCCCGAGGGGGGAATTTTAGGGTTTCCCGGGGGGGGGGGGGGGGACACGAAGACCATTTCAAGAATCGCGTTAATACAAGAACCGATTACTTGATATTGTTTTTCCTTCATACTTTACAGCTATATACGTCTCATCCTTCTAAAATTCATTTTATAAAGTAAGTAGACCCACAAATCATGTTTTATGTGGATGTCTAGACTTGTTTTAGTTTATGCTATTAAATGTAAATTTGGGGGGGGGGGGAATGGACGTTCTGAAAATACGGTGCAGGGAGCACGGGCCAAATTTTTGATAGGAAGGGGGGGGGGGGGGGGGGAATGACGTTCTGAAAATATGGTGAAGGGGAGCACGGGCCAAAAAAGGTGAGAACCACTGGTTTAGGCGCTACGTTATTGCGGCTCCCATGCACATAATTGCGTTAATGATATTCATATCAAGAAGAAAGACTATCAGAAATGAAGAAATCAGGACTAAAGTGGGGGGGGGGGGGTGGGTGTGGGGGGGGGGTATAGCATCACTAGATTTATCAGAATACAGCAAGTTAAATGGTTTGGCCATATAACTAGATTACCAAGTAACAGTATACCACAACAAGCAATGATGTACAGACCAAATGAAGGCAGACAAAAAGGCCATGTAAACGATGGACAGAGGGAATAACAGAGTCCATGGGAATCTCGATGCATGAAGCCGAATAAACGGGCACTTTCGCGCTGTTTATACTTCACCTCGACACCGCAAGGTACAAGAGGAACAAGATGAGATGTGATGAGGTGTTCATTTGGAGTGCAAGTGATGTCTTACTGCTAGGGGTTACTTCCTATAAAGATTTTCAATGACAACAAAGGACACCCAAGTTAACCCAACCTCCAAGTGGTCAATGCGTAATGGACCCTGTTCCACGCTATAAGGCATTTTGACCATATGGTGCTGGACCAATCATTTATATGGATCCTTGGAGTTATGTGGTCAGCATCACGTCGGCTGTCCCAGGTCGATCCAGCCTAAAACAGGTACCGGAAAATGTTCAGGGAAGTAAAGGCGGCCAGCTTGATACCGATCACATCAGCTACTGCACAGATGGGTGGTCTATACACAATATGGGTCTTTGCTCCATGTGCCCATATGCGCTATAGACTTGTCAAAGGGACCTTTTATAATGAAAGAGAACGATTAATAACTTTCTTACACGTCTGTACCTTCATTCATGGACATATATAGCTGGGAACAGCAACAATCCATTCACTGACATCTATAGCTAGGAACAAAAAACCATCCATTCACTGACATCTATAGCTAGGAACAGGAACAATCCATTCACTGATAGATATAGTTAGGATCATACACCATCCATTCACTGACATCTATAGCTATGAACAGGAACAATCCATTCACTGACAGATATAGCTAGGAACAAAAAACCATCCATTCACTGACATCTATAGCTGGGAACAGGAACAATCCATTCACTGACATATATAGCTTTGTTTGTTTAGTTTGTTTAGTCGTTGGATCAACATCACGGCACACGGTTTAACCCATAAGTGCTCCGTTTTCCTAACTCAAACCTGAGTCTGGAGAAACTCAGCTCAATGCACGAACTCCGTTGCATCGGCGAGGATCCTGAAATACTTTGGGTAGATTTTTAACTCGAAATTTTGCCCGGGCAGCGCCGTTAGGCTACTCTTTTTCGATTTCCAACTGCCAAGGGATTTTTTACGTGCGCAGCATTACACACGGGCGTCCGATCTCACTACCCAGAGACCAGGGGAAATTTTATTACTGGAAGTCCAGGTGGATGTTTTAAATAAATCCCGGTTCTCACCGGGGCCTGAACCCGGGACCTCCAGCACTCTAGGCGGACACCATACCTCGAGACCACTCAGCCCCCTGACATATACAGCTGGGAACAAGAACAGCTCGTTCACTGACAGCTATAGCTAGGAACAATGAAATAAATTGGGTGGAACTGCGGTAAACCTGTGGAAATATAAACAATATAAAATAACACAATGTACTGCAGCTTTACAAAACAGAATTACGACACATACAGGACGCTGCGGCGATTAGCCTTCATCAGCAAACAAATACATGCACGAAACACAACATATAGCGATAAGTAACAACATTTTTTTCATATTTTTATTTTCTCTTCATTGCTCTCATTTTCCCCCATCTTTTTATTCTTTTTATCCCGTCCTTATGTCTTAATGTAGTCACGTAGGATCTTCTCCTGTGTAGGGGTTGAACCAGGCTTGTCCATGGGACACATGGGATAGCAACTTTTTTTAAAAACGTTTTTAAAGCCTTTTATCCTTCCTTTTTCTTTATATACTCGTATCAATTCTTTATCTCGTGGTGGGACACCGGATAAATTAATACATGCGCGCATGCGATCATATTACCAACGTTTCAATGCCCATTTTAAAAAAAATTACTCGCATTACTTTAATGAAGATGATGAAGAATTCTTAAACCACATTCCGAATATTGTTCAGATTAAAGGAATGCTGTACATACATGAGAAATTCAAAACTTTTTTTGACAAACTAGAAATTGATGGTACTACATCTCATTTAATTTTGCTGTTATACTTCCTCCTAGACTATCAGTTGTACAAAGTTATTGTTGATATTGAAGAAGAAACTTCCAGCAGCATGGTGAAGAAATATTGTCAGAACTTTCAGAAAATCTATTGTTTGTTGTCTTCGTTATTCAAATTCACCACCGGAAAACATTGTTTTGAATTAATATTTTTACACAATTATTAGTGTATTATACTATATACATTTTAAGAGCCATAAATGAGATGCTATTTTTATATTAATGTGATTACCATTATTTTACAATTAACAATTATCATTAATGTAATCGCAATTGACGATTGATAGGAACAGATAGCGACAAGAAACTTCACGATCACAGGTAATGAAGCAAATATATACAAGCTAACATAGCTTTAGATTTGTATATACAGTTGAGCTGTGAGGCCTTATTTAGCAATAAGAAGCATCATCATGCTTTCTGGATAAGCAAACACTGTCTTATTTTTTATTTATAAATAATTTTTAGGGCTCAGGGTTCCCCAGGAACAAGAGCAAACCCATGAAGTTGCAAGTCCCTATGTGTCATACGGATGACCGCCACTGCAGGTGATTAAGGCTTCATCAATATTTAAAAACAAATCTTAGCCAAAAGGCCGAGAAACGATCGTGTCTAAAGTGTGACCTGACTAGCACTATACAATTATGATATTAACAAATGGACTACAACATTTTCTCGTTGTGAATTTAAATAATGAAGGCAACATATTGCACTTTACGAAAAACAGCGAAATATGCCAGGCAATGAATTATGCAATATAGTGTTTGTCTTCATTATTTAAATAAACGACCACTCAACATTTTCCTATACAAAATAGGTCAGTTAAGACGGGCACATGGCAGGCGATGTTGCTGCCACTTCTGGAAGCAGTGATTGTCTTCACTGCAAGTGACTTCAGCTGGTCTGTCGCGACTTTTGTTTTCGTTCGCTCGTTTTGAATTCTAGAGTTGTCCATACACGTTCTTCTATTTCTGGTGCAATGGACTAATTTTTGTGTGGGAGTTAGCTTTCTCTGTTACTAGTGTCCATTGCCATCTTGCGAGCCTACTCCGACTTCAGAGGTACTTATAATTTGCATCCCCAAGTCAAGGACGAGAAGTCAATATTTTAGTCCAACTGACCGGTGTATGGTTTGACCCCGCTACCTCGACATCAGCACACCGGATGTTTAAAAACGAGCGATTTTATCCATTCGGATATGCTGACCTCGTGATGTCCACAGTTCCAAAATGGCGACCTTTTAGATGGATTTTGAGATGAGAGGAAAGGAAGAAGACACACCGACCCAGGCCTTGCGTGTATGATCAGTGCGGCACGTGATTAATGCGCGTATGAAGGTCTATGCAGACGTTCCATCGGATTCGCTTGTGTTCATTGACAGAGTTCTGTGAACTAGCTTTGTACAACTACTGTATTTCGCCAGCGCATTTCTTCGGTCAAATTGGCCGCTGGAATACCATATCTTTCATCCTCAAGGAAACGTGCTCGGCTATGTCGACAAATGCACTTTAGTTAAGATTCTCATCTTCTGCATATTCCATCGACCCACAGCTGTGCTTTTGAACTCTTTTGTTCAAATATGCATTACACTAATTGGTTTTGAAAAATAACACAATGTGGGCAACACACGGATATGTTAGCAACAGCGTTCAACTTGCCAGCTACTTTGCTCAATCAATTAGGTACCGTGTGTAAACAATGACGGTTGGCTGCAACGGAGCTCTAACACTCTCTGAAGCTCACCTTTATTGTACATTCAGACAGTCTGCTGTTCGTCCACATGGGCCTTAATTATAACTTCGCGTATGAGGTTGAACGGGTTTGGAGTAATGAGAAAATGATCGATCGCCCATCTCTTGATGTTATTTTCTCACTGCATCACTGTCTGCATCTTGCCTTCAACTATTTCCTCCATTATTATATTTACTAGAATGCAATATCTTTTGATGGACAAAAATAAAATTTTAATTATATCTTTTTTATTTCTTTAATCAACTTTCGTTTTATTTACATTCTCTCTAGAGCCTCTGTATTTGATTGTTATTGTGTCCATGAAATACGACCTATTATTCTGTATATCCACATCTCCATGGCTTCCTATTCGACTTTCCAATGCTTGTTCATCGTTCAGCTTCTTTACTTTGTCTATGTAGTGACAGACTAGGTCTAAAATTATTGTTTAGACAGTTAGTTAGTTAGTTAGTTAGTTAGTTAGTTAGTCGACAGATCATTCTCATTGCAAATCGAACCATTCAGTCCATAAGTGCTCGGATCCCCACCTCAGTAAATCCCGCAGCGTGTAGCGGCTCACGACATCAGTTCTGTGTTCGGTTTATTAATCTTCTTTGACTTCCTGTATAGTCTTCTTGTCTGGCCACACCTCTTTAATTTGCTCTTCTCGCAGTCTGACCTTTGTTGTAGATTCACAGTCAAAACTTGGTTCTCTCAAGTCTCACTTCTCGTAGAGCATTCAGTATATCAGCCTGATCCATGGCTCGTCCGTCCTCCTCAGTAGCCTTACCTGCAAGCCGATCAGCCTGTTCATTTCACCGGATTCCCACATCCTCTGGCACGAAAATGAAACCAATTTTTTTTCAGCCGTGACCGCCCCAGAGACATCGAATAATGTCTTCAGATCCAGCCCATCTCTATCTTTCTGAACATACTCATTGGGTTGCCAAGGAAGCATGCCCGAGTGAAGGCCTGTATCTCAGCCATGTTATTGCATTACTTAACTGCTATGACCTCCATAGCCAGACTACTTGTGGTCAAAGCAAAGAGCATCACCCTTTAAAGAGCTCTCGAAGGTCAAAGCTTTTTCTTCCTCCTCCACAGCAGCCAGATTTTCTTGTCTGCATTTTCTGTCTAGTTGGATGCAAACTGAAAAGGATGTACAGAACTCTGTTGGCACTTGTACCCACTCCTCGCCAGGTTCTAAGTCCTCAAGTTATACACCTATTGAAGAATGCCTTCGGCTTCACCCATCCACGACTTTCCTCTTTTTAATCTGCTGCCATTTCTTTACCTTCTTAATTTCACTATGCAGAGGAATTTGTGTATGTGCGTTGACTCTGAGGTAGTAACGTGCTTGGCAAATTTGTATTATATCCCCAATGGTTGGAAAATCAAGAAGGTAGCGCATCACCTACACGCCGTGTCTCGTATACACCCAAGTATAATACGCTTAGCTTCGTTCTGTATCCTCTCCATCCTTTCCATCTGCTTATGGCTAAGAGTCAGGATCGCGATCGCATACTCACAAACAGAAAAGACCAAACCCTCGTATAGAAGACAGATGGCGCTGCTCAGTTATTCCGCCGCCATCGTAACCAAACCCCGCTTGGCCTTTGTTTATCACCTGGTCTATGTGCTCAGTGTAATCAAGGCTGCGACCAAATCGTATCCCCAGATATGTCATTGCCTGCGTTCTTTCCACACTTTCTGATTGATTGATTGATTGATTGATTGATTGATGTAGGAACCGACATCACATCATTCGGGTAATTCCCATAAGCGCTCCGTCCCCATCCTCAGAAGCCAGCGAAGAGTTCCAAACCCCAATAGTGCCAGTAGCAATTTGATTATATGTGCGTCTTGCCTTTCCTCTAAGCGTCGAGCATCGGCCAGATCCCCTCGTCACTCCACGCTGTCGCATTCCTGCCAGACCATGGTGGTCCATTTGCTCCTCCGATGTGTACACGTGCTCCCACAAGGCCGCAACCACGTCTGCCTTATCATGCATCAATACTCCACCAAGTTTTGCCGAGCCAGTCAATCTGTCTGCCTGTTCATTCCCCAACACACCAGCATGCCCCGAAGAAAAGATCCAGACGATGCTTGCCACCCGTGACTTCCGAAGCTAAGCAAGCCACTCGGCACGAAGCTTGCCAGTCCTCACCCTACTCAGCATGCTTTCTGAGTCAGTTACAATCACGATGTGTGTGTGTATCGTATTCTCCATCCAGCGGAAAACTGCACTGACTGCCTCCACCTCCTTTCTTAAGCTAGATGTTGTGGTATCATATGCCAGGCTCTCCTGCACCAAACGTCGACCATTAGCCTTTGAAAAGAAACCCCAGGCACTTCTACTACCTCTCAACACCGAACCATCTGTGTAGATAATCACATCACCCGGGCGAGCATTATCCTGAATTAGTTGCTGGATTTCCACTTCCGTGGCCCCTGCTGGCCACTCCCTGCACTCCGGGCTATATGTGATTATAACTCTGCACAAGTCTGACTGCTTCCTTGGCACTCTGACCCACTCCTCTCCTCGCCTAATGTCTGATTGTATCCTCCGTCTGAACCATCCATGATTTCCCTATTATCAGTCGCTGGCCCTTAACTGCGTCCACACTTTCTGAACACGATTTACATTTGGTGTTGGAGTGTTGGGGAGCGGCTGGCCGAGTGGCTAAGAACTTTGGGAGACCCGGGTTTAAATCCTCAGTAAGGTGGGGATTTTTTTTTCTGTCGGGGGCAATATGAAAATCCTAACCTGCACAGTTCGCGGCGACTGCACTATTCTGGCGGCCTTAATTCCTCAGGCTCAAGGCTCCCTGTCCTACACTGCAAGGTACTGTAGGCATTAGATGACAGATGACAGTTGAAGTGTTGACAATATCGTTATTCAACGAGAACCATGTCACTATTGCCTTCGTTGGGTTCACCACTGCACCAGCTTCACCACACCAAGTGCTTACGCGATTGAGTTCTGTTTATAGTTCAACAGCAACCCGAGCTCTGTCCTTACCCTGACGATACACTAATACATCGTAGTCAAAACTATTGGTTGCCAAGACCAAATGTTCATGAACATTTTTAACATATTGTCTACTGGTTAAGGGAGTCCACGTTATTAGCTTCCACGGGGCCCACTTGCCAATGGGCAAGCTTTTACCCTGGCCAATCCGCATCTAATTTCATATTTTAAAATTACACGTCTGACCTTCTTCTTTTTATTTACAAGTCAGAAATGAAAATTATTTGTTGTTGGAAGATCTAAAAAACAGTATGAGTATACCTATAACAAAGATAATGACAAAACACACAATAAAAACTCTCAGCCTGTACATGTTTAGTTCTTGTTTGCTAGGATCAACCGATCGCCCGGAGCTCTTGCGCCTGTCCAAACTCCGAGTAGCTAAGTTCATGCGAGAGGGAAGGGAACCTCTACGAAAGATTATGCTAGAAAGTGACAGCGGACTTGCTATTCCCGAAATACCTTTCAAGCCAAGGGGAGATTGTAAAGGACTTTCTGTGCAGTATTTAGAGTCACCATGCGAGCTGGCAGCCAATGACAATCGTCTCAAGCTGCCATCTTGACTAGGAGTGTTGACTAAATTCACACTTCTCCGTCGAGCAGGATCTGTTGCTGAAAGTGGGTCCACACTTGCGTTGCTGCTTGATCGTCGTCGATACTCTGTGCTGGAGCGAATGTGCGGTCTCATTTTCTTGCTAAAACAAACACCTATGGTTCCTTTGATAGATATCGAATAATGGTGGCTATTTTCTATTAAAACAATTACGCTTCCTTTGATGGATGTAGCATAATGGTGGTCATGTTGTCACAGATACACTTTAATTTTTGTTCTGTTGAAATATTGTCAGTCAGTGATTAATTCAGGATCTTCAGAAACCTTGCAAACAGAAAGTTTCTGTTATGTAAATGCAGCTATGCAAAGAAAGTCAATCGATGCTCACCAGTAGTAAATTGTATCTATTACAAATATGTCTGGCTGTTACAGTTAGTATTCATATCTACCAGTAACTGATAGCACGTTCATGTCACCGGCTCTTAGTTTAATATCCACGTACAAACGGGTTGATGAATGCAAATGTTAAAAAGTTAGTTGCATGTCAGTTTACAGGATGCTACAATAAACCCCAGCATTTATTTACTGTTTGGGATTTGCTAGGTAATTCAATTTTACGTTCAGTATTTGCCCGTACACTCTAAACGGCCGATGATCATACCATCAAATAAACGCAAGGTGATCTGCTCCTAAATTGCCTGCAGCTGATTTCGAACCCTAGAACCGGTATTCTGGGAATAGTAAAACTGCGTTCACTGATCATCAAGCCACAGGCGTGGACGCGAATAAATGTCACACCCCACGATACCCCAGCAGGGCTGTCCATGGAGTACAGCACGCCATATTTGTGTGTGTGATGTGTTGTCTTATCTAGTGGCTCTGAAGTTTAGGTCACTGGTGAATATCAATTGATGAATGACTTCACACGTAGTTGTAACTCTTAAACGACGCAAAGATGTCCCAATGTTTTTCGGATGAATCTTCGCTATCTTTGAGTTGTCATATTGTTTCCCTGTTTGTTTTTAAACTTTATGTATTTAATTGGTTAGAAATTACAGCTCGAAAAATATGAAACAAACATATATATGTGGTCAACAATTCTAGCGTGACATTAGAAATGGTGAAAAATAACGGATTCAAGTACTGGTATTCAGTCGTTTAAGAGTTAACGCTGTGATTACACGAGGGGGGAGATTGAGGAACATTTATCATTAATCTGTCGCTGGTAGCTTATCAAACACGACATCCATTTTTCATTATTATGCCAGTTGTATCGAACAGCTCAGGGCGTGTGAATGAGTCCAGATCGACCAGCCGTGCCACATCGGCGATTACAGGTAGTTTAGTCGGAGTATAACACTGTAGCGTTTATGAAATATATGACACAGAGACTTTGCTAGAAATGTAAGCAGGATTATATGACGAGACACCAACTACAGCTGTTGCTAAGAGTCGAGTTGTATGCAGTCCTCATCAATATTGCATATTAAACGGCGTACACCAATGGCTGCTTGCTCTCATGTCTGAAGACTGGAAACTTCCGGTTTGCACGCAAGAAGTGTCTGTCAATGTCTGGAATGGAAGAATAGACAATACATTATTTTACATGTCCTAAATATTAGTCATAATTGCTTATCAACATCATTAAGTGCCTTGCCAGCCGGCTTAGGCGATCACATCTTTCCACATATCTCGGTCCTTGGGGTGTTAGATCTACTCTGCTAATGATATTCTTCCATGCCGCCGTCTCAGTCCATCCAGCATCATCATCATCTCTCTCTCTCTCTCTCTCTCTCTCTCTCTCTCTCTCTCTCTCTCTCTCTCTCTCTGCCACAGAGAATAGACAATACATTATTTTACATGTCCTAAATATTAGTCATAATTGCTTTATCAACATCATTAAGTGCCTTGCCAGCCGGCTTAGGCGATCACATCTTTCCACATATCTCGGTCCTTGGGGTGTTAGATCTACTCCTGCTAATGATATTCTTCCATGCCGCCGTCTCAGTCCATCCAGCATCATCATCATCTCTCTCTCTCTCTCTCTCTCTCTCTCTCTCTCTCTCTCTCTCTCTCTCTCTCTCTCTCTCTCTTCTCATTAGTCATTACATGACCAAATAATGCTGGTTGTTTCTTTCTTATAGTTGAATGTACTGTTCTAGTTTCATTAGCCTCTTCCAAATAATCATTGTATTGCTGTTACACCATGTCAATATTATAATGCCAGGTCAGACACTGAGTTTGTGAGACGTCAGATGGTGCGGGATCGTGGAAATGACCAAGTGATTATATGCACCCATTATGGATAAACACTTATCGCGTGAATTGTTCTTTATAGTCACGTTCATTACCGCAATGGGTTATGAAGCCTTTTTGAAGCACAGTGTAACAAACTATCGTTTGTCAAGACGGCAAGGTGCCATCCAATCCAATTATTATGCTCTTGCAATTGAAAAATAGCAAATACTACTAAAATCGTCCGGGATATCTAACGCATATGCAATTACTACAAAATAATATGAAGCGAAAATATTACACACACACATACACTCTCTCACTCACGCACGCACGCACGCACGCACGCGCACTCACACATGTACACAGGCGCCCGCACACACACACACACACACCCACGCGCGCGCGCACACACACACACACAAGAATGTTTTCCCGTTGTTAATTTCATAATAAAGACACAAACAGTATATTGCACAATTTATTGCCTGGCATATCTTGCAGTATCTCTGCCACGCGCAATGCCACCGAACAAAGTATAACATATAAGTAGGCAGCATGATTGTTCCTTTCAACAGAAATACACGAAAACACCTTGTCATGTTTGCCTGGCACCATGGTAGTTGTAAAGAGGACAATCATGTCAAAGAGGGGTGCAACAAATTGTGGCCAGGTTGTGGTCTATTCGTGCCCCTTCCATGCCTTTTAGACTGGGACACACTTGACGATGTGACAAATATAGCTATTTGTGAATATCGTTGCTCATGAGAAAGACATCACAGTGTGGCAGATTTGGGAATATAACAGAGGATGGGAGATATACTACGGTGTGGCAGCTGTTGGGAATATCACAGAGGATGGGAGATATACTACGGTGTGGCAGCTGTTGGGAATATCACAGAGGATGGGAGATACACCATGGTGTGGCAGCTGTTGGGAATATCACAGAGGATGGGAGATATACTACGGTGTGGCAGCTGTTGGAATATCACAGAGGATGGGAGATACACCATGGTGTGGCAGCTGTTGGGAATATCACAGAGGATGGGAGATATACTACGGTGTGGCAGCTGTTGGGAATATCACAGAGGATGGGAGATACACCATGGTGTGGCAGCTGTTGGGAATATCACAGAGGATGGGAGATATACCACGGTGTGGCAGCTGTTGGGAATATCACAGAGGGTGGGAGATATACCACGGTGTGGCAGCTGTTGGGAATATCACAGAGGGTGGGAGATACACCATGGTGTGGCAGCTGTTGGAAATATCACAGAGGATGGGAGATATACCACGGTGTGGCAGCTGTTGGGAATATCACAGAGGGTGGGAGATACACCATGGTGTGGCAGCTGTTGGGAATATCACAGAGGGTGGGGAGATACACCATGGTGTGGCAGCTGTTGGAATATCACAGAGGATGGGAGATATACCACGGTGTGGCAGCTGTTGGGAATATCACAGAGGGTGGGAGATACACCATGGTGTGGCAGCTGTTGGGAATATCACAGAGGATGGGAGATATACTACGGTGTGGCAGCTGTTGGGAATATCACAGAGGATGGGAGATATACTACGGTTGTGGCAGCTGTTGGGAATATCACAGAGGATGGGAGATATACTACGGTGTGGCAGCTGTTGGGAATATCACAGAGGATGGAGATACACCATGGTGTGGCAGCTGTTATGAATATCACAGAGAATGGGAGATACACCATGGTGTGGGCAGCTGTTGGGAATATCACAGAGGATGGGAGATACACCATGGTGTGGCAGCTGTTGGGAATATTACAGAGGATGGGAGATACACTATGGTGTGGCAGCTGTTGGGAATATCACAGAGGATGGGAGATACACCACGGTGAGGCAGCTGTTGGGAATATCACAGAGGATGGGAGATACACGATGGTGTGGCAGCTGTTGGGAATATCACAGAGGATGGGAGATATACTACGGTGTGGCAGCTGTTGGGAATATCACAGAGGGTGGGAGATACACCATGGTGTGGCAGCTGTTGGGAATATCACAGAGGATGGGAGATACACCATGGTGTGGCAGCTGTTGGGAATATCACAGAGGATGGGAGATACACCATGGTGTGGCAGCTGTTGGGAATATCACAGAGGATGGGAGATACACCATGGTGTGGCAGCTGTTGGGAATATCACAGAGGATGGGAGATACACCACGGTGTGGCAGCTGTTGGGAATATCACAGAGGGTGGGAGATACACCATGGTGTGGCAGCTGTTGGGAATATCACAGAGGATGGGAGATACACCACGGTGTGGCAGCTGTTGGGAATATCACAGAGGATGGGAAATATACCACGGTATGGAGCTGTTGGGAATATCACAGAGGGTGGGAAATATACCACGGTGTGGCAGCTGTTGGGAATATCACAGAGGATGGGAGATACACCATGGTGTGGCAGCTGTTGGGAATATCACAGAGGATGGGAATATACCGCGGTGTGGCAGCTGTTGGGAATATCACAGAGGATGGGAGATATACCACGGTGTGGCAGCTGTTGGGAATATCACAGAGGATGGGAGATATACCACGGTGTGGCAGCTGTTGGGAATATCACAGAGGATGGGAGATACACCATGGTGTGGCAGCTGTTGGGAATATCACAGAGGATGGGAGATATACTACGGTGTGGCAGCTGTTGGGAATATCACAGAGGATGGGAGATACACCATGGTGTGGCAGCTGTTGGGAATATCACAGAGGATGGGAGATATACTACGGTGTGGTAGCTGTTGGGAATATCACAGAGGGTGGGAAATATACCACGGTGTGGCAGCTGTTGGGAATATCACAGAGGATGGGAGATATATCTCGGTGTGGCAGCTGTTGGGAATATCACAGAGGATGGGAGATATACCACGGTGTGGCAGCTGTTGGGAATATCACAGAGGATGGGAGATACACCATGGTGTGGCAGCTGTTGGGAATATCACAGAGGATGGGAGATACACCATGGTGTGGCAGCTGTTGGGAATATCACAGAGGATGGGAAATATACCACGGTATGGTAGCTGTTGGGAATATCACAGAGGGTGGGAAATATACCACGGTGTGGCAGCTGTTGGGAATATCACAGAGGATGGGAGATACACCATGGTGTGGCAGCTGTTGGGAATATCACAGAGGATGGGAAATATACCGCGGTGTGGCAGCTGTTGGGAATATCACAGAGGATGGGAGATATACCACGGTGTGGCAGCTGTTGGGAATATCACAGAGGATGGGAGATATACCACGGTGTGGCAGCTGTTGGGAATATCACAGAGGATGGGAGATACACCATGGTGTGGCAGCTGTTGGGAATATCACAGAGGATGGGAGATATACTACGGTGTGGCAGCTGTTGGGAATATCACAGATGATGGGAGATATACTACGGTGTGGCAGCTGTTGGGAATATCACAGAGGATGGGAGATATACCATGGTGTGGCAGCTTTTGGGAATATCACAGAGAATGGGAGATACACCATGGTGTGGCAGCTGTTGGGAATATCACAGAGGATGGGAGATACACCACGGTGTGGCAGCTGTTGGGAATATCACAGAGGATGGGAGATACACCATGGTGTGGCAGCTGTTGGGAATATCACAGAGGATGGGAAATATACCACGGTGTGGCAGCTGTTGGGAATATCACAGAGGATTGGAGATACACCATGGTGTGGCAGCTGTTGGGAATATCACAGAGGATGGGAAATATACCACGGTGTGGTAGCTGTTGGGAATATCACAGAGGGTGGGAAATATACCACGGTGTGGCAGCTGTTGGGAATATCACAGAGGATGGGAGATACACCATGGTGTGGCAGCTGTTGGGAATATCACAGAGGATGGGAGATATACTACGGTGTGGCAGCTGTTGGGAATATCACAGAGGATGGGAGATATACCACGGTGTGGCAGCTGTTGGGAATATCACAGAGGGTGGGAGATACACCATGGTGTGGTAGCTGTTGGAATATCACAGAGGGTGGGATATACACCATGGTGTGGTAGCTGTGGGAATATCACAGAGGGTGGGAGATACACCATGTGTGGCAGCTGTTTGGGAATATCACAGAGGATGGGAGATATACTACGGTGTGGCAGCTGTTGGGAATATCACAGAGGATGGGAGATATACTACGGTGTGGCAGCTGTTGGGAATATCACAGAGGATGGGAGATACACCATGGTGTGGCAGCTGTTGGGAATATCACAGAGGATGGGAGATACACCATGGTGTGGCAGCTGTTGGGAATATCACAGAGGAATGGGAGATACACCATGGTGTGGCAGCTGTTGGGAATATCACAGAGAATGGGAGATACACAACGGTGTGGTAGCTGTTGGGAATATCACAGAGGATGGGAGATACACCATGGTGTGGCAGCTGTTGGGAATATCACAGAGGATGGGAAATATACCACGGTGTGGCAGCTGTTGGGAATATCACAGAGGATTGGAGATACACGATGGTGTGGCAGCTGTGGGAATATCACAGAGGATGTGAATATACCACTGGTGTGGTAGCTGTTGGAATATCACAGAGGGTGGGAATATACCACGGTGTGGCAGCTGTTGGGAATATCACAGAGGATGGGAGATACACCATGGTGTGGCAGCTGTTGGGAATATCACAGAGGATGGGAGATATACTACGGTGTGGCAGCTGTTGGGAATATCACAGAGGATGGGAGATACACCATGGTGTGGCAGCTGTTGGGAATATCACAGAGGATGGGAGATATACCACGGTATGGCAGCTGTTAGGAATATCACAGAGGATGGGAAACACATCACGGTATGGCAGCTGTTGGGAATATCAGAAAGGATGGGAAATACACCATGTTGTGGCAAATATAGCTATTTGTAAATATCGTAGCGAATATGAAATACATCACAGTGGGGCTCATCTCATCTCATCATGTTCCTCCTGTATATTGCGGTGTCGATGTGAAGTATAAACATGGTAAGAGTGCCCGATTATGGGCTTCATGTATCGGTATGCCCATGGACTCTGCTATTCCCTCCGTCCGACGTTCACGTGGTCGGCCTCTTCCTCTGTTTCCATCTGGTCTGTATATCATTGCTTGTTGTGGTATGCTGTTAAATGGTAACCTGCTTGCATGGCCAAACCATTTGATTTGCTGCTTTCTAATAAGATATAGCGCTGCTATAACCCCTACTTTAGTCCTGATTTCTTAATTTCTGATCTTATCTCTTTTTGATACGTTGAGTATTCTTCTCAGGAATCTCATTTCTGTTGTTGTGATTTTTCTTTTCTCTTTTTCTGTCATTGTCTAGGTTTGGCATTGGTAGTATAGAGTTGGTAGGAAGATTGTGTTGTAAAGTGCTTTCTTAGTAGTTATTGATACATGTTTGTTCTTTAGTATTGGTGCCATTTGTCCAATGAGTTGGTTTGTCTTATTGCATCTATTTTCGATCTCGTCTTCTGATCTGCCATTTGATGATATTATACTTCCTAGGTACTTGAAACTCTTTACTTGTTTCAAGGGATGTTCGATTACACAGTGGGGCAGATGTGGGAAATATCACAAAGGATGGGAAATACACTGCAGTGTTGCAAAAATAGCTCTTAAAAATATCGTAGAGGATGAGAAACACACCATAGTGTGGATTCTTCTTCTTCTTTCGTTCGCTTGAAATATGTCTAAAACTGCAATGTTGTTTCTTGTATGAATTTAACTGTCTTTGTTAGTTCACTCAGCGGTCCATAGAGTTTATCTTCCACTATCGTCTCTCTAGGCCAGAAGGTTTGCCTTGATATGTTATATTTTGGGCAATCCTGGAGTATATGCTCTGCTGTCTGCGGCGCCAATCCACTTGTGCACATGGTTGATTCACCAATCTTAAATTGTGTATACATCTGATTGCGTAATCTGTAGTGTCCTGTTCTGAGGCGTAGAATAATTACTTGTTTGGTCTGTCCATAATGTGGTAGTCGTCTTGAGCAGGCGTTGGTGGCTTTCTGACTGATTTGATCATTCTTTTCTTTTGGTGGTATGTAACGGGCATATCAGGCTGTTCTTCTTTTGCTTCTTCCTAAGCCAATCGATCAGCTCTGTCGTTTCCAGGTATTCCACAGTGGGATGGAATCCATTGCATTGTGACCTTATGCTGACTGCTAAGTTCAGAAAGTAGTGTCCTTGGCACTGGACAATTTCCCAGACAGGAGCGTCTCGAGTACTGATTTTGCAACTGTCAATAGCACCACGGGTTGTGTACCAATGCTGGTATTTAGTAATTTCTCTGTTGCTATCTTGATTGCCTCAATTTCAGCATCATAGATATGGCAGTACTTTCCTGTTGGTACTCTGGCCGTGTCCCTAATATTATTTGAGTATTCTATGTACACTCCCGATCCTCCATTTCGAACAGAATTTTGTGCTGACCCATCTGTGTAGACTCGGATCCAGAGGTCCTGTGGGTATTCTTCATTAAGGAAGCTGAGAGTGGCTGTTCTGCGCTGTACGCTGTTATGTTCTTCCTTGTCAAATATTCCTCTCACTTTTGTCTGGATTTGTAGTGATAGTCTATATTCATCTTTCTATGACCACTGGCATGGCAAACATTACTCTCTGGAATATCATAGCGGATGGAAAGCATCGTTGTGTAGCAAAAATAGCTCTAAAGATTATCACAGGAAACTCACGCATTAACAACAACGTGTTTCGGAAGCTGAAATACTTTCGCTATGTTTAACTCCACAGCGGCTTGGAAAGAGCAGTAATGAAATGCATGGCTCCTGAAGAAGAGGTAGTCGTCGACTGAAACCAAGGACATTAAAGATATCCAGGGCATGCAAATGTACGGGAAAGGGAAACTGTCTAAAGTCTCAGAGTCTTTCCGGCTGGCTATAATGACAACGAAGTTTAACAAATGACTTACTTCATGATGATGATGGTGATGATAATGATGATGATGATGATGATGATGATGATGATGATGATTTTATATTGCGAGTAACTAACTGCGATTGCCTGGAAGAGGCTAATGAAATTAGAAAATGATATAAAATAATAATAAAGAGAAAAAACAATGATCTTTGGTTATGTGATGAGAAGATAGGCATTGAAAAATATCGTTACTGCTGAAACATCAGTGGGAAAAGAGACAGACAGACGGAGAGAATGGATGCTGGATGGACTGAGGCAGTGGGATGGAGGAATATCATCAGCAGAGTTGATCCAGAACAACAAGGACCGAGACCATGTAGAGAGACATGAATGCCAACGAAGTCGGCAGGGCATATGATGATGATGATGATGATGATGATGATAATAGACACACAAGAACACGACAGCAAAGAATAATTCGTTCAGTGAATTTTGTCTTTTGCAGAATTTTCCTCGACTTCTTCAGAAACTGATTTTTCTTCCGGTGTTAATTTACCGATGTACCTTACACAAATTATACAGAACGTTCAATCACATTTGGCGTGCAGACGTGACACCATGCTGTTTATGTCGAGAGGCCAGGTTTCTGATCAAATTCATCTCCAACTTTCAGCTGTTCGTCTCCCCCCGTTTTCTCCTCCTCAAACAGGTTCTCCCCGAAAAAAGGATCAAATTCATAACCCGACTGTGCACAACCAAAAATCAATAAGACAAGAGTCTAGTTACTGTTCCCTCCAAGCAGAGGTTGTCTGCGGGGATTTTGTCTCCAGTCTACGTGCAATGTCTGCATGAGAGTTTTATATTCAGGTTATTAATAAATGATGACTGTTGGACGAGCTAGTAAATACAGCAGGACCGTTTCTATACATAGAGAAATATATTAAATGATGGAAGTTTTATCTGGACGTCTGTCTGTCCGTGTGTCTGTCCTTGTATCTGTCTGTCCCTTCCCCTTTGTGTTTGTATGCATACTTATCTGTATATCTATCTATACGTCCGTCTGTCCGCCAGTCTGTCCGACAGTGTTTACATCTGCCTGGCCGCATGTAGTTTTTTAAAAGCGTTTAAAAAAAAAAATATGTATGTAAATACAAGTTACTCTACCTCGGACTTCCATAGTAACTAACAACGACAGCCCGGAAGAGGCTAATAAAAATAGACCACGGTATAAAACTAAAAGAAAGATAAATATCCTTCTTTGCACATGTGATGGGAGGAGAGGCACTATACAATATCATTGTGGCTGGAAAGATCAGTGGGAAAAGATACAGAGGTAGACCAAGAGAAATGATGTTGGAGTAGCATAGAAGCTGGCATGGAAGAATATCATCAGCAGAGTTGATCCAGGACACCAAGGACCCAGATCTGTGGAGAGACATGGACGCCTACTCCAATTGACATGATGGTGATGACGATAGATACAAATAGACACGGCAAGAAGACATATTATTATCATCATGTGCCATGCCGAAAAGCGTAGGTTGTCATGTTTAGCCATCTCACTCGATCATCAGAGTCGTGGATCAGTTCTATGTTCTTGTCTTGACCATACCACGTGGCCAAGGCATACAGGTATTTACTTCTCCGCCTTCCCCTTATTCTATTCCCCTCAATCTTGCCAGTTGTCACTAATTTCCCCAAGCTACTTCTTCTCATAACATGTACAAAAATGTGACTGTCTAAGTCTATTTTCTATAATCAGCATAGCTGATAATTCTAGAGAATGATTCTTTACGGTTTTAATTTGTTTCTTGTAAGACTTGGTCATTGGTTTTTCTGTCTGTCCAAGGTATTCTTTGCATCAGACGACAGATACAGAAATATAACTTCAGAGCACGGGTAGGATGAAAGACGGTCATGACAATAAATAGACTAGTAGAACAACACCACGTATGAATCCATAAACACAGATAGAACAGTATGTGACAGCAGGACCATAGAAACACAGACAGGACGACAAAAAGACAGAAAGAATAATATGCACACATGAGAAAGATAGAATAGAAACATACAGATAGACCTGTAAACACAAATATCTATATCTATAAAAGAGACTGTATGTTTGTGGTTGGGGATGTATTTGCTGCGTTCGCGAACGGTCCATCCGATTGAGATGAAATTTTCTACACGTCTTCCTTTCATTCCTGTGCAACCGACTGTAATAGTTTCTTAGTGTAAAATCGGCTACTTACTTACTAAAATTTCATTTTGTAATTACATGACTTAACATAAGAAATATTCTATAAAGGGACATAACTTTTAGTAGCATTGATATATCTTAGGTTAAGTCCCCTGGCTATAGATAGCTATATAAATAAATAGATACATAGATAGATAGATCTGACCCGATAGATAGAGAGGGTGGGATAGACGGAGTGAGAGACGGACGGGCAGGCAGGCAGACAGACAGATAGATAGACAGATAGATAGACAGACAGACAGACAGACAGCCGGGTCGACAGACAGACAGACAGACAGACAGACAGACAGACAGACAGTCGGGAACGGGAACTTATATGACTACTTATATGAATTAAATTAGATGCTCCCCACCAGGGACTGGGTGAAGCCGGGCCGGGTCAGACAGACAGATAGACAGACAGACAGACAGATAGTCGGGAACGGGAGCTTATATGACTACTTATATGAATTAAATGAGATAGCTCCCCACCAGGAGCTGGGCGAAGCCGGGCCGGGTCAGACAGACAGATAGACAGACAGACAGATAGTCGGGAACGGGAGCTTATATGACTACTTATATGAATTAAATGAGATGCTCCCCACCAGGAGCTTGGCGAAGCCGGGCCGGGTCAGACAGACAGACAGACAGACAAACAAGCAGACAGACAGACAGACAGACAGCCAGACAGACAGACAGACAGACAGACAGATAGATAGATAGATAGATAGATAGATAGATAGATATATAGATAGATAGATAGATAGATAGATAGATAGATAGATAGATAGATAGATCCCCGCCAGGGCCTGGGCGAAGCCGGGCCGGGTCAGCTAGTAGGATTATAAACACAATTCGACTATCTATAGATACCCATCTTAACCTATAACAACACAAAACAATATAGAAACAGAGATTAGAAGATCGACACATAACTAGGACGATAGTCACATAATCAGGACCATAGGTAACAATATATTTGTTGGATATACGCGAAGCTTACCTTATAACTTTAACGTTGTTATCCTTCAGCAAATTAAAAAGGATATGGAACCTATGACAGGTCTAGCAAACCTGTTGGAAATGTACTTAATTATTGACAATACAGCTAACAAATCTAACAAATACAGTCTTGATTGCAGACAATGAACAGGACCTGCAAAATTTAGTAGATGCGGTTGTTACACACAGTGAACAACTAGGGTTAGAATTAAATTGTAAACAGACACAGATTATGGTCGTCACTAGGAAGAACGAAATACCACAATGTAATATACAAGTAAATCGGGGAATATTCTTCAACAAGCGAATAGGTACAATTATCTCGGAACAGTAATAACATCTGATGGGAGATGCCTTGAAGAGATTAGAACAAGAATCGCCATGGCAAAAGTAGCCTTTAGCAAGATGAAAAACATACTGACCAATAAAAAGATGTCAATTGAAACGAGAAAAAGAGTGTTGAGATGCTACATAGAACCTGTACTTTTATATGGATGTGAAGCTTGGACAATGAGCAGTCAGGCTGAAAAACATCTGATGGCTGTAGAAATGTGGTTTCTGAGGAAAATGCAAAGAATACCATGGACAGCCAGAAAGACCAATGAACAAGTCCTTCAAGAAACAAATGAAGATCGTAAACTGATTAGAGACATTAGACGTAGACAGTCACAATTTTGTGGGCATGTTATGAGAAGAAATGATTTGGAGAACTTGGTGACAACTGGCTAAGATCGAGGGGAACAGACCAAGGGGAAGACCTAGAAGCAAATACCTGGATGGCTTGGCCTTGTGGCATAGTCGAGACAGAAACACGGAGCTGATCCACGACTCTGGTGATCGAGTGAGATGGCAGAACATGACCGCCCACGCTTACCGGCATGGCACATGATGGATGGATGGATGTTTAGGAAATGCGATAGTCACAGGCGCTGGAACTTCAATTACGCCTCCCCGAGAC
>JACEFZ010001734.1:30000-67500 GCA_014155875.1 Cepaea nemoralis
AGGGAGGTGACCACTCTTTCCTTCACTTCACATGGGTGCTCTTTCCTTCACTTCACATGTCCTAGACCTGGACACAGGGAGGTGCCACTCTTTCCTTCACTTCACATGTCCTAGACCTGGACACGGGGAGGTGGCCACTCTTTACTTCACTTCACATGTCCTAGGCCTGGACACGGGGGGGGGTGGCCACTCTTTCCTTCACTTCACATGGGTACTCTTTCCTTCACTTCACATGTCCTAGTCCTGGACACAGGGAGGTGGCCATTCTTTCCTTCACTTCACATGTCCTAGACCTGGACACGGGGAGGTGGCCACTCTTTACTTCACTTCACATGTCCTAGGCCTGGACACAGGGAGGTGGCCATTCTTTCCTTCACTTCACATTTCCTAGTCCTGGACACAGGGAGGTGGCCATTCTTTCCTTCACTTCACATGTCCTAGACCTAGGACACAGGGAGGTGGCCATTCTTTCCTTCACTTCACATGTCCTAGTCCTGGACACAGGGAGGTGACCACTCTTTCCTTCACTTCACATGTCCTAGTCCTGGACACAGGGAGGTGGCCATTCTTTCCTTCACTTCACATGTCCTAGACCTGGACACAGGGAGGTGGCCACTCTTTACTTCACTTCACATGTCCTAGTCCTGGACACAGGGAGGTGGCCATTCTTTCCTTCACTTCACATGTCCTAGAACTGGACACAGGGAGGTGGCCATTCTTTCCTTCACTTCACATGTCCTAGACCTGGACACAGGGAGGTGACCACTCTTTCCTTCACTTCACATTTCCTAGTCCTGGACACAGGGAGGTGCCACTCTTTCCTTCATTTCACATGTCCTAGACCTGGACACAGGAAGGTGACCACTCTTTCCTTCACTTCACATGTCCTAGTCCTGGACACAGGGAGGTGACCACTCTTTCCTTCACTTCACATTTCCTAGTCCTGGACACAGGGAGGTGACCACTCTTTCCTTCACTTCACATTTCCTAGTCCTGGACACAGGGAGGTGACCACTCTTTCTTTCACTTCACATGTCCTAGACCTGGACACAGGGAGGTAGCCATTCTTTCCTTCACTTCACATGTCCTAGTCCTGGACACAGGGAGGTGACCACTCTTTCCTTCACTTCACATGTCCTAGTCCTGGACACAGGGAGGTGGCCACGCTTTCCTTCACTTCACATGTCCTAGACCTGGACACGGGGTGGTGACCACTCTTTCCTTCACTTCACATGGGTACTCTTTCCTTCACTTCACATGTCCTATACCTGGACACGGGGAGGTGACCACTCTTTCCTTCACTTCACATGGGTACTCTTTCCTTCACTTCACATGTCCTAGACCTGGACACGGGGAGGTGACCACTCTTTCCTTCACTTCACATGGGTACTCTTTCCTTCACTTCACATGTCCTAGACCTGGACACAGGGAGGTGGCCATTCTTTCCTTCACTTCACATGTCCTAGTCCTGGACACAGGGAGGTGGCCATTCTTTCCTTCACTTCACATGTCCTAGTCCTGGACACAGGGAGGTGGCCATTCTTTCCTTCACTTCACATGTCCTAGTCCTGGACACAGGGAGGTGCCACTCTTTCCTTCACTTTACATGTCCTAGTCCTGGACACAGGGAGATGACCACTCTTTCCCACACTTAGCGAAACGATGCACTTAAGCGTCAAACTTAGGTCGCCCGCCTGCGCTCATAACATTATCATCATAGCTCCCAATCAACCACGCTAACGCGCCAGCTAAAGAAGACACAATCGGTCAGCGCTGCATAAGGTACAACCAAATTCTGCTTATCCCCCACTACATGGGCATTGACCTCGTTGGAGTTATATGAACCGCAATAAAAACAGTTCAGTCTTACATGAGAACGCTGATGCTATTAACCTACTGGTGTTACAGACAGCAGATGCTCCACCAAACCTCAACTACTCACGGTTCACCTGTATCTTATTGTTGACGTGACCCAACTTTCTGTTCATCTGACCTGGTAGACTCTTGCCAAATGTTCCAGGCGAAAAACACTTTACAACTTCTTTAAAAAAAAAAAAAGAAATTAAAAAAAGAGAAAGAAAACTAAGTCTTCTTCAAATTGTTGAAACGGATAGTGTGGAAGCAGTGAGTGACAAGAGAAATACCACAAGCATCGTATAAATTTTCAGGGCAGTTCGAAATACAACAGTTAGTTGCATATCCTTTACACGACGTAGCAGTCAACTCCAGTATTGTTTGGCTGCTTTGTGATCTCTTGGCAAGTTTACGTTCAGTAGTTTGCCATTGCTGTCTGAACGACCGGCACTAATACCATTTTTATAAAATTCAACGCAAGGCGGTCTGCTGCCAAATCTCCCTCAGTGTGTTTCGAACGCGGTATGCGGGATTACTAACTGCCTCCGTAACCACTTGGCCACGGAGCAGGCAGAAATACTACAAGCCATTGTATAATAAAGAGGTGTAAAAAGGCAACGAGTGCCTCAGCTAAAGCCTTTGTTAGCACACAAACAACAAAGTTACACTGATACATCGATAAGAAAAAAAGCTTCCTGAAAATGTATCTATCTATTTTGTTTGTGTACTGACGAAAACATTAGCGGCAACGCCCATTTTGTCATTTGTGATGGTGTTCTAGTAAAACTCACCGAGTCTTCTTCTTCTTCTTCGTTCATCCGGAGTTTTTTTCTTTCGGACGTGATTGCGTTGTGCCTGTTTACAGCACAGCTGCGTTCTTGCGCCGTTAGGCCGACACATCCGACTTCTGCGGGCATTTGTTGACCGTGTTAACCTTCCCGGGAAAACTCACCGATTCTACTCCTCGCTTTCGTTTATTCACTTATTGCATTATGTAATAACAACCCCCAGAATGCCATCTCTGACAGAAATAAAGCGAGATTAGAATAACCACACAGACCGCATTGCCTAAATAAAGCAAAGACTGTATTCGCCCAAATAAAGCAAAGACTGTATTCAACAAAGCATGTACCAAAATAAAGTAAAAAAAAATTAAACGACACTTTTACGCGCTTTAAGGTTCATGGAGCCTAAGGTGCTTGGCCCATATGTTTACAGACCAGTCACCTCTCAGTGGGTGCTGGGTCAGTATCACGCCGAAGGCTTTTACTTCCCAAGACATTTTCTTTTATCCACTGTAGCCTGGATTGACCTGAGAGTCCAAATCAATTTTAAAATTTTACCCCGATGCGGATTCGAACCCATCACCGCCGGGTCGGCAGGTTAGAGCCTAGCAACAACTCTACCACACTCGGACCAAAGTAAAGCTGATTGTGAAAAACTCCACAAAGAATGAATGGACAGAAACGAGATCTAAATTAGATCTTAGGCTAAACGCTTTAGTCTTTGCGGATAAACCCAGTTCAGTCAGTTACCGCCTACAGGCGGACACATTTCAACGGTTATTTCGCCAAGGAAACAGAAGTGAAAAACTAACTGAGTTTGACCAAACATTTCTGCATATTTGAGGAGTCAGGGCAAAGCAAAAGTGGTCAATACCTTCATATTTGAAAAGGACCGTACAAATCATGAGCTCAAGCAAATTATGCATAAACTGAGTTGAGTTGAATTGAATTCAGCTGAGAACCGATGTCACTGCACTCAGGACATTCCCACACGCACTCCGTCCCCTCGTTCAGCAGCCAACGAATAGTCAAAGGGCTAATCGTTCCAGCTACCATCTGATTGAAAGTTCTCCTAGTCTTCCCTCTCAGTTTTGAGATTCGTCCAGAACCCCTTCCGATCCCCCGCCACATAATTATCTCCACATACTTGTTTTCATTATGTTCCCCCGCTTTCTCCACCTGGTCTCACTGGCGCCTGACAATCTCTCCCTTGTCCATGGGTAATCTACCATCAAGAGGTGCATTCCCTGCCAGTCTATCAGCCTGCTCATTCCTCCGCACTCCCGCATGACCTAGGCAGAAAATCCATACACCTCTCACAATCTGTGGCCTCTGAAGCGAGGCAAGTCATTCTACACGATACATTCCTTTCTCCATTTTACTAATCATACTCTGGGGGTTCGTAATGAATACAATGTGTGTTCCATAAAGTGGAACCTAGAAAAACCCCAGTACCTGATTAGATACACAACGGCATCCACACCATTTAGTAAAGAAGTAATTATTTAGCTAATAAATCCATTGGCACCTTGCCGTCTTGACAGACGATAGTTTGTGCTTTAAAAAGGCATAATAACTTTTAACTATGGCGGTAGCGAGTGTGACTGATAAGGCCAATTTGCGCTGTAAATGTCCGTTCACAGTGGGTGCATGTGAACACGTGGTCATTTCCACCATCATGCACCATCTTACGTCTCAAACGCTTGGTGTGTGACTTTTCTGCAATAATTTTCTCCTTTGACTTTATTCCATTTCTGATATTTGCCCTCCATGCAACACGTTCAGCGGCGACTTGCTCCCAATGTGCATTATCAATGCCTGTATCAATCATGTCCCGCTTACACACATCTTTGTATCGTAGTAGAGGCCGACCCTGAGATCTCTTACCCATCTGTAATTCACCAAAAAAGATATCCTTTGGTATTCTACCATCATCCATCCTCCTAAGATGTCCTATCCATCTAAGTCTACGAAGACTGAGCATGGAATAAACTGTCACACAACCTGATCTTTCCAATACTTCAGTATTTGTGATTTTGTCTTGCCACTTAATACCAAGAATTCTTCGCAGACACCGCATATGAAAGCTGTTTAAATTGTTCTCTTGGTGTGAGTAAGTTGTCCAGGTTTCACTGCCATAGAGAAGAGTACTAAGGACACAGGCTTGATAGACAAGGACTTTTGTTTTGGCAGTAAGCTTCCTGTTCTCCCAGACTCTTTTTCTTAACCTGTTCATTGTTGTTGCTGCCTTACCAATCCGGATGTTGATTTCCTGATCTAGGGATAATTTGCTATTTACCACTGATCCTAGATATGTAAAATGGTCTACTATCTCTAGTTCGGCGTCGTCAATAAAGATTGATGGTACCTCATGTGCACCTTGTGACATAATCTGTGTCTTCTTTTTGCTAATTGTTAAACCAAATTCAGAACAAGCATTGGAGAATGCAGATAGTAGACATTGCAATTCTTCCTCAGAGTGGGTCGTAACTGCAGCATCATCTGCAAAAAGCAACTCTCTGATCAGTACCCTCCTAATTTTGGTCTTAGCCTTCAATCTCTGAGCATTGTAGAGGCCGCCATCTGAGCGTGAGTGAATGTATATACCACCATCCTGATCACGAAATGCATATTTCAGTAGAAGTGAAAAGTATATTCCAAAGAGGGTGGGAGCTAGTACACAACCTTGCTTAACTCCACTCTTGATTTCAAATTCTTCAGAAGTTGCACCATCAAACTTGATTATACCCTTCATGCCTGTGTGGAACGATTCCACAATGGACAGAAGAGTTGGTGGGCAGCCAATCTTCTTTAGTGCCTTGAACAGACCCTCACGACTGACCAAATCAAATGCCTTTGTGAGGTCGATGAAGGCAATAAACAGTGGTTGATTCTGTTCACGGCATTTTTCTTGCATTTGTCGCAATGAGAATATCATATCAGTGGTAGACCGGTTCTGTCGAAAGCCACACTGTGATTCGGGGTAGACTTGATCTCCTAGGACTTGAAGTCTGCGCAGAACAATTCTGGCAAATACTTTTCCAACAATACACAGAAGTGAGATACCCCTATAGTTGTTGCAGTCGCTCCGATCGCCCTTGTTCTTGTACAGTGTTATGATGCTTGAATCTTTGAAATCCTGTGGGACTTGTCCTTCACGCCAGCATAGCTCTATTAGCTGGTGGATCTGTATAGTGAGTGTGTCTTGCCCACTCCTGATAACCTCTATTGGAATCCCATCCTTACCTGGAGCCTTGCCAGATGCAAGTTCATTTATAGCACACTTAACTTCTGTTATGGTGGGAAGTGTGTCCAGGTGGTCAAGAGTTGGTAGAGCCTCTATGGCGTTGAAGGCATCATCCGCTAGTTTGGTCTCACTTGAGTAAAGCTCCAAATAGTGCTCTACCCATCTGTCCATCTGCTGTTTCTTATCAGTGATGACTTCTCCAGTCAAGGTTTTCAATGGTGCACTTCTTTTGATCACTGGACCACAAGCTTTCTTTATTCCTTCATACATGCTTCTTATGTCTCCCTTATCACTTGCGATTTGAATGGACTCACATAACTTGATCCAATAATCATTTGCACACTGCCTGGCAGCCTTTTGCACATCCTTCCTAGCTTGCCTTAGCTCACTCAGAGTGTTACGCGTTGGTCTTTCCTTGTTTCTTAAGAGAGCTTTCTTCTTCTTATCAATCAGGGGCTGCAGAGTCTCGCTGTTGGCCGCAAACCAGTCCTGCCTCTTATGATCCACAGTGCCGTAAACCCCTACGGCAGTTTTATAAAGAGTTTCCTTAATTTGACCCCACTTTTCATTTACTGTACAATTTTCTGGTGTATCAGTGAAAGCATCTTCAAGTTGCTGTTGAAACTGAAAGCACTTTTCAGGATCATGAGTGTTAATAATATTAATCCTGTGGCTAGATTTGTGTTTAGCTGTGTAGATTCTCTTTGGTCTCAGTCTAACCCTTGCAACAACCAAAGAATGATCAGTATCACAGTCAGCACTGTGGTAACTACGAGTCAATGATATATGGTTCAGATGTTGTCTCCGTGTGATGATGAAGTCCAGCTGGTGCCAATGGCCGGATCTTGGATGTTTCCATGTGACCTTATGCATCTCTTTTGTTTTAAAAAAAGAGTTTGTAATACATAGGTCATTACTGGTGCAATGCTCCAGCAGCCTTTGCCCATTTTCATTCATGCGACCGATGTTGTATTTTCCAAGGCACACTGGCCATGAACTTGAGTCCTTGCCCACACGAGCATTGAAATCACCGAGCATATAAATGTAGTCAGATTTTGGAACTGCCTTGATCACGGAGTCTAACTCCTCATAGAACAAATCCTTCACATCATCAGAGGAATCGAGTGTCGGTGCATATGCAGTAATAATGGTGGCAAACCCAAAAGAGGTTGCCAAGCGCAGGGATAATAGTCTTTCATTTCCTCCTGCTGGAATTTCAATCATTCCCAGTAGCGAATTCTTCACTGCAAAGCCCACACCGTGTTGCCTTTTTTCTGCCTGCCCTCTACCCTTCCAGAAAAAGGTGTAGTTGTTTTCCCTGAGTGACCCTTCCTCAGCGAGGCGAGTCTCCTGCAGGCCAGCAATATCAATGTTAAGACGATTGAGTTCGGCATCAATCACAGCCGTTTTTCTCACATCGTCAATATTGGTCAAGTCAGTGGAAAATCCTGGACACATGGTTCTCACGTTCCAGGTTGCAAGCCGTAGCTTGAGGTTTCTATTTTTATTTTTGTTTGTACCTGGTGCATTAGTTTTACAGCCTGCGATTCAGATTTTGTCCTAGCCCCAAGCACCCATTGAAGCAGGCAGGCTGTGGCGGATCAGCACCCAATTGGCTGGGGGCTGCCCAGCTTGAGGCGGGCGGTAGCTGATCAGTGACACCTATAGGTGTCTCCCACCGTCAGAGGCAACGCGTGGCGCCCCATGTCTACGCCAACTGACAAGGACTTATAACCCGTAACAGTTGCCTCTCGCTTTGATTCCGAGACCAGTTAAGACCAGGGATGGAGTTATTGCCTCTCCATAGCACAAAGCCTGGGCTAAAATATAGAGATCATGTGTTGCCCATGCAGCATGATCCCTCTCTCGGCCCGCCTAGTTCACTCCAGAGGAAAGGTAACACCCCTACATCTGGAACAAGACAAGCTGCAGAAGCTGCCGGATCAGCAAAGCAATGCTCTAACTGTCCGCCTGTCGGAGCTTCGATCCTAGACCAGTCGCCAACCAAGGCTTAGGGCCTGGTCTGCCCTGCCATGACAATTTTGTCTTTAGCTTGCATTTCCTCGCACCAGGGTAAGGCTTGTACCCTCCCAATTGCGCTCTTCCGCCCGAAGCCGTTGGCACAATGTGGGGTGTCGGGTTTGGTAAGCGCCGCCCAACGTTCGGCGCTAACAGAAACCAGGTAGTACCGTCTACTGTTATACGGTAGCTCAGTCATATCTGACTAAGACCTTTACTGAAGCTAATAAATAAGACATTGAGAAATGGATAAAAAATACCAACAGCCTGGAGTAATGCCAACATCCATGTAGTGTTGGAACAAAACAGGTCCTAGCTGATGTTGAAAAATACTGTTCTATATTAATCACTGACTAGCTTGAGTGAAGTAACGAACACATGGTAAATACACGTCTTTACTGACTCCTTGAAGTAGTTGAAGCTCAGCGTCGTCAATAGGCAGTATTCCAACAACAAAAATATAAATTTGGTTGGATTCCTATGTCCACCCAGCCTAAACTGGGTAGCAGGAAATGTCATGGAAAAGTGAAAGCTATCGGCGCTTTACTGATGACATCAACCACCGAGCACCCAATGGTCGATACAAATATGGGCCCAGTGCCAGCAAGGAAGTATAAAAGAGTCCATTTCTCCTTTTTACTGTAAATAGGAAGGTATTCGATGCGTAGATATGTGGTGGAAATATGTGGTCAAATTATGAATCTGAGATCAGCATACTGGAAATAGCATCACCTTTCTTTCACTAGCCCAATATAAATGACAGAGATTACAACTGAGGAAAAGCTGCGGAAATGAAATAATTCAAAATCATGAAGTGGGGGAGGGGGGCAGCTTTCACAAAATACAATTACAGAGGACGCGGCAGAGACAATCCTCCATCAGCAAACGACAACCAGAAGGCACAACAACATATAATGCTTCCACACACACAACTGCCAAAGCCACCATACACTTCGTATTTTTATATTATCCTCATAGATGCAGAACATTATCGTTTTCACTGACTCATTGTCTGCTCTATTGATTCTAGAATACAATGGGTAGCATATGGCTGAACGGAGCAAAACAACTGCAAGTCAAATAGCAAACATCACAACGATTGTATAATCTCGCCGTATACACCGTGTAATCAAAAACAGATGGTAATGACAGGACAAGCCAACTGGCAAAGAAGGGATCGAGACACAACAACCATATAAAGGAGAAAGTATTAAAACAACCAAACAACTAATAATAACATACAATATGACTAGCAAGCTCGACGAAAGGAAAAACACACAGAGATACAGACGAACATTTATAATGTAGTCTTTATCAACAAATTTGAAACATACAACGATATAAACAGATAAAACAAAGGAATAATTATCTCGGCATCTTAAAACGTAATCCGATACACAAAAGCTCTGACCGGAAAACAGACATTTTGTGTGTTTTTTAAAATTCGGACAAGGGTATCAATCAGCTCTGTGGCAACCTACTCCCTTTTCAAACAACTGATAAGAATAACTGTCGGTGTAAGAAAGACTTTAATTTTAAAATGAAACAATCGCTAATGAACTCTTGCAATTTTTTTCACTGCGTGGATCTGGGCCCATGGTCGGGAACTAAAGCGCTGCTTGATCATAACAGTAACAACAACTACAACAACCACAACAACAGCAGCAATAATAACAACAACAGCAGCAACAACAACAACAGTAACAACAACGACATGGGAATACAGAAAAAATAATGGCAATTGTAACGACTATATATATAAATATATTTTTTCACCAAAAGTTCTTGTTTATTTCACACATTTTTTATTTGTTTTCAATTGGAGACTGGGCTACTAGTTGATGATCACATATGTCTTATTAGTTCATTCAAGTGTAAATATATAAAATGCCTTTTGAGCATTTTAAGCGTCCGCTGATCACGGCCGGTGACTGCAGTTTCAGTCCCGCGCACGAGGTTCGAAATGTGCTGCATACTATTTGAAAGCGGATCGCCTTACGTTTATTTTCACAATGTTATGGGCGTTGGTCGTTTAGACATTTATGGCAAACTACTGAACGTAAAATTACCTAGAAATTCCAAATATTTAAAAAAACTGCTGCGGTTGATTGTGACATGCTGTAACAGACCATGTAACTAGATTTTTTTTAAAAGAGCGCTTATTAATAGTGCTGTCAAAATGGACGCTGCTTTAAAATTCAAGTCAATAACTATTTTCAATATATGCATCAATAACTACTAAGAAAGCACTTTACAACACACTCTTCCTACCAACTCTATGTTACCAATGCCAAACCTGGACAATGACAGAAAAAGAAAAAAGAAAAATCACAACAACGGAAATGAGATTCCTGAGAAGAACACTCAATGTATCTGTGATATAATAAAACGTCCTTACCCTTTCCTATTTATTGACCCCCCTTAAAAATAAACAACCCCTTTCAATTACTGTTTAAGTAACTTACTTAATGTAGGAGAAAATAAAACAGCGATAGACTGACCACGGCAGCTTAATTTATTTGGCTTTATTTTTTATCACGTACCTGGCAAGGCCGGGACTGATTAAAAAACAAAGACCCAGTGTAGCCATTTTTGGTCAGTACGACACAAAGAAATAGACGTGCGTTCCCCGTGTGGGTTTTTTTTCCCCATGTGGGGAAAGGTATTTTTGCCTTTTAAAACCATGATTCTCTTCAGCTATTGGTATGTTATATCAACATTATTAAGATGCATTTATGTATTACATAGACCAGTATGTTTAATTAAGAATTAGTTAGAATAATAAGTCAACAATTCTCTTAAACCAGGCTGGATGATGTTTACCAATGAAACACATGTGGGCGCCACGCTGTAATTTTTCCTATGTCTTACAATTTCAAATCCATATGTTAAAATATTTTATAGGCATTATGAACTTATATCTAACTAATAGTGCTTATAACCTAGAAAATATGTGTACTATAGAGTATCAACTCTCATGTCCGAAACACATTCTAGAGATTTTCTCAATGTAGGAGCAGACTCTGGATTCATACTTCAGTAGAGAACTTGTGTCTGTTAATTTCATATTCCTATGTTAAAACTTCTATGCACTGTGAACAATATCTCACTATTTATGCTTATAAATCTGCAAATAATCTATGTACTGTAGAAATTGAACTCTAAAGTACAGTTTCAAAGGTGTTTTATTCATGCGGGGACACACAAATGAGTACGCATATTCCTGACTCTTAGTCAGGGGATAAAATACTTCGCCACATCATAATTTGTAACTTGGAACTATAGTGCTAAATTTTAGTAACATCCTTTTGTTAACAGATTAGTAACCACTCCATATGAGGAGGGACATGTAATAATTTCATAAAATATTGCTAGGGACATGCCATGTTTGAGAATATAAATTCAAGAACAATTAAAGTAAACGCGTGATATAAATGAATGTTCGGATAGGATGTACCTTCAATCCGCATCACCTCACTGTAGTAGGAACAGAAAGCGAAGATTGATGTGAATAAATTGCTTGCAATATTCAGAAGACTGGACCATGCGGCATAAGTTATTCTAATAAATACACTCCGAATAATAGCAGTCATTGGCAAAATATATCAACAGCGGTTACTATCCCCATGTGCTGTACGCAGTGGGGGAAAACAATGTATGTTTTAGTTTATGGATTAACCTCCTGAAGAAAATTCAAAAACCTAGGCTCCCTGCATCATCATTATGATTAATTATTATGTATGATTATCATGTACTTAATATCAGAGAAATGTACATGTATGTTTATTTCTGGTATGAGAATTTTCTCTGTTCTGATTGTTACTTTTTCCTGTGGGAATATACATTTTAATGTTACCCTTGGGGACATGAGGATGTTGATAGAAGAATCCATGTGTATGTCAGTACTTAAGAAGCCAATGTTGAATAGTCTTGACCTAAGGATGATTATAGTGCCGAAAGGAAGACGCGGCATTAGAAACCACAGAGATTCTGTATAGGCTATTCTCTTCAAGAATGAGAGATACAATAGTCAACATGTTGGATGGACAGAATGACTTCACTCATCTAATAGTCCCAGTAACAACAGAACAAAACAGAGTGAAAAGATATCTCACTCACTATCAGAGCTAGCAAAGTTCTACCACAAGCGACGAGGGACAGGGAACTTGGAAACCCACTCCTATCTCCTTCCCCTTTTTTGTTTGTAATTGTCTTGTGAAAGTTAACACATCACAGTAGGTTAATGCTCGTGTTGTATTCTTTGTCATCCCTTTTCTATAGAAGAGAAGCGAGTAGTGGTTTTGGTGGAACTGCATGTCATAACTATCATCAGAATCCTGGGTTAAAAGCCTGGTGAAGGTGAGTCAGGACTAAATGGCTTAACCATGTTCTGGATCTAGAAATACATCAATGTTGACTGCTGCAATCATTAGCTGCCATAGCAAGCGAAAGACACATTCGAATCGAAGATGATAGACACTCAGCGTGTGATATTCTGACTCCTGTCCGAAAACCCAGGATGGACTTCCTTATCAGAATGTTAACAATGATATGCCTAGTACACAGATACCACAAAAGGATAACCTGTTTTACTTCTGGGAGGTACCGCCTGAGGAACCATCAATCGTCGAGGTCAACTAAACTATGGGAGTTATACTACGTGTAATAAAACTAACAGCAGTAAGAACCCTCCATCTGTCTGTTGGACTCCCAAGTTCAAAGGATGCCTCCAAGTATCCTCCTTCGAAAGAAAAGTCACAAAGCAGCAAAAGTCAACATAAGGTTCCAGACACTCAAACACCAAGTTCTAGAATACTAGACACCAACTCAAACAAATGGGAAGAGACACTGAAACAACATTATAGCCAATACAATCAATGTACCAACTTCAGAATCTCTGAACCATAACTACACCAGATTACCTCTAGGTTCCAAAACCTGAACACCATCAAAAAGACAATATAAAAGCAGCTAAATGTCTCTACATCTGCAACAAGAGGAATCATCTAATTGTTTGCAACCCTGTTACTGTGCTGGATTTATTCATCTTGGGATATATGTAGGTATAGATCAATTGTGGCCCTAGTCACAGATACTACCATGAGATGCCTTTGTCATACAAGTTTCTACACTGGACTAGATAACAACGACTAACTCTTTGCTGGTCCAATGTCAACCTAAATGCCATGGGTTATAGACTCGCGACTTGGTGGGTGTAAAATCTTTGTGGAACTAATTGGGATTCTGATATTAGAAGCAGAGCAGCTGAATGGACGTCTACTTGGCACCATGTATGGTGAGATGGTAAAGTACCTTCTGCAGAGCTTAAGTGGAAATTCCGGAAAGTTAGACCAACCTGAGGCCCCAAATTTCAAAAAGACACCGAGCCTACTGCAACAGAGTACTCGAATATTCTAGCCCGCGGAGGGATATGTGATTGTGTGTAATTTCTATTCTTGGATTATAAAGTATGATTTGCACCAGCCAATACCAGTGGATAAATATTAGGAACATAACTGAATGCATTAATTCGGTACCCAGATAATGGGAAAAGGATCTAATCTACAGCAAAGATGAACCCTTAACCGCACACCAGGAGATAAATGACTCTATTAATTAGTTTAATTAGTAGTACAAAATGCTGTTTATATGTTGGTTTTTTTCTGAAGGTAACAGGTCAGTAGTTTTTTCCCAATGGTATAGATGGTATAGTATTTTGACACCAACTCATTATTGTTTAAAATGAGAGAATGGTAAAGGTGTCAGAAACAAATGTTGATATGTTGGGTTCTATTTAATTAGATCTTTATTTGCCTTAATTATGAGGGTAAATGAAAGTAGACCCAATTTGTGGTTGTTGTGTTGTTTGTAATAACATTGATTTTTCTTGGGCAAAAAGGGTGTAAATGTATTAAGATAATGCAACTCATTCCCATGCCTGTCTGAAAATGCATCGTGTTTATTACACATATATATGTAACTGCAAATCTTGAGTTAATACCTCAACTGTTTGTCCAAAAGTGTTGTGTACATCAAGTAAATGTGGTGTCCAACAGTGGTTGTTTATATGTTGTGAGCAATCAATATCCTTCTAGCACTATAGTAAATTTAAAGGGTGATGAAGTGGGAAGGGAAACCTACACACATATGCCATTGTTTCAAGGATTGAACTCTTTTCTCCTGGGATTTGTGGTAAATATCCCTGATCACCCTGCATTCTAACCAGTGACCAGAGAATCAATAAAACCCCCTAGACAACTTCACATAATATTCTCATAAATTAAAATCCACATCCCACAGTATCAAGAAGAGAAAAGATCACAAAGGAAGAAATCAGGACTAAAGTGGGGGTTATAGCTGCACTAGATTTTATAAGAAAGCAGCAAGTCAAATGGTTTGGCCATGCAAGTAGGTTACCAACTAACAGTATACCACAACAAGCAATGATGTACAGACCAGAGGGAAGCAGAGGAAGAGCCCGACCACGTAATGAACGGAGGGAATAACAAAGTCCATGGGAATATCGATACATGAAGCCCATTAGCAGGCACTCTTCCGCTGTTTATACTTCACCTCGACACCGCAAGGTACAAGAGGAACATGATGAGATGAGATAAGATGAGATGAGATGAGATGAACTATTTTCAATTTTAGCTATTTAAATAAAATGATATAAGACTTCCATAAATAGGTTAACCGTATGCGTTTGTGATTTTATAACATCACTGTAGAAAATTCCCTCTTCTGAACAATGGAGAATGTTACTATTGAGAATTGTACTGCGACATTGGGAACATACAATGGCGTGGCAGTGAAGGAATGAAAGGATTCCTGAATGTGATTACAACGCTCTTAAAACGGAACACAAATATTTGCTCCGACAGATGTTCTGGTACTGTAAATATGCGATCTGAATTGTATCTTTGTCAATCGAGGGTAGGAAAAGAGTTCTTAAGCGTTATATTGAGCCAATCCTGATGTACGGAAGCTAATCATGGACATTTAGCAAACAAGTGAGAGATTATGTGGAAGCTATGGAGATGTAGTTTTCTTTAAGAATGACGAGAATACCTTGGACGGTAGAAAGAGCAATGAAAATATCTTGAAAGAAGTCAACTCACAAAGAAACCTGGTTACTCGCATCAGAAGTAGACAGCTCGCATTCTTTCGCTATAACCTGAGAAGAGGAAGGCTGAAGTATATCGCCACAACAGGAAGGCTGAAGTATATCGCCACAACAGGAAGGCTGAAGTATAACGCCACAACAGGAAGGCTGAAGTATATCGCCACAACAGGAAGGCTGAAGTATATCGCCACAACAGGAAGGCTGAAGTATATCGCCACAACAGGAAGGCTGAAGTATATCGCCACAACAGGAAGGCTGAAGTATATCGCCACAACAGGAAGGCTGAAGTATAACGCCACAACAGGAAGGCTGAAGTATATCGCCACAACAGGAAGGCTGAAGTATATCGCCACAACAGGAAGGCTGAAGTATATCGCCACAACAGGAAGGCTGAAGTATATCGCCACAACAGGAAGGCTGAAGTATATCGCCACAACAGGAAGGCTGAAGTATATCGCCACAACAGGAAGGCTGAAGTATATCGCCACAACAGGAAGGCTGAAGTATAATCGCCACAACAGGAAGGCTGAAGTATATCGCCACAACAGGAAGGCTGAAGTATATCGCCACAACAGGAAGGCTGAAGTATATCGCCACAACAGGAAGGCTGAAGTATATCGCCACAACAGGAAGGCTGAAGTATATCGCCACAACAGGAAGGCTGAAGTATATCGCCACAACAGGAAGGCTGAAGTATATCGCCACAACAGGAAGGCTGAAGTATATCGCCACAACAGGAAGGCTGAAGTATATCGCCACAACAGGAAGGCTGAAGTATATCGCCACAACAGGAAGGCTGAAGTATAATCGCCACAACAGGAAGGCTGAAGTATATCGCCACAACAGGAAGGCTGAAGTATATCGCCACAACAGGAAGGCTGAAGTATATCGCCACAACAGGAAGGCTGAAGTATATCGCCACAACAGGAAGGCTGAAGTATATCGCCACAACAGGAAGGCTGAAGTATATCGCCACAACAGGAAGGCTGAAGTATATCGCCACAACAGGAAGGCTGAAGTATATCGCCACAACAGGAAGGCTGAAGTATATCGCCACAACAGGAAGGCTGAAGTATATCGCCACAACAGGAAGGCTGAAGTATATCGCCACAACAGGAAGGCTGAAGTATATCGCCACAACAGGAAGGCTGAAGTATATCGCCACAACAGGAAGGCTGAAGTATATCGCCACAACAGGAAGGCTGAAGTATATCGCCACAACAGGAAGGCTGAAGTATATCGCCACAACAGGAAGGCTGAAGTATATCGCCACAACAGGAAGGCTGAAGTATATCGCCACAACAGGAAGGCTGAAGTATATCGCTACAACAGGAAGGCTGAAGTATATCGCCACAACAGGAAGGCTGAAGTATATCGCCACAACAGGAAGGCTGAAGTATATCGCCACAACAGGAAGGCCTGAAGTATATCGCCACAACAGGAAGGCTGAAGTATATCGCCACAACAGGAAGGCTGAAGTATATCGCCACAACAGGAAGGCTGAAGTATATCGCCACAACAGGAAAGGCTGGAGATGAAGAGAGGCAGGGGGAGACTAAGAGAGCAGATGTTGGACAGTTTGACACCAAGGCAAAGGGGAACCTCGGTATCTGAAATGAGTTGAAGCACAGGAGACAGAAGGCTGTGGTCTGACATGATCACCAACGCTGCACGACATAGGTTATACGTAAACACGCCAATCTCACTTGAAATCATTCATTGGCACCTTGCCGTCTTGACAGACGATAGTTGTGCTTTAAAAAGGCATAATAACTTTTAACTATGGCGGTAGCGAGTGTGACTGATAAGGCCAATTTGCGCTGTAAATGTCCGTTCACAGTGGGTGCATGTGAACACGTGGTCATTTCCACCATCATGCACCATCTTACGTCTCAAACGCTTGGTGTGTGACTTTTCTGCAATAATTTTCTCCTTTGACTTTATTCCATTTCTGATATTTGCCCTCCATGCAACACGTTCAGCGGCGACTTGCTCCCAATGTGCATTATCAATGCCTGTATCAATCATGTCCCGCTTACACACATCTTTGTATCGTAGTAGAGGCCGACCCTGAGATCTCTTACCCATCTGTAATTCACCAAAAAAGATATCCTTTGGTATTCTACCATCATCCATCCTCCTAAGATGTCCTATCCATCTAAGTCTACGAAGACTGAGCATGGAATAAACTGTCACACAACCTGATCTTTCCAATACTTCAGTATTTGTGATTTTGTCTTGCCACTTAATACCAAGAATTCTTCGCAGACACCGCATATGAAAGCTGTTTAAGTTGTTCTCTTGGTGTGAGTAAGTTGTCCAGGTTTCACTGCCATAGAGAAGAGTACTAAGGACACAGGCTTGATAGACAAGGACTTTTGTTTTGGCAGTAAGCTTCCTGTTCTCCCAGACTCTTTTTCTTAACCTGTTCATTGTTGTTGCTGCCTTACCAATCCGGATGTTGATTTCCTGATCTAGGGATAATTTGCTATTTACCACTGATCCTAGATATGTAAAATGGTCTACTATCTCTAGTTCGGCGTCGTCAATAAAGATTGATGGTACCCCATGTGCACCTTGTGACATAATCTGTGTCTTCTTTTTGCTAATTGTTAAACCAAATTCAGAACAAGCATTGGAGAATGCAGATAGTAGACATTGCAATTCTTCCTCAGAGTGGTTCGTAACTGCAGCATCATCTGCAAAAAGCAACTCTCTGATCAGTACCCTCCTAATTTTGGTCTTAGCCTTCAATCTCTGAGCATTGTAGAGGCCGCCATCTGAGCGTGAGTGAATGTATATACCACCATCCTGATTATGAAATGCATATTTCAGTAGAAGTGAAAAGTATATTCCAAAGAGGGTGGGAGCTAGTACACAACCTTGCTTAACTCCACTCTTGATTTCAAATTCTTCAGAAGTTGCACCATCAAACTTGATTATACCCTTCATGCCTGTGTGGAACGATTCCACAATGGACAGAAGAGTTGGTGGGCAACCAATCTTCTTTAGTGCCTTGAACAGACCCTCACGACTGACCAAATCAAATGCCTTTGTGAGGTCGATGAAGGCAATAAACAGTGGTTGATTCTGTTCACGGCATTTTTCTTGCATTTGTCGCAATGAGAATATCATATCAGTGGGAGACCGGTTCTGTCGAAAGCCACACTGTGATTCGGGGTAGACTTGATCTCCTAGGACTTGAAGTCTGCGCAGAACAATTCTGGCAAATACTTTTCCAACAATACATAGAAGTGAGATACCCCTATAGTTGTTGCAGTCGCTCCGATCGCCCTTGTTCTTGTACAGTGTTATGATGCTTGAATCTTTGAAATCCTGTGGGACTTGTCCTTCACGCCAGCATAGCTCTATTAGCTGGTGGATCTGAATAGTGAGTGTGTCTTGCCCACTCCTGATAACCTCTATTGGAATCCCATCCTTACCTGGAGCCTTGCCAGATGCAAGTTCATTTAACTTCTGTTATGGTGGGAAGTGTGTCCAGGTGGTCAAGAGTTGGTAGAGCCTCTATGGCGTTGAGGGCATCATCCGCTAGTTTGGTCTCACTTGAGTAAAGCTCCAAATAGTGCTCTACCCATCTGTCCATCTGCTGTTTCTTATCAGTGATGATTTCTCCAGTCGAGGTTTTCAATGGTGCACTTCTTTTGATCACTGATATTTCACTTGAAATAAACTTATTAAATAACTATGATCAACCCAATTTTTGGGCATGTGAATATCATCATATCTACCACTTAGTTTCGGGTAGCGGGGTAGGGGTATACCCTATCAAAGGAGAAGTAAGGTGCCTCCTTCCCTCCGCTAGCCTACGGGACACCCTTGGGCAAGGTGGAGTACCCGTTTAGCCCCCCCAACAGGGTAACGTGAAGCCATGTGAGCAGGTGGTGGATTGGACTTGGGAGCAGCCGACAGATAGTTGTTGGTTATGGTTTCAAGTCAGTGACGGTGGGCAGAGGATCTCTCAGTAGAGACAATGGCTACGGTCATCCGATCAGTATAGTCACTGCCAGGAAGGAAGAATGGTAGACTTCCCTCCTTATTGATTCCCGGGCAGAGGAGGCTCGTCAGCCTTGGTTGGTATCTCTTCTAAGAGAGGGAACTCTAAATCTCAAACCTCCGCTGCCTTGCGGGTATACCCATATGGGAAAGGCTTCGGGAGTAAACCCTGAGGACAAATCCGGAGATGGAGTCCCTAAGGCAGTTCCATGTTGTAAACAACATAGTTCTGGCAACTCCTGCGACGGCACCGATGCCAAGTTGCATTGGCTACTGCCTTTCCCTTGGTCAACATCGGCGACGTGGAGAGGGGGAACCTGCTACTGGGCAACAGCTGGTTCTCCGATTTCCATTGCCCAGGCTTGTGCCCTGAAGAGGTCACTTCAGCACCGCGTAAAGCGGTGACACAACACGGGAAGTAGCATTTGCCGGTTATAAGTCTTAATGCTCGATTGGCGTAGAGCAAGGCGCCAGGGGCTACTTCCGACGGTGGGAGAGATCATCGTATCTCACTAGACAGCTACCGCCCGCCTAAGCTGGGCAGCCCCCAGTCAATAAGGTGTTGTCTCGCCACGGTTCATCTGCTCCTGAGGGTGTGTGGAGCTTAGGGGGAAATCCTGACACATGGACCGCAATCTATACACCTAACAGCAAGAAAAAAAACAAAACAACCGGCCCTAAGGCTGGGAACATGGAACGTAAGAACCATGACCCCTGGCATCTCAGACGATCTAAATGAGATTGTGGATGCCCGCAAAACTGCAGTGATAAACAACGAACTGCTAAGACTGGGAATAGACATTGTCGCCCTGCAAGAGACCAGACTCCAAGAATCTGGAAGCATCAAGGAGAGGGACTTCACTTTCTACTGGCATGGCAAGCCGTGCGGAGAGACCAGGGAGCATGGAGTTGGCTTCGCTATCAGAAACAAGCTGCTCAATTCCATCATACCACCAAGTGATGGCACTGAAAGAATATTGAAGCTCCAACTCCAGACAGAGGCAGGCCCAGTTAGTATTATAAGCGTTTACGCCCCAACACTAACTGCAGCATCAGAATCTAAAGACAAGTTCTATGACGACCTTAGCAAAGAAGTCAGTGAAACACCAGAGAAACAACATCTTTTTATCCTGGGGGATTTCAATGCCAGGGTTGGCTCCGACCACGAATCTTGGCCTTCATGTCTAGGACAGTTTGGCGTTGGGAAGATCAATGACAATGGACAACGTCTCTTGGAATTCTGCAGCCACCATAATCTGTGCGTGACCAACACCTTCTTTGACACGAAACCTCAACACAAGGTGTCATGGAGGCACCCCAGATCAAAGAACTGGCACCAACTCGACCTGGTGCTCACTAAACGCAGCAACCTCCGCAATGTACGGATGACTCGCAGCTATCATGGTGCTGACTGCGACACCGACCATTCACTCGTCTCCAGCAAGGTGAAGATAAAGCCCAAGAGAATCTACAGAAGCCGAACAGAAGGAAGACCACGCATTGACACCAGTGGCACCCAAAATAAAGAGAAGGTCAACAAATTCATGCAGGCTCTAGCGGATACTCTGCCCGGCCCCACAGACGGAGATTCCACCGAGAGATGGAGTCATTTTCGCGACACCATCTACAATACAGCACTATCAACATTTGGCAAGAAGCAAACTAAGTCAACCGACTGGTTTGAAGCACACTCTGAAGAGATGCTCCCAGTCCTGGAGATAAAGAGACATGCATTCTCGATGTATAAAACATCACCTTCAGAGAAAACACTGCAGGCATTGCGAACGGCCAGAAATAGAGTACAACAGATGGCAAGAAGATGTGCGAACAGGTACTGGCTACAGCTCTCTGCTCAAATTCAAACTTGTGCAGACACTGGAAATATAAGAGGAATGTATGAGGGCATCAAGCAAGCTGTCGGTCCATCAAAAAATAAGATGGCCCCTTTACGATCAACTGAGGGGGTAATCATAAAAGATCGAGCGAAACAAATGGATCGCTGGGTAGAACACTACTCAGAGCTATACTCAGTGGATAACACTGTCAGCGAAGAAGCTCTGGAAGCCATCGATCAACAGTCCGCCATGCATGCCTTGGATAACGAACCTTGCCTCACAGAAATCAGCGAAGCACTAGACTCTCTCAAATCCGGCAAGGCACCTGGAAAAGATAGTATTCCACCTGAAATTTTAAAATGTAGCAAAGAAACAATCATCCCAGAACTGTATGCAATATTACAGCTCTGCTGGAGAGAAAAATCAATACCACAAGATATGAAAGACGCAAACATCGTTACCCTTTATAAAAACAAAGGCGACAGAAGCGACTGCAACAACTATCGCGGCATTTCCCTTCTCAGCATTACAGGCAAGATTTTTGCCAGAGTAATCCTTAAAAGATTACACATTCTTGCTGAAAGAATCTACCCCGAATCGCAGTGCGGATTTAGACCCAACAGGTCCACCATCGATATGATTTTCTCACTCCGACAGCCCCAAGAGAAGTGCAGAGAACAGAGGAAGCCATTATATATAGCCTTCATCGACCTCACAAAGGCATTTGACCTCGTGAGCAGAAGCGGCCTTTTAAGGTCCTTGAAAAGGTTGGATGTCCACCCACCCTTCTTAGTCTCGTGAAATCATTCCACGAAAACATGCAGGGGACCATTTTATTTGACGGCTCAACATCCCAGTCATTCAGCATCAGCAGCGGAGTAAAGCAGGGATGCGTGCTTGCTCCTACACTCTTTGGTATCTTCTTTGCTGTTCTCTTAAGGCAAGCATTTGGGACTGCCACTGAAGGCATATACCTCCACACAAGATCTGATGGCAAACTTTTTAACCCATCAAGACTCAAGGCAAAGACCAAAATAAGACCAAGATGCGTAAAAGAACTACTTTTTGCAGATGATGCAGCACTGACTACTCATACAGCAGAAGATCTCCAAAGGCTCATAGATAGTTTTGCAGCTGCCTGCAAAGACTTTGGGCTCACCATTATCCTAAATAAAACACAGGTGATGGAACAAGATGCTGATGCGCCTCCGTCAATCAAAATCTCTAATTATGAATTGAAAGTCGTCCACGATTTTGTGTATCTGGGATCGACAATATCAGATAATCTTTCATTAGAGACAGAAATCGACAGACGCATTGGAAAGGCAGCCACAACATTTTCCAGGCTAGCTAAAAGAGTTTGGGAGAATAATAGACTAACAGAGCGTACAAAAGCTCAAGTATATAAAGCTTGTGTTGTTAGCACACTACTCTACGGGTCTGTATCCTGGACCCTGTACTCAAGACAGGAAAGGAAGTTGAATTCCTTCCACATAAGATGTCTGAGACGTATCCTGGGCATAACATGGAAAGACCACATAACAAACAAACAGGTGCTTGAAAGAGCAGATATTACCACAGTGCACACCCTCCTCAAGCAGAGACGCCTCCGGTGGTTGGGCCACGTATCTCGAATGGAGGACGAACGTATTCCCAAAGATCTCCTTTACGGAGAACTAGCCACAGGAAAGAGGCCAACCGGAAGACCCCAAATGCGATATAGGGATGTGTGTAAACAAGATATGAAAACCATTGGAATAGATCCAGACACGTGGGAGAGAGTTGCAACAGACAGATGCTCCTGGAGAAGAGATGTACGAAACGGACTGGTGCTCTTTGAGCGCAATCAGATCCAAAAAACTGAGGAGAGACGGCACAGGCTCAAAGAGCAGTCACTTACTGCGGGACTTGCCTCGTCTCACAGATGCGGAAACTGTGACAGAGATTGTCATTCTCGAATTGTACTATACAGTCACCAGCGGTGCTGCCAGGCACCTCCCAAGCGGCACAACTCTATAGTCCTTCAGGACTGAAAGAGGCCTACTACTACTACCACTTAGTACTTAGTCATGCGAAATAGCCCTCCTGTTGAACTCAAAGTCCTGCACAGGACATGCAACGCTGTATAGCCATAAATTATCTCAGTACAAGATGTCGCTAGGCGCTGTGTATATGGATACCTGCACATGTGGGAAATTATGGCAACAACGAAAATGTAGGATTTCCCGTTGAAATCAACATGGCGGATGTGGCCTGTTGCTTTTAAGCAGGAAAAGCTGGATTTAAATGCAGCTTTACTATCTGCTGTTATTTTACGATGTTAATGATGTCTCATTGCGATATTTAAATGTTTATATTCTTCAGACGTTGGTAAATTTCCGCTTTCTCATCTTTCACCGGGGTGCAATATCCTGCTTACAAAATGAAATCCGACATCACACATTGTTGCAATCAACCAGAACCCGCAGGTATAAGCAAGCATCTGGTAGGACTGTGTGAAAATAACGTCTGGTAGAGCTGTAGCTAATAATGCATTAATGATAGGAAAGGTTAATCCACACGCAACATCACTCTAGTACACTAAAAGTAGTAAGAGAGAAGAAGGAAGTAGAGACTAGAGGGTGTCTAGTTGGTCATGTGTCGAAGTACACTTGTTCCTGCTGCGAGGCGGGGTCGTCATTAAAGGTAGCAGGTTTGAATCTCGTCGATAACTATAGCTTTCAGTTTTAATGTTGTCTAGTGCGCCCCTCTAGTCTCTACTTCCTTCTTCTCTAGTCTACCTTATTCTCACTTCTATGGGAGCCAAACAATACTATGTGTGTTTATTTATGAACTGTCTTAGTAGTCTCAAAGGGTTCCCCAATTGATATTTCTATGTAATACTAGAAGTAGTAGCATGTGTATGGACTAAGCTTGAGTAATAACAACAAATGGACATCCACGGTAAAGAATTAGCTTGAACTCCGTAAACCAGACTTCAACAACCAGACGACAAAAGAACCCGCCGACTAGGTAGCCATCTTATTATCCTGGAGGTTTTTTGTTCATAGGGCACACTATCCCAGAATCAGGCTTGACTGATGGGGGTTAGTGTTATTATGTATTCATAATCTGGCACGGTTTATTGCTGACTATACTCTGCCGAATGACGTCCATAAGGTGATCAATAAATGATAAGAGTCCGGCCACTTTCTCTTTACCAATATCCTTTATCGAACACATTCACTTTGATAAGGCAAGCGCATTTTAAAGCATTGTTTGCGCGATGATGGATTGCTCATGTCTGACTGCAGACGTAAAAACACAAATGAAACTTGAGTTCCTTCTAAAACCATGTTTGTGCCATGTTCTTGGGACCGCAGATAAACAGTAACGTCATGACAGGAGTGTTCAGGGGGTTCTATGGTAATGCATGTGTGGACAGACTGTGTCCCCCCCACGTACATGAGTTGGGGGTGGGTAAACGGCAGTCATTACACAGGGTATTGGGGTTTTATAGTGAGTCATGAGGTAGGGCGCTGGCTTGACTTTCCGGTGGTAATTTGATCAAATTCCACATCGAAGCGGAATTCTTAAAATGAACCTGGACTAGTAGGTCGACCCAACCTACAATGAAATGTCAAAAAGCAAGTGCGTTTTTGTATCAACTATCACCAAATACACGCATGCCCGCATAATGACGGATAATGAATAACATATTCACACCAGCCCTATGCTACCAATGTCAAACTTGGACAGTATCCAAATCACACTTATGCAAAGTCAACACCTGTGAGATCAGATACTTGAGGAGAGCTGCCAACTTAACTATCCGAGACCCAGTAAGCCATGGCATTAACAGACAGACAGTGGGAGCTCGTTAGAGTGCCATCTCGAGGGAATACAACACCATCAACTATCAGCACTAGTGCTACACTACAAAAGATCTGCTACGAAAGCAGGAGGATACCCATGGAGAAAATGGATTGACGCCATCAAAGACACTGTACAATCACATGAAATGACACTATCCAGTGTCATCCACGAGCACAGGAACATGAACAGTTCCTCCTTACGACGCTGACGGTAATAGTGGAAGATGATGATGAACACAACCTGCAGCAATAAGAAGCATATGTATGATACAATTTCAAGCTATAGGTTCAGAAAAATCAAATCAGGAAGAACGCAATAACAAGTATGTTATTGATCCTACAGTATCAACACGGACGGCTATAGTTGGATCAATAACATGTTTGTTATTGCATACTTCATAGTGCGCTCACAAACGGCAGTTAATGACCTTAAAAATAAACTCAGGTGATCTTGTCATCACGCGGTTGTTAATGATTGCACCAAGAATTGTATACAAGTGTACGCTGATTAGGCATGATAAATATTGATCACAGACTTTATTGGAAGCCGTCGTGGTGTGTTGGCTTGACGCTCCCACTTTATTGGAAGCCACCGTGGTGTGTTGACTAGACGCTCCCACTTTATTGGAAGCCGCCGTGGTGTGTTGGCTAGACGCTCGCGGTTCATTGGAAGCCGCCGTGGTGTGTTGACTAGACGCTCCCACTTTATTGGAAGCCACCGTGGTGTGTTGGCTAGACGCTCGCGGTTCATTGGAAGCCGCCGTGGTGTGTTGGCTAGACGCTCCCACTTTATTGGAAGCCACCGTGGTGTGTTGACTAGACGCTCCCACTTTATTGGAAGCCGCCGTGGTGTGTTGGCTAGACGCTCGCGGTTCATTGGAAGCCGCCGTGGTGTGTTGACTAGACGCTCCCACTTTATTGGAAGCCGCCGTGGTGTGTTGGCTAGACGCTCGCGGTTCATTGAAAGCCGCCGTGGTGTGTTGACTAGACGCTCCCACTTTATTGGAAGCCGCCGTGGTGTGTTGACTAGACGCTCCCACTTTATTGGAAGCCGCCGTGGTATGTTGACTAGACGCTCCCACTTCATTGAAAGCCGCCGTGGTGTGTTGACTAGACGCTCCCACTTCATTGGAAGCCGCCGTGGTATGTTGACTAGACGCTCCCACTTCATTGGAAGCCGCCGTGGTATGTTGACTAGACGCTCCCACTTCATTGGAAGCCGCCGTGGTATGTTGACTAGACGCTCCCACTTCATTGGAAGCCGCCGTGGTGTGTTGACTAGACGCTCCCACTTCATTGGAAGCCGCCGTGGTATGTTGACTAGACGCTCCCACTTCATTGGAAGCCGCCGTGGTATGTTGACTAGACGCTCCCACTTCATTGGAAGCCGCCGTGGTGTGTTGACTAGACGCTCCCACTTCATTGGAAGCCGCCGTGGTATGTTGACTAGACGCTCCCACTTTATTGGAAGCCGCCGTGGTGTGTTGGCTAGACGCTCGCGGTTCATTGGAAGCCGCCGTGGTGTGTTGACTAGACGCTCCCACTTTATTGGAAGCCGCCGTGGTGTGTTGGCTAGACGCTCGCGGTTCATTGGAAGCCGCCGTGGTGTGTTGGCTAGACGCTCGCGGTTCATTGGAAGCCGCCGTGGTGTGTTGGCTAGACGCTCGCGGTTCATTGGAAGCCGCCGTGGTATGTTGACTAGACGCTCCCACTTTATTGGAAGCCGCCGTGGTGTGTTGGCTAGACGCTCGCGGTTCATTGGAAGCCGCCGTGGTATGTTGACTAGACGCTCCCACTTTATTGGAAGCCGCCGTGGTGTGTTGGCTAGACGCTCGCGGTTCATTGGAAGCCGCCGTGGTATGTTGACTAGACGCTCCCACTTTATTGGAAGCCACCGTGGTGTGTTGGCCAGACGCTCCCACTTCATTGGAAGCCGCCGTGGTGTGTTGGCTAGACGCTCCCACTTCATTGGAAGCCGCCGTGGTGTGTTGACTAGACGCTCCCACTTTATTGGAAGCCACCGTGGTGTGTTGGCCAGACGCTCCCACTTCATTGGAAGCCGCCGTGGTGTGTTGGCTAGACGCTCCCACTTCATTGGAAGCCGCCGTGGTGTGTTGGCTAGACGCTCCCACTTCATTGGAAGCCGCCGTGGTGTGTTGGCTAGACGCTCCCACTTCATTGGAAGCCGCCGTGGTGTGTTGGCTAGACGCTCCCACTTCATTGGAAGCCGCCGTGGTGTGTTGGCTAGACGTTCCGTGGTGTGTTGGCTAGACGCTCCCACTCATTGGAAGCCGCCGTGGTGTGTTGGCTAGACGCTCCCACTTTATTGGAACGCTCCCACTTCATTGGAAGCCGCCGTGGTGTGTTGGCTAGGACGCTCCCACTTCATTGGAAGCCGCCCGTGGCTATGTTGACTAGACGCTCCCACTTCATTGGAAGCCGCCGTGTGTGTGACTAGGACGCTCCACTCATTGGAAGCCGCGTGGTATGGACTAGACGCTTCCCACTTCATTGGAAGCCGCCGGTGTATGTTTGACTAGACGCTCCCACTTCATTGGAAGCCGCCGTGGTGTGTTGACTAGACGCTCCCACTTCATTGGAAGCCGCCGTGGTATGTTGACTAGACGCTCCCACTTTATTGGAAGCCGCCGTGGTGTGTTTGGCTAGACGCTCGCGGTTCATTGGAAGCCGCCGGTGGTGTGTTGACTAGACGCTCCCACTTTATTGGAAGCCGCCGTGGTGTGTTGGCTAGACGCTCGCGGTTCAGTTGGAAGCCGCCGTGGTGTGTTGGCTAGACGCTCGCGGTTCATTGGAAGCCGCCGGTGGTGTGTTGGCTAGACGCTCGCGGTTCTTGGAAGCCGCCGTGGTATGTTGACTAGACGCTCCCACTTTATTGGAAGCCGCCGGTGGTGTGTTGGCTAGACGCTCGCGGTTCATTGGAAGCCGCCGTGGTATGTGACTAGACGCTCCACTTTATTGGAAGGCCACCGTGGTGTGTTGGACCAGACGCTCCCACTTCATTGGAAGCCGCCGTGGTGTGTTGGCTAGACGCTCCCACTTCATTGGAAGCCGCCGTGGTGTGTTGACTAGAACGCTCCCACTTTATTGGAAGCCACCGTGGTGTGTTGGCCAGACGCTCCCACTTCATTGGAGCCGCCGTGGTGTGTTGGCTAGACGCTCCCACTTCATTGGAAGCCGCCGTGGTGTGTTGGCTAGACGCTCCCACTTCATTGGAAGCCGCCGTGGTGTGTTGGCTAGACGCTCCCACTTCATTGGAAGCCGCCGTGGTGTGTTGGCTAGACGCTCCCACTTCATTGGAAGCCGCCGTGGTGTGTTGGCTAGACGCTCCCACTTCATTGGAAGCCGCCGTGGTGTGTTGGCTAGACGTTCCCACTTCATTGGAAGCCGCCGTGGTGTGTTGGCTAGACGCTCCCACTTCATTGGAAGCCGCCGTGGTGTGTTGGCTAGACGCTCCCACTTTATTGGAAGCCGCCGTGGTGTGTTGGCTAGACGCTCCCACTTCATTGGAAGCCGCCGTGGTGTGTTGGCTAGACGCTCCCACTTCATTGGAAGCCGCCGTGGTGTGTTGGCTAGACGCTCCCACTTCATTGGAAGTCGCCGTGGTGTGTTGGCTAGACGCTCCCACTTCATTGGAAGTCGCCGTGGTGTGTTGGCTAGACGCTCCCACTTCATTGGAAGCCGCCGTGGTGTGTTGGCTAGACGCTCCCACTTCATTGGAAGTCGCCGTGGTGTGGTGGCTAGACGCTCCCACTTCATTGGAAACCGCCGTGATGTGCTGGCTAAACGCTCCCACTTCGGCCTGGTGGTACTGGCTTCGAATCCGTGTTGGGGCGGATTTTTCAAATAGACCTGGCCTCCCAGGTCGGCCCAATCTAAAATGTGTACCAGCAAATGAGTTGGGAAGGAAAGGCCGCCGGCACGATACTGATCACATCACTCACCATCTATAAAAGTATAGGTCTATATGCTAAATGCGCTTTAATGTGTTTAAAAAGTTCCTCACTTTCATATAACATTCATTAGTCTATATGTGGTGAATTGGTATAACTTTGTAGGGAGGAGTTAGAACATTTGTAGTTAATCAATCAGTACCCCAATAAACCATAATATAGTTGTATCTTAATATGTCTCTCCGTTGATGTGAAGTTCCTATACCAGTCTTGCACATCCCTCTATTTCTAGACTTGGAGAGGGGAATGAGGGCGCTATCACACAGTCCCCGCCGATGTGGTACTTTGGTACCGGGTTGGGAGAAAGGTATTTACATAAGCCTGACATAGATATATGCAAGTCCTACACGTCTCTCAGAGGCCGGAACGCTAAAGGCATCTAAATTGAGACTGTTAGTTCAGTCTCCCAGGAAGTTCACAACCAGCCATCCAACTATTCAAGTAAGAACCAACCAACCAATTAACTAATCAACAAGAAACCAGCCAATCAACCAACCAAACCCACAAATCAACCACACACCCACCCATCAATCAATAACCAACAAACCAACCAACCAATCATATTCTATTAAAAGTAACCCCCAGATCCCATTTGATCACATTGGCACCTTGCCGTCTTGACAGACGATAGCTTATGCTTTAAAAAGGCATAATAACTTTTACCTATGGCGGTAGTGAATGTGACTGATAAGGCCAATTCGCGCAGTAAATGTTCGTTCACAGTGGGTGCATGTGAACACGTGGTCATTTCCACCATCATGCACCATCTTACGTCTCACACGCTCGGTGTGTGATTTATCTGCTATAATTTTCTCCTTTGTCTTTATTCCATTTCTGATGTTTGCCCTCCATGCAACACGTTCAGCGGCGACTTGCTCCCAATGTGCATTATCAATGCCTGTATCAATCATGTCCCGCTTACACACATCTTTGTATCGTAGTAGAGGCCGACCCTGAGATCTCTTACCCATCTGTAATTCACCAAAAAAGATGTCCTTTGGTATTCTACCATCATCCATCCTCCTAAGATGTCCTATCCATCTAAGTCTACGAAGACTGAGCATGGAATAAACCGTCACACAACCTGATCTTTCCAATACTTCAGTATTTGTGATTTTGTCTTGCCACTTAATACCAAGAATTCTTCGCAGACACCGCATATGAAAGCTGTTTAAACGTTTCTCTTGGTGTGAGTAAGTTGTCCAGGTTTCACTGCCATAAAGAAGAGTACTAAGGACACAGGCTTGATAGACAAGGACTTTTGTTTTGGCAGTAAGCTTCCTGTTCTCCCAGACTTTTTCTTAACCTGTTCATTGTTGTTGCTACCTTACCAATCCGTATGTTGATTTCCTGATCTAGGGATAATGTGCTATTTACCACTGATCCTAGATATGTAAAATTGTCTACCATCTTCAGTTCGGCGTCGTCAATAAAGATTGATGGTACCCCATGTGCACCTTGTGACATAATCTGTGTCTTACTTTTTGCTAATTGTTAAACCAAATTCAGAACAAGCATTGGAGAATGCAGATAGCAGACATTGCAATTCTTCCTCAGAGTGGGTGATAACTGCAGCATCATCTGCAAAAAGCAACTCTCTAATCAGTACCCTCCTAACTTTGGTCTTGGCCTTCAATCTCTGAGCATTGTAAAGGCCGCCATCTGAGCGTGAGTGAATGTATATACCACCATCCTGATCACGAAAGGCATATTTCAGTAGAAGTGACAAGTATATTCCAAAGAGGGTGGGAGCTAGTGCACAACCTTGCTTAACTCCACTCTTGATTTCAAACTCTTCAGAAGTTGCACCATCAAACTTGATTATACCCTTCATGCTTGTGTGGAACGATTCCACAATGGACAGAAGAGTTTGTGGGCAGCCAATCTTCTTTAGTGCCTTGAACAGACTCTCACGACTTACAAAATCAAATGCTTTTGTGAGGTCGATGAAGGCAATAAACAGTGGTTGATTCTGTTCACGGCATTTTTCTTGCATTTGTCGCAATGAGAATACCATATCAATGGTAGACCGGTTCTGTCGAAAGCCACACTGTGATTCGGGGTAGACTTGATCTCTCCCATTTGATCAATCAATCGATCATGTGCCATGCCGGAAAACGTGGGCGGTCATGACTCGCCATTTCACTCGATCACCAGAGTCGTGGATTAGCTCAGTGTTCCTGTTTCGTCCATGCTATGTGGACAAGCCATCCAGATACTTTCCTCTCGGTCTTACTCTTGGTCTGTTCCCTTCGATCTTGCAGTTGTCACTAAGTTCTCCAGTCCATTTCTTCTCATAACATGTCCAAAAAATTTTGACTGTCTACGTCTAATTTCTCTAATCAATCTATGATTTTCATTTGTCTTCTGTAGTCTTCTTTTTACCGACGCTACATCGATGACGGCATAGGTCTCACTGACATGCCAGAGGCGGAACTGAACCGGTTCATTAATTATGTCAAGAACTTCCATCCATCGATCCAATTCACCTCAGAAATTTCCACCACCTCTGTCAATTTCCTTGACACCACCATCAAGTTAAACCCTACAGGCCTGACGACCTCCGTGTACTATAAACCTACTGATGCTCACGGTTTCCTCCTGTACAGCTCATCCCACCCCAAAAGCTGCAAAGATTCCATCCCATATTCCCAGCTACTCCGCCTTCGTCGCATCTGTCAGGATGATAATGACTTCCTCGAGAGAGCCCACGAAATGCTAGACTTTTTCCGCAGACGGTCCTACCCAGAGGACGTCTTGTCGACAGCTCTCTGTCGCATAACCCAGGTCTCGCGGGAAATGTCCCTCGCCAAGCATACGCGACCTCAGAACAATGAACCCAAACTTATCCTCACCTTCCATCCACATGCCTATGCCATCAAGCAAATTTTCCTGAGACACTGGTCCATCTTGGAATCGGATCCTACCACTCGTGAGGTGTTCTCAAATGGCCCCAGGGTAATCTTCCGCCGTAACCAGAGCCTCAGAGACCACCTTGTGCACAGTCGCCTCCCCACGGTTACCTCATCCGTGGGCACCTTTGAATGCCATCGTAGGAACTGTCTGACATGCCCATACGTTGTTCAGACACCAGTAATTGCATTTCCCCGAGGCACCTTCACCTTGAAAGATTGTTTCACCTGCACATCCCGCAATCTGATTTATGTTATCATCTGCAAACGATGTGACATGAAATACATTGGCCAAACGGGCAGACGTCTTGCGGATCGTTTTAGAGAACACCTCAGAGACATCAATCAGGGCGCTGATAAACCTGTCCCCAACCATTTCAATTCCTCCAACCACAATGGAGCCGACGATGCATGTGTCACCGCATTAAAACCCTGCTTCTCAAATAGCTGTGTCAGACTTAGAATTGAATGCCAGCTAATCAACAATCTGGGATGCATCCACCCGGCAGGAATGAATACTGTCGTGGACGCTACAGTATAACTGTGGCATCTTCCCCAATTGTTTACACTACCTATTACCGTGCTGTTCTCCCCCCCCCCCCCCCCCCCCCGCGATATCTAGACTTAATTGTCCCCACATTTCTATGTTTTCATAGCAGACTGTTCACATATTTTTGGCTACTCAAATCCTTTTTGGCAACCCATTTTTAATTCTGCGCCACGCGTTTTCGCAGCTGGCCTAGTCACATTTCCTGCCCCACATGTAAATATCAGTTTGTGCATCAAAAGTGATAGGTCGTGTGCTTTTGTTTCTGTCGTTTGTTTATCTGTGTTGTCATTGATAAAGATTCTTAGAATCGAAACGTCTGTGTGTCTATTGTATGCGTTCGTGTGTATTCTATTTTATCTTATTTTATTATTCATTTTTATTATATTTATTGAGTGCTTCTGATTTCGGATTTTTCACCTGTATTTCGCGACACGTGGATCTCCTTGTAAGGTATGTGCAACGTTTGTTAATGTTTATTTCTTTTCTCGCAGGAATTTAAAATACCTATTTGTTCCCATTTCATTCTGTAGTACTTGGTCATTGGTTTTTCTATCTGTCCATGGTATTCTTTGCATTGTCCTCAGAAACCACATTTCTGCAGCCATCAGATGTTTTTCAGCTTGACTGCAAATTGTCCAAGTTTCACATCCATACAAAAGAACAGGCTCTATGTACCCCCTCAAGACTCTTTTTCTCATTTCAATTGACATCTTTTTATTGGTCAGTATGTTTTCCATCTTGCAAAGGCTAACTTCACCATGGCAATTCTTGTTGTAATCTCTTCGAGGCATCTCCCATCAGATGTTATGACTGTTCCTAGATAACTGTATCGATTAACTTGCTTAAGAATATGCCCATTTACTCGTATATCACATTGTGGTATTTCCTTCTTCCCAGAGTCGACCATAATCTGTGTCTTCTTGCTATTCAGTTCTAACCCTAGTTGTTAACTGTGTGCAACAACCGCATCTACTAAATGTTGCAGGTCCTGTTCATTGTCTGCGATCAAGACTGTATCATCTGCATATCTAATGTTATTGATGTATCGTCCCCCAATGTTGATTCCTTCCATATCTTCTATATTTCTGAAAATATTATCACTGTACAGGGAAACAAGATTTTGATCATTACCATATAAATTGATACTGTCCTACAGACATCTCCAGTTCTCATTTGATCATTACCACACAAAATCGACACATTCACATAGACATCCCTAGTTCCCATTTGATAATTACCACGTAAACTGATACTTTCTCACAGACATCTCTAGTTCCCGCTTGACCATTACCATGTAAACTGACACTTTCCCATAAACATCCCCAGTTCCCATTTGATCATTACCGCATAAATTGACACTTTCCCACTGACATATGTAGGACACGTTTGAAAAGATTTGGTGTACTCCAAAGCTAAGAAATCATACACCAAATTAAAACACTGCTGAATATTATACCACTTATCTCATCTCATCATGTTCCTCTTGTAAATTGCGGTGTCGAAGTAAAATATAAACAGCGAGAGAGTGCCCACTTGTGGGCTTCATGTATTATATTCCCATGGACTCTGTTATTCCCTGCGTCCATAGTTTATGTGGTCGGCCTCTTCCTCTGCTTCCATCTGGTCTGTACATCATTGCTTGTTGTGGTATACTGTAAGTTGGTAACCTACTTCCATGGCCAAACCATTTTACTTGCTGCCTTCTAATAAAACCTAGCGCAGCTATAACCCCCACTTTAGCCCCGATTTCTTCATTTCTGATCTTATCTCTTCTTGATACATTGAGTATTCTTCTCAGGAATCTCATTTCTGTTGTTGTGATATTTCTTTTCTCTTTTTCTGTCATTGTCCAGGTTTGACATTGGTAACATAGAGTTGGTAGAAAGATTGTGTTGTACTTCTTAGTTTTTCTACGAGCATTATGAAGATCCCCTGCCGGCTTGATAGGCCAGTCGCAGGTTTAGGACAAAAATCTGACCATAAGGAGTCCATCCCCTATGGCGAGCCATAGTCCCTTTAGCCCATGACCTCGCGGTCATGGTTTCCCGGTCTGCACCACGTGGAGGTGGGGTTGACGTGTATAGTCTGCGGGTCATCAGCAGGCTACTAATTTTCACCCCTCCTGGGAGAGGCTTGACGATCCTAACCCTGCTGGCTGCAGGACCAGGCGCAGTCCACACCTTGTACAGCGATTATACCATTACTAGAGAGTATACCACTAATAGAGATGATAATATTAGTTCAGATTATGCCACAACTTTAAATTATACTAATACTAGAGATTATACCATTACTGGAGATTATACTAATATTAGTGATTAAAAATGTTTTGCATATCCTTTACAGGAAGAACATCGCTGTCAACATCAGCATCTTTCAGCTGATTGTTGATTTCTTGGCAAGATTACGTTCAGTAGTTTGCCATTGCTTTCTGAGCGACCGGATCCATACTCTCATAAGTCACTGGCGCGACTCGAACCGCTTCAAATTCTCGTGCGCTCACGCCAACCACGAGAGTATTCGGGGTTACGGAGAAAGCTGCTAACCCTCCACCAGGGAGACCGGCATATTAGTGATTATAGCACTAAAGATGTAAAGATAAAGGACCCCGCTTTACGCCGTGTCACTTATTTTGTCTATTGTCAGGTAACGTAAAGGGAACCTCTACACACCTTGGGTGGCAATGGGTATTTGGTATATTGTCAGGTGAGGTGAAGGGAACCTCTACACAACTTGGGTGGCACTTGGTATATGGTATACTGCAAAGTAATGTGAAAGACTCACTTGGGTGGCACTTGGTATATGGTATACTGTAAAGTAATGTGAAAGACTCACTTGGGTGGCACTTGGTATACGGTATACTGTAAAGTAATGTGAAAGACTCACTTGGGTGTCACTTGGTATATGGTATACTGTAAAGTAATGTGAAAGACTCACTTGGGTGTCACTTGGTATATGGTATACTGTAAAGTAATGTGAAAGACTCACTTGGGTGTCACTTGGTATATGGTATACTTTAAAGTAATGTGAAAGACTCACTTGGGTGGCACTGGGTATATGGTATACTGTAAAGTAACGTGAAAGACTCACTTGGGTGTCACTTGGTATATGGTATACTGTAAAGTAACGTGAAAGACTCACTTGGGTGTCACTGGGTATATGGTATACTGTAAAGTAACGTGAAAGACTCACTTGGGTGTCACTTGGTATATGGTATACTGTAAAGTAATGTGAAGACTCACTTGGGTGGCACTTGGTATATGGTATACTGTAAAGTAATGTGAAAGACTCACTTGGGTGGCACTTGGTATATGGTATACTGTAAAGTAATGTGAAAGACTCACTTGGGTGGCACTTGGTATATGGTATACTGTAAAGTAATGTGAAAGACTCACTTGGGTGGCACTGGGTATATGGTATACTGTAAAGTAACGTGAAAGACTCACTTGGGTGTCACTTGGTATATGGTATACTGTAAAGTAACGTGAAAGACTCACTTGGGTGTCACTTGGTATATGGTATACTGTAAAGTAACGTGAAAGACTCACTTGGGTGTCACTGGGTATATGGTATACTGTAAAGTAACGTGAAAGACTCACTTGGGTGTCACTTGGTATATGGTATACTGTAAAGTAATGTGAAAGACTCACTTGGGTGGCACTTGGTATATGGTATACTGTAAAGTAATGTGAAAGACTCACTTGGGTGGCACTTGGTATATGGTATACTGTAAAGTAATGTGAAAGACTCACTTGGGTGTCACTTGGTATATGGTATACTGTAAAGTAATGTGAAAGACTCACTTGGGTGGCACTGGGTATATGGTATACTGTAAAGTAACGTGAAAGACTCACTTGGGTGGCACTGGGTATATGGTATACTGTAAAGTAATGTGAAAGACTCACTTGGGTGGCACTGGGTATACGGTGCTAGCCGCTTATCTTTAGACCACCAGGCACTCTCCTTGGATGATACCGTTAATATTACGCCGGCAGTCTTTACTTCCCAGATAATTTCCAGTTGCAGCCTGAGCCTCCGTGGGGGAGGAGAGGGGGGAGGGAATATCCGTTTGAAGAGAACTGGAACTCACGAAACAAGCGTGCCAGCCATTGCGCTACCATGGAAGTTGCCTAGAACCATGTTTTAAGAGGATGTGGGGGGGGGGGGGGGGAATCCTATCACTGCCGAGGTATGAACTCAGGACACCGGAGTGGCAGGCAAGCGTAGTAACAACTGAGCTAGCTGGGCTCCCGAACAATGTTTATATATTCTTAGCTGATAAGTGTTTGGGCGACATGTTTTGTGGTCTGGTTGTTTAAATCTTAAAATCCTAACAAACTTATTTTGATATGCCCGTAATCTTTTCAATCCTAGGTAATGGTGCAGCCCTTAATCGCTATGGAAATAAAACAGCAGCTGTTGTTAAGCGGATTTATACTTCTTCTTCTGCGTTCATCCGGAGTGTTTGTATTTTCAGACGTAATTGCGGTGTGCCTCGTTATGAACCCTTGGGCCAAAACCCTTAGTCCAAAACATTCGACTTTAGCGAGGGTTTTTTAAAACCATGTTAGCCGTTCTGGGGACTCTGGGGACACTGTTGTGGTGCCGTCCACATCCCAGCTGGTCAAGTTAGAACGGTCAAAGACTTCACGGTCAGCCCTCAAGGGAAGGCAGTGGCAGTCCATGAGCATTTACCGTCATCCAAGGAGGTTTCCATACACACAATGCGCTCTGAGACTGGGCTCACCCAAGGAATCGCCAAGTCCTGTTCATAGCTGCTTTAATTCCTCACTTCCATATATTGGGTATTTCGCTCGCCATTTGCCTCTCCCCACGCAAACCAGGAACGGTCAGTTTGCAGACGACATCCACTCAGCAAACTTTCGCTTTGGACTTCCATGTAATGAATTCGCTAGACAAACGTTCCATTTCGTGTTAATGAGACTTTTTTCCACCTTGGTTTGCAGACGACATACACTCAGCAGGCTTTCGCTTCAGTTTAGTTTAGTTTAGTTTCACTTCGGATTTCCACGTAATAGATTCGCAAGCCAAGTGTTCCATTTCGTGTTAATGAGACGACATCCATTCGGCAAGCTTTCGCATCGGACTTCCACGTAATGGATTCCCAAGCCAAACGTTCCTTTTCGTGTTAATGAAACGTTTTTCCACCTTTGACTACGTTCACTCAATGAGCTCAAGTACAGACTTGAATTGTAACCATTGCGTGAGACTGGGACACTTTTTCCACCTTTAGTAACGCTCATGAGGTAGGCTGCATGCATGTGCTTCCGGCTCAGAATCTTACCTCCACGCAGCAGAGAGCGTGTAACGGC
>JACEFZ010001734.1:75000-85550 GCA_014155875.1 Cepaea nemoralis
ACTTTCATACATTATTTCAGATAACCTTCTATCACTCACTTCATACATTATTTCAGACCACAGGATTGTAAGAGGAAAGGCGAGACGGACATATAATAAGATTACTACTGGTACTATTGGTGTTGGAACTCTTCGCTGGCTGCTGAGGATGGGGACGGAGCGTTTATGGGAATGCCCCGAATGCTGTGATGTCGGTTCCTAAATCAATCAATCAATCAATCAATCAATCAATCAATCAATACATTATTTCATTCATACATCTTTCATGGCTAACAGAAAGCAGCAGCAATATAAATGGCATGCAATATAAAGGCATGGGCAAAATGCGAACATCAATACTGCACGACTCAGTAATATTAGATAATAGTGTGACATTTGTTATTAGCTATGTGGAATATACTGGTCTACCGAAAGGGGACTTGCTGTTATACTAGGGTTTTGTTATTATTATTATTTCTATTATTAAGGGGGAAGGTAATCCGTACTGAGATAGTGTTAAAATAATTTGCGATTATATGTATGGTAATGTCTTTGATTTCTTGTGGAAGATTGTTCCACAGCTGAGCTGCAGAGTACGTTGAGCTTGTTTTATATAAGTCAATCCTAGGCTTCGGAATGTGTAATATATTTAATCGTTTACTGTGTCTAGCATTATATTTAAACAATGGCCAAAGGTAATTTGGGGCATTCCGATGTAGGATTTTGTGAATTAATTTGGCCTGATTGAAAACCAGGCGTTTGCGGAGTGGTAGTAACTGAAGGCGCTTTTGCAGGCTAGCATTGTCAGATAAGTGTTTGCTATAAATTAAACTCAAGGCCCGTTTCTGGAGTGAGTAAAGTCGCTTGGTGCTTGAATTAGAACAACCGTCCCAGATTGTAGAGTAGTAGTCAAAATGTGTCTGTATGTGAGGAGTATAGAATATTTTCCTTGTGTCCTTGTGACATGTTGTAGATTGAGTTGCCAGAGGACCTAGTTGTAGTGTTCTCTGGAGATATATCTTGAATAATAAATAACAAGATAAAGGATATGATTTAGCACGTTTTGTCTAGAGGTCACTCAAATGAGCTAAACATTCCCGCAATAGCCTGTTTGGAGAACATTTTTCCTTTTGGCTCAACCCCCACTGTGAGACCACTATGTATCTACACAGAAATTTATAAAAGAAGTAAAAGGTTCCCTTAAGGCCAGAAAAGATCTGAACTATTAGCGCCTGTACAACTGAGGATCCATCTCACTCATTATAATGTTGCCAGTGTGCTGTTCGTCCGTCACCTAGATCTCTTCTTTCTTTATTTTGTCAGTATGACCTATATCAGTTCAAGTAGTCCTTCAATTTTGCAGACAAACAAACTTCAACAATAACTGTACATTACATCTGTTAGACAGGACATCTACATGACAGTTTCTTGACAAAAGTGGAACATACATTCACAAGGAATTGTTTACACCACAAGTGTACAAGATAGACATCATGAGATACCTGACAACATCTATACAGGACTTTTCACAATATGTATAACCAACCACAGCACTTAAGACAGTCACCAGAGACAACACTTGACAGCAACTGTACAAGAAATTCACTGGGGACATGTACTTGAAACACTGGTTCAATCATACTGTTTATTGAGCTGATGGTGAGTCTAGTGCTGACCATTGTTCATCCCATTTGTCATGTCAACACCTCAACAGGTACATACAAAATGTACAAATATGCTAACATGCATGCAGATAACATGATACACCACCTCTCCATTACTCCACCAACTAATAACTCTTATCCACCTCTCCTCTCTAATCACCACTACACCATTCTGTTTACAGTATCTATCTCTATCCTCATCTCATGTCTCTTGGGAATTTAGGAAATCCTATCCATGGGCAACTCAAGGAAGAAACTACTGTTCTGGGTCTGTTGAATCCTTTTATCATCAGCATGGATGTTGGACTAGCTCCAGTTAGCAGCTTTCCCAAATAAGCTTCATGGCAGATTCATTCCTCTTGAAGACAAGATTTGGTAGGATGATATGATACTGTCTCTCACCGTTGACCAGACTGTCTGTGAATGCTGATACTGGGATACTTCAAAAGTTGAGGATAACACTCTCCTGACATTGGGAGATGTATACTCGGTACATGCAAAACATGACTTGCTGAAGAAACCCAGAGATAGGAACAAAATCCAATATACTGCAGCCCCTCAGTCAGTCCACTCTCACCTACACTTCAAGTCACATTCTTCAACACTGTGAGCACCAGGCTGGAGATTAACCAAGATAAGTCCTAGCTAAACAATCCATTGCACCAGTCATTTCACAAGTTGTCTTGAATGGGGTTAACAACCAGACTTGTTGTTTTCATTCTCAGATGACATTTGATTAATGATCACTGTACTTCTTATTATTGAAGTCTTCAGAACTGTTTTTCTCTCTTTCTTTTATATCCAGCTGTTTGAGAGCTGAGCTGAAAGTCTCTAGGAAATTCCCATATTGTGGGTTCTAGAAGATTTCACTTATAGAGAGTTGGTTCTGGATTCTGGGACTACTGGTTAGTTTTCCCAGATGATATATGGATGCCTCTCCTCCATCCTCCTGTTCTCTGTGGATATATAGAATGGCACAACATCTCTTCACATGTGTTAAAAGATGATGTTATCATACATTAACATACACAGATGGAGATGGGGAAGGTTAAGGTTGATGATGTAGTGAATTTCACTCTGATGTACTGTGGTAATCACAAGACCATATGCTGAGACAGGGTAGCTTAACACAATTACAAGCATTTATGTGGTCTAAATTCCACCATGTTTGAACCACAGTAGACCTGGGCACAAGGAGGACCAGACACAGTACAGCAATCATTGTGACATAGCAACATGGGACAGGCATTGTGAAGGGAAATGGAAAATAGGCATTTACAACTGCAATATGCATTATGTATTAACTAATGGCATTTACCCAATTAGCAGACCAGACATCCATTCCAATGGCTGTGATGTTGGTGCATGAATGTCTTATTCCATATTCACACAGCAATGCCAGACCTCACCCCTTTTTCACCAGACTTGTCTCACAGATACATCATCATCATCATGTGCTCTTTCCCCACTGAGTAATGTCCACAGTAGGTAACAGAAGCTCAATTGCATAGCAATGGTTCACATATGCACCAAGCACATATGTGGAAAACATGTTTAGTCCTTGTAAGTTTGCATGAGCCATACATTATATTCAGCCAACTAAAACACAGGTTCACACACCTATGGTTCTCTGAGGAACTAGTTTATATGAACCATCCAACAGTAGAGGTAACAGTGTAATACTTCAAAGAGAAATTATAGTAATTCTCTTGAGTTTATATCAACCAGGCATCACATGAACTTAGCAATTCTGGCGTGCCATCACCGTCCTGTTTACATATGGATATTTGAAGCATCTTTCTTTCTACTAATGTGAGAGGCTATTTATTAAATCACCAACTCACTCACTCCATCAATCTCAGCGTTTTACAAAGGAACGTGTACATGTTTCATCACTCATTCCAATCCAGACTGCCATTTGTTAACTCGCACGAGAGCAAAGGTAAGTTGATTTTAAGAATAAGTCATCCTAGGCATGTAGAATGCACAAGGGGTTTTGGTTTGCGAATCTGCATGAGTGTACTACATTCCTCAAGCATACGCAACCAGTCACAACAAGGGATTGATAGGCACTTGGAGTATACAGCGTGAAAGACGTGTCAAGGTTGAAGAAGCAATATTCAGAATTCTGGCGCACAGAAGTTAGGTTTTCCACTTTCACATATTATTCATAAAATACTCTTATATTCTTCTCTTTCGTACATCAGGTTTAGCCACAACATTAAAGTATGTTTTAAAGTGGTACCTGTTGTCCAGAGAACAATATATTGAATCTACAAGGGCATTGTTGGGTCATCACATCACACTAGCGACCGCTCCTGGTGAAATTCCCGCTCCTACTAATTAGATTTTAAAATATGGCCCAGGAATAGCGTGGGCTCATTATTTATGAACCAATCATAAGACAAGTGCATACCGCCGCCTCCCCCAACTCGTTCTGGAACCTTCGATCTAAGAATAGCCCTTATTTTGGGATGGTCCCTGTTAAGACTCAAAGTATATTTATGAAATGTGTCGGACTGGAAATGGGGATTCTGTTCCATCATGCTACAGTCCTCATCAAAGAAATTTTTAATTTCGGCTAGTTGGTAGACTTTTTTCGCTGTTTGTTTAATGAGTGTTTGAACGTGGGAAATAAAGATTAGCTTTCTATCAATGATTAGGCCTAATGTTTTGTGCACAATTACACTTTCTACTGGCGTGTTATCGATGTGAAGTTGAAGTGATGTGTGTGAATTTAGAGTTTGAAGTCTTTGTCTGGTTGTTAATAACATTGATTTTGTTTTAGTGATGTTAATTTGCATACGGTTTGCATAGCTCCACCTAACTACATTATTTAATTCTTGTTGCAAAGACGACTCCAGCAAATTACAGTTTTCAGCGTTTGTATACACTGTACAGTCGTCAGCAAATAGATCGCAGGAGGACGAAAGATGCAAAGGTATATCGTTAATATATATGGCAAATAATAGAGGGCCAAGAATAGAGCCTTGTGGTGCTCCAATACTGAAGGTAGTGGTTTGAGACAGAGATTTATTGTGTGATACTACTTGCTTTCTGTTTGATAGAAAAGATGTTATTAGAGTGACTACATTAGGGCCAGTTTTCATTGTCTCTAGTTTTTTAATTAAAATAACATGGTGAAAGAAAAATAGGCATATACAGAACAAGTACAGTACAACAGCAAGGACACTGAGTGTCAGACTTCGTCACAGCTGTAAAGAATTGTTGCAAACGGGGAGACGTTGGAATGATATTATCATACGATGCCTACATCAGCCTTTGGTCTGAATAACTTGAAGTTGATGAATCACACAGTAAATCAATAGGGGAGCCCTTTGTGGCCACTAAGACAGTTCATAAATAAACACACATAGTATTGTTTGGCGCTTACAGAAGTGAGAAGTAGAGACTTGAGGACGCACTAGACAACATAAAAATTTGCAAGTCATAGTTACCGACCGGGATTCGAATCTGTCACCTGCAAATGACAACGGTGCCTCGCTGCAGGAACAAGTGTACTTCGACGTATGAACAACTAGACACCACAAACAAGTTTACTTCATTAGCCATGTCTATCATATTCACGAACCTACAACTATCGAATAGGGACACAATTCGTATCTAACCATTGAGATAGCACCATAGGTCTCAGAATGTTATATTAAACCAGCATAGGTCAAATAACGAGAACACACACACACATACACACACACACAGACACACACATCACATACACACCCACACTCACACAGACAGACAGACAGACACACACACACATCACACACATCACACACACCACACACACACCCACACTCACACAGACAGACACACACACACACACATCGAAACGTAATGCTGTGTCTAGTATATTCACAAACATTTAAAGAAGAGAAATGATTGGTCGGTGCTAATGTTGTATATGTATTACGCGGGAAATCAATTGGGAAACCCTTTGAGTCCACTAAGACAGCTCATAAATAAACACACATGGTATTGTTGGGCGCTCATAAAAAATCGTGCAAGAAAAGCCTCCCCTTTGTCCTAGTTTATTGTCATAGGTCGGTTGTTATCATCATAAACGGTACAATGTGTACCAGGCATCGTCTGTCTGTTCATCTGCCGGTGCAGCTTCCAGAATTTACCCAATGTCGTTCATCTGCCGGTGCAGCTTCCAGAATTTACCCAGTGTCGTTCATCTGCCGGTGCAGCTTCCAGAATTTACCCAATGTCGTTCATCTGCCGGTGCAGCTTCCAGAATTTACCCAATGTCGTTCATCTTCCGGTGCAGCTTCCAGAATTTACCCAATGTCAGATCCCCGCTGACTTCATTTATAAACTGTTCCCACTTCATCTTTTTTGCCTCTGCTGTCTTCTGGAGTTTGAAACGCCTCCCTGTATCACAGCACAGCATGGTCCTGTTGCCGACACTCAGTTCTCCGAGAAAAGACCAGACTGACACAGAATCAGGCTGTAGCTGGTACCATTTGTATTGGTATTCTTCGCTGGTTGTTGAAGATGGTGGAGGAGCGCGTATATGATGTTCCGAATGCTGAGATGTCGGTTTCTAATTCAGCTCAGCTCAACTCAACTTAACGAATGATGTCTTGTATGCTTCCTCAAAGATGTTTAACAATTACTGTTTCAGCCCTCGAGTCTCCGATGACTCATTGGAAGTATGAAGAGGACTACTTTGTCTCTGACGGTTATTGTGTTCATTGTGGGTATTCGTTGCTGTCTTGGGTGCGTCTTCGTCTGCTTCGAACTTGTTTGCGAATGTTCCAGTTTGGTATACTATAACATCTCACCCTCTCTCTCTCTCTCTCTCTCTCTCTCTCTCTCTCTCTCTCTCTCTCTCTCTCTCTCTCTCTCTCTCTCTCTCTCTCTCTCTCTCTCTCCCTCCCTCTCTCTCCCCTGTTCGTTTAAAAAGATAATGACGCCATAATGATTGTTATTCCCCCAAGACCGAACTATTTCTTCAAACACAAAACGAATACCTCGAGACATACGACTAATTTACGGTCTCACCTTATGATCGGGGTTTCGTTTGATGTCAATCTTTTATCAAGATCGCGCGGTGCTGCTATTGATTTTCTATTGACACGCTGTGCTAGTAAACCGATGCCAGCTGAGCGTAAGGAGCACAAACACGCGGGATAGACACAGGGCACTAAGAACGATGGAGTCACAAGTAGGATCAGTCACAGCAAAGGATCTTGTTTTATCCCTTGAGACACAGTGGGTATATGGTGCTTGTCACATGTTTGTCGCCTGGGAGCCCGGGTTGATTTTAGAAAAATAGCCACCTTGATGGGGATTCGAATACAGACGACCACGCGGCAGGCCGGCATGCTAGTCACTGCGAATCCGCGATCGAATGGTGAATAAGGATGAACATAGAACTCATGCAAATGTAATGCGACGGATGAAAATAGTCTTCAATATACTGAACATCAAGGATCCACGCAGAGAGTTAACGAGAGTTTACTATGCAAGTGACGTCATAATCATATAGTCAATTGTATTGCACTGTTTCGACAAGTCGCTGGCTCAGTACATTCGACTTCGACAAGCATTTTTTTTCGGGTTTACTGTCCTTTGTCTTTGGCTGTTCCCAGGCTACCCACAAGCCAGCAGATTTATGTATCACTTCATCTGGTCCCTCGACCTGTCCGACATGGGAGACCCAACCGGCATTGCACTTGGGGTATTAGGAACAAGCAAGTCCCTCCACCGCTACATCGTGGATACACAGTAGAGGGACTAGGCAGACACAAGACCAAGATGGTGTTCAAGAAGACGATGAAGAGAGGCAATGTGCCAGATTTGAAATTACCTGTACTATTTATTTTTCAACGTATTCACCTATCACTGCAACACATTTGTCGCATGGGGCTTCGAGCTTCTGTTAGTTAACTGCATATTCTTTACATGACGTAGCAGTCAACCCCAGCATTTTTTGGCTGTTCGTTATTCCTGTGCAAGTTTACGTTCAGTAGTTTGCCATTGCTTTCTGAATGGCCGGCACCCATACTATTTAATACAAAAAAACCAACGTAAAGAGATCTGCTGCTAAATCACCCACAGCTGTGTTTCGAACCCGGTATGCGGGATCACGAACTGCGTCTGCAACTCCTTCACCACGAAGCCGGTCCAGCTTCTGTATTCCGGCATTTAAAAAAATTATGGCGGGTCCTTGAGCAATTGGAGACATTGGAGAACTACGAGGCGCACTCAGCCGCTCTAGACGTTACTGTGGGTCAAAATTCAGTTATTTCGGCATCCATCGGCCGGAAAATATATATGAAAATTGAGTCAATCCCTGATGATAATGTCCACAGAACTTTTGCTTTTGCCAGTAGCCATGGCGATTCCGCGTACAGCAACTCGCCGATCGCCCAAAACAACCTTTTCGACACTGTGTATGGCCTCACTCGTACTGACACTTTTCGGCCGACCTTCACGGGCTGATCCTCTATGGATTCATGACCTTCACGAATACGTTTACTCCATACAGTCTGTTCTCCAAACACACATGACAGTCGACGATGAATGCCAGCGGGTTTGAAACCTTCTTTCACCAAAATTTCCTCACAACACTGTCTCTGCACTGGAGTCGACCGGTCTGACGCCATTTCCAAAAGCAAAGCGCGGGAAAACTGCTGATACTTGCACCAAAGGTCAAATGTATACAGCTCCCTATGGAGTAGTTACTAAACTTAATACTCTTCGTCGTTCGGGTATCCTGACAAACTCCGGATACTTACTGGACGACTCTCGCATGAGATAGCAAGAACTGAATGTGGTTGAAAGGAGTGACACCATAATCATATAAGTCCCTCAGTAGGAACCCAACGAGGGTGTATGAAGTGTTAGGATCCACCCATATTTGTAGGCCTGACTGCACGGGGGAATAGTGGCCAGTTCTCGCCCGTAGCAAAGGACGAGAGCCGGTATGGATTCTCTCATACGACCATTGTCATCGAAACGTCCTAACCTCTACGTCTACGCTCAAGTTAATGACACCATCAGGTGTCTCATACCTATAGTGACTAGCGAGCTTGCCTGCCGGTTCATATGTTTGAATCCACATCATATCAGATTTTTAAAACTGTTCTGGACTCCGAGACCAACCGAGCCTAAAATGGGTGCCATGAAATGTTCGGGAAAGTAAAGGTGGCCGCATAATATTGACCACATCAGCCATCTAGTGCCGATTGGTCTACAATATTATGGAGCTTGCACTATATACCCTGTGCAAATCAAGACGTGTAGAAATGTTTTTTGCGTCTATTACTGTCTGTATTTGTACTAATTGGAGGTTATAATATAAATAATATACGCTATGCAGATGACACAGTATTGGTGGAGGATAAACCAACAGACCTACAACAATTGTTGGACACTGTAGTAACAGAGAGTGCAAGGAAAGGATTCTCCTTGAATATCAAGAAAACAGAAACAATGATGATATCAAAGAAAATGGTGACACCAAAATGTGACATAGAAATAGAAGGAAATATTCTTAACCAAGTGAATAATTTTAGATACCTAGGGGCATTTATAACATCAGATGGAAGATGTACAACAGAGATTAAGAGCAGAATAGGGCAAGGAAAGGCCGCATTTAAGAAAATGAAGAGTATCTTATGCAATAAGTCACTATCACTGAATGTAAGAAAGAGAGTGCTGAAATGATATGTAGAACCAGCTTTGCTGTGTGGCAGTGAATCTTGGAATGTAAATGAACAAATTAAGAAGAAATAAGAAGCAACAGAGATGTGATTCCTGAGACGAATGTTGCGAATTCCTTGGACTGCCAGAGTAACTAACAACGACTGCCTGAAACAGGCTAATGAAACTAGAACATTATATACAACAATAAGAAAGAGACAAACATCTTTCTTCGGTCATATGATGAGAAGAGAGGCCTTGGAGAACATCGTGACAACTGGAAAGATCGAGGGAAGAGAGACAGAGGCGGACCAAGAGAAATGATGCTGGATGGATTGAGACGGTGGTATGGAGGAATATCAGCAGCAGAGTTGATCCAGAAAACCAAAAACAATGAAATATCACATTTCTTTTGATGGTACATAACAATAGCAGAAATAAACAGCTGCCAATTGCATTACACGTACTATATAGAACCGTTAGTGTTGTATGCATATAAGACTTGGACAATAAGAATCAGACAAGCGGAGAAACATCTAATATCAGCGGAAATGTCATTTCTGAGGAATGTGCAAATAATGGCATGGACGGACAGAGAAAAAGAAAAAGAAAAGAAAGGTAGTTTAAAAAAAAAATTTAAAAAAAAAAAAACAGACAATAACCGTAAAGTGAGTAGAAAAATCAGAGAAAGCTTGTCAAGATTTTGTGGGCATGTTATGCGAAGAAATAATTTGAAAACACAGAGACAACTGGCAAAAGAGATTTGAAAAGAGTACGGGAGGACACATAGATAAATGCCTGGTTGGCTTGGCTACATGGCATAACCGGGGCAAGAAGACAGAAGCGGTGATCTTTTTGAGAAAGCAAACCATGAATGTTAACGTTTACCGGTGCGGTATATTATGATGATAACAGACAACTTAACAGACTCAGTGTCAAACAAAATGTAGGTCTCAACCAAACAAAAATGGGAAGTGGGGTTACGTCACAGTTTCGACATACAAATTGTTAATATGATAGCAGACATGTTTGTATTATATTTCAAATTAAAGGGAGTTGTATATGGAAAACTACTGTGTTGATATTTTGACTATTGTTTTATATATATGCCCATGGCTGTTACAGGAAGTTAGAATAAGACTATTTATCATCCCATGGCAATTAATCAGTTAAGTGAACTCATGATGCCGGTATATGCATTCACTCACGCTCCGAAGACGGCCTGTATTTAAA
>JACEFZ010001735.1:0-32500 GCA_014155875.1 Cepaea nemoralis
TTCCCCTGAAACTGCCGGATTTTTTAAAAACATTTTGTCCCAAAAGGAACTCCAGTGAACAGGTGAACACAACCCGATTACACCTCACCTGAATTTACTCGGATGTCACGTTGGGTAAAATAAATGTCTACCTACCCACATGTTCTGTCGTGTTTGACATCTACAAAACAGCACACGTTAAAATGCTTCTTCATTTGAATAAACAAGACTAAAGGAAAGCCGCCTCGGTTGCTGCTAGAGTGGGTTTATCGTTGACTTTCCAGGCAAACTGCATCGTCCCGTGCCTATCTGTTAGTAGGGCGGCAGTGTGTATGCCACTGATCTACTTCCAATGTGCTGATAAATCCACAGCTGAGCCTGTCATTCAACCAACTGAAAAACTGACACGGCTACTTTTCACGAGCCTTTGCTGTTCAAGACACTGAATTCAAGTTTCACATAAAAACTATAGTATAAAAGAGAGGCAATGAAAGGAACGAAGTCTCCTTGATTCAAGCGTACACGAGATCTTCCGAGTGTAGACTGTAGACAATCAGTCGATCATGCAATTGAGGATTCAGATTGTGGCCGCTTGCATTTTTATTGGGCCCTCGCGAATAGGGCCGGATATTGCCTTCAAATAGATCATACTATTTGTGTGCGCTATTGCATATTGATACTGCGCCAGGCTAGCCTATTTCGGGGAACGTGACAATCTAATGCAGCCGGCTTTCAAGAACACTTAGTTGTTTCGATCGCCCGCCTCATCTAACAGGTGTGCGCAGACAGGTTGTTGACATCTCCCAGGCTCGCAGGCCCGCCATTTAAATGTGTTTTAACATCTCTTAAGAACGCAGAACCGCTATTTACATGTGCTCGATGTGTGAATGTGTGTGATGAGATAGACATGAACTCTCCTACATAAACCCATTGCAGGAGCTCCTGTTGAGGCGCCAAGCGTTACACTCCATATATATATATATATATATATAATATATATATATATATATATATATATATATATCTATATATATTGTGCACTGTATAAGGTGATGCGGCTGTTTCCTTTCCTCGTCGCTATTCCTTTACAGACGGTTTTCAACAGATTCTGGAGATTAACCCGGTAACTATTTTATGAGGTTCACAGGTTCGAACTGGTCGGGAAAACAAATTGAATAATCCTACTCTCCACTACTTTGGCGGAGGTCGACTCAGCGTCACACAAAAGGTACCGACCCCTGTTCCACTGCCTTAGCTGGGAATCGACCAATAGTCGCCCTACTGCTTTGGCCGGGGATCGACCTCTCGTCACAAAAAGGGGTATCTTAACCGTTTCCTCTAATTTGGCTGGTGTCGACCTCTCGTCACAAAAAGGGGTATCTACAACCGCTCCTCTAATTTGGCTGGTGTCGACCTCTCGTCACAAAAAGGGGTATCTACAACCGCTCCTCTAATTTGGCTGGTGTAGACCTCTCGTCATAAAAAGGGGTATCTACAACCGCTCCTCTAATTTGGCTTTTGTAGACCTCTCGACAAAAAAAAAAAAGTATCTAAATCCGCTCCTCTAATTTGGCTGGTGTAGACCTCTCGTCACAAAAAAGAAGTATCTACAACCGCTCCTCTAATTTGGCTGGTGTCGACCCAGCATCACTAGAGGGGTACGTACCATATCTCCACTTCTATGGCTGGGGTTGACACAGCGTTATAATAAAAAGGATTTCGGTTATGTTTCTATAACTGCCTTGGAAAGGAAGAAGCGAAGAATGGAACTGGCCAACTAACATCGTTACACCGTGGCCAAAGATATATTAGGCTACCACTTCACATGGCAGTGCCTACCCTGAGACTGCCTGCACGAGCTCGTGGTGGTGTAGCCGTTAGAACGCCTTCTCAACAAATGAGACCCAAGTTCAACCCCGACAATGGCAGGATTTCTACTCCTTGTACTGCTGTGGGGTCGACACACTCTGATCACACGGATATTTGAGCATTTGCATAGGGGATACAAATGAAAAAGGTGTAGGAATAATACTTGATGAAAAAACAGCCAATTCTATGAATGGATACTGGTGTATTTCAGATATTTTGTGGTCAAAATCAAAGGCAAACCAATAGATATAAATATTATACAAGTGTATGCACCAACAACAAGCAATAGTGATGAAGAAATGCAACGCTTTTACGATGAAATAGAAATGGCGATGGCTCAAAAGGGATCACGGGAAATAATAATAATACTTGGAGATTTTAATGCAAAAGTAGGAACGGGGAAAATGGAGGATGTAGTGGGGAATTATGGTTTAAGTAAAGAAATGAAAGAGGGGAAAAGCTAATAGAATGGGCAAATGTCAATGATATGATAATTGGAAACACATGGTTTAACCACCATAAAAGACGCCATACACCATGCTATACACATGGAAAAGCCCTGATAAGAAAATACGCAACCAAATTAACTACATACAAATTAATAAAAGATTTAGGAATGATTTAATTAATGTAAAGACAATGCCTGGTGCTGACTGTAATAGTGATCATGTACCATTACGTGGAATGATAAAAGTGAGATTAAAGAGAGGGAAAAATAGTTAGGAACATGAGACTTAATAAATAGGTTCTTCTTCTTCTTCTTCTTCGTTCATCCGGAGTTTTTTTTCGGACGTGATTGCGTTGTGCCTGTTTACAGCAGAGCTGCGTTCTTGCGCCGTTAGGCCGACACATCCGACTTCTGCGGGCATTTGTTGACCGGGTTAACCTTCCCGGGGGTTTCTTAGGACGTTTGACTCTCACTGTTGTGGTGTTATCTCCCATCCCAGCTGGACCATATAGAACAGCCAAAGGCATCCTGGTCGGCCCTCAAGGGAAGGCAGGGGCAGACCATGGGCATTCCCCGCCATCCAAGGAGGCTTCCATAATTGCAGAGCCAACACACAGCGCTCTGGTACTGGGCTCACCCAAGGAATCGTCACGTCCTGCACATGGCTGCTTAGCCTCACTTCCGTATATTGGGCCTTCCGTTCACCATAGGCTGTTCTTCCAGAAGCCAGAAGAATGCTGTTTGCAGATGACATCCACACAGTGAGCTTTCGATTCGGACTTTCCACGTAATGGATTTGCTATCCAAGCAATATTCCATTTTGTGCCACTAGGACACTTTCCACCTTTTATGAAGCCCACACAGTGAGCTTTCGATTCGGACTTTCCACGTAATGGATTTGCTATCTAAGCAATATTCCATTTCATGCCTCTGGGAGGCTTGTGTAACCGACATGCCTGTGGTATGAAGTGTGGCAGTCTAAATACTTCTTCATGTACATTTAAATGTCAACCTGAATACAGTTAAAGTAAGCTGCAGTCGACTTGAGCTTGTTGATATCTCCATAGAGCTTGTCCTCGAATGAAGCAGGTGTGGGCCAAAATATCTTTCTCTGTTCTGCATATATTGGGCACTCTTGCAGCAATGTTTAGCTGTCATTTTACCAGTTCCACAATTACATTCATCTGTATCTCCTATCTTTAGTTTGTTGAACAAGTGGTATTTCAGCCTGTTATGTCCTGTGCGGAGTCTGAAGATTGCTACTTGTTCTCTTCGGTCGAGTTTGTAATATGCATCATCCTTCTGGTGGCCTGGATGCTCTGATTCCCATTTGGTTCTATAAGTGCTTTTTATTAACCTCTTTGCCTCATTATAGGTTATGTCTATGTCAGGCTGTGGTAGTCGTCCGCCCTCTTTTGCCAGTCTGTCAGCCTCTTCATTTCCAGGTATACTGCAATGTGATGGGATCCACTGTATTATAACTTTTTTTGGATTTCTGGCATAGACCATGGAGTGCTGCTCTTAGGTCAGCTAGTTCTGTGCTGTTTTTGCTCTTCAGTATTGAGACAGCTGACTTTGCATCTGTGAAGATAGCTATTTGCGTCTCTTTATTTTCCTCCATCAAGAGCATTTCTGCTGCAGTTTCAGAGCTTCTACCTCCGCTTTGAAGTTACTTGAGAACTTTCCAGTTGCCACTGAATGTGTTTTTTTCACTCCATTTTTAAATTTAGGAGAATTCCTCCTCCTCCATTCTCTACTGAATTTTTGGCTGATCCATCTGTATATGCATGGGTCCAATTGCTGCTTGGGTAATGTTCTTTTATGTAGTTTAGGGGTTATTTCTCTTCTTTCGGTTTCATGCTGAGTATTCTTTTTCTCAATACCAGGAATGTTTTCTATCATCTCAGGCAGTTGCTGCTGTCTCCAAGCTGGGAACTTGTCTGCATTGTAAATGGGTTTGACTGTTGATATGTTAAGTATGGGATCTGCCCTAATCTTTCGTTTTACAGTTTCTACAAAGTTGCTACGCTTCAGTCTTCCCTTTCCAAAACCACTAAACCTTTTATACATAGGGTGGTCTGTCAATCTTCTAAATTTTCAGCTTGTTGCTGGGCTCTGCTATCTCTTCTATCCTGCATTGGTTGTAAACAAGTGATCTTTTCTAATTCATTAATAGGCGTTGTCTTCAGGCTTCCAGTTATGATTCGCATTCCTTGATTTTGGACTCTACTTATTTTGTTAAAGTTTGACTTAGCTGCTGTTGCCCAAGCTGCAATGCCATATTCCAGTACTGGCCTCACCCGTCCAGTATATAACTTCTTGAGAACTTTCTCATCTGCTCCCCACGTTGTACCAGCAAGCTTTTTCATGATTGCCATTATTTGCCTTGCTCTTGTTCGATTTTTCTCAACCTGTGTCTTCCATGTCAGGCGACGATCAAAGGTGACTCCTAGATAGTTTGGATTTTCTTCATGGCGCAATATTTTTCCATTCAATACCAGCTTAGGTTGCTGAGTTTTAGTTGAGAGGGAGAACACTGTGCATGTTGTTTTCTCCTCACTTATCTTCACTAGCCATGATTTTGACCAGTCCTCTAGCGCTAATAGGGCTTGCTGTATTCTGCTGTTAGCTGTACTAATATATTCTTCAGATGTCCATATGGCTAGGTCATCTGCAAAGGATGATGTGTGTACTCTGGCTGGAAAATTTTCCGTGATGTCGTTTATATATGCTAGGAATAATGTTGGTGAAAGAACTCCTCCTTGGGGGACACCTTGCTCCAATAGCATCATTTTGCTGGTTTGTCCTTGTACTTTTGTCCTGGCAGTTCTGTTCTCAAGGTAGTGGCTGATCCATTTGTACATTTTCCCACAAACATGCATTTTTTGCAGTTTTACTTTCAGTCCTTCCTTCCATACTTTATCAAATGCTTTTTCTAAATCTATCCAGACCGCTAGTGTGTGCTTTTTCTCTTGGAAGGCATCCTCTATTTCCTGAGCTATATAGGTTATTTGATCTTCAGTGGATCTGTACTTTCTTAATCCTGCTTGGTGAGGTGTTAAGAGTTGGTTTTCCTCCAGATGCCATGTTAGCCTGCCATTGATAATGCGCTCCATTAATTTTCCTACACAGCTAAGAAGACTGATAGGTCGATAGCCATTTGGTTCTTCCAGGTCTTTTCCTTTCTTTGGGACTGGTATTAGTATAGCTTCCTTCCATGCCTGTGGGACTATTCCCCTCTTCCAGCTGTAATTTAGGACTGCTAGTAGTTTCTTTTTTGCCTTAGTGCCTAGTCCTATTAGCATTTCATTTGTGATTCCATCCTTTCCTGGTGATGTCTTCTTTTTTAGGGTATTCATTGCCTGTTCCATTTCTTCCATTGTTAGATTTGCCATCATATATCATATATTCTGCTGCTGTCTCTGTATATCTATGATGTATCTGTTTATCTTTGATTGCTTTCTTCTGTTCGGCTGTAATATCAATGTGGTTTGCACTGGCATAGTGTTCCATTAGTGCATTTGCAGCCTTTTTTCCTGTAAGCAAGGCATTTCCTTGTTTAATTGTTATTTGTTTGTTTCTAGGTCCTTCATTGTTCATGGCTTTCACTAGTTTCCATAGTTTGTTTCCATCCCTGTCAAAATTCAGGTTTTCTGTTTTATTCCTCCAACAATCTCTTGTTGTTTGATTTACTGTTCTTTTATATTTTGCTGAGATGGCTTTGAGAGAGATGTTCGCTTCAGTTGTTTGTTCTCTCTCTGCGGTCTTCCTAGCATCTTCAACTTTGTCCTCCAAAATTTGTAGGTCTTCAGTCCAGTATGGTTTGTAATTTTTCCTCGCTCCTCTTGGAATAGACTCAGTGGCGGCCTGTATTATTGCTCTTGTTAGACTTTCCACCATTTGCTTCATGTTGCCATATCGTGTATTTATGTTTTCACAATATTTGTCTGTTAGTATGGCAAATCTGTACTAACAGACAAATATTGTGAAAACATAAATACACGATATGGCAACATGAAGCAAATGGTGGAAAGTCTAACAAGAGCAATAATAATAATGTCTGTTAGTATGGCAAATCTGTTCTGGAAGTCAAAGACACTCAGCAAACACACAAAACTTAAAATCTTCAACTCTTGTGTGATTCCAGTGTTAACGTATGGATGTGAAAGTTGGAAATCAACGGTAGCTTTAGATAAAAAATTAGACAATTTTGAGAACAAATGTCTTAGAAGACTTCTAAACATCCACTGGACAGACTTCAGAACCAATTCACAAATAAGACAAGAGACTAAGCAGGATACAGTATCCAATTTCATAAGAAGACGCCGTTGGAACTACATCGGCCATGTACTCAGAATGGACAAGACAAGACTCCCCTACCAAGCCCTCATATGGTCACCGGTAGGGAAAAGAAAACGGGGAAGACCAAGAGAGACCCTGCGTAGAACCATCATTAGAGAAGGCTCATTCAATGGCCAAGTAAATATCCAAGATCTACAACAGATAGCAGCGAACCGCCAGGCATGGAGAGACAGGACTTCTGCCCTATGCGCCGCCTTAGGCTCAAGAGGAAAGACTAACTAACTATGGCAAATCTGTCCCAATCTGCTCGTTTGTAATTCCAACGGGGCAAAGGCTTTTGCTCCTGTGGAACATACTCCATATTTATTACAAGCTTGATTGGTCTGTGGTCACTACCTGCTAATTGGTCAAGCACATGGCGATCGATTTTTTGGAGGATGTCTCCTGTGCAGAAAGCTAAGTCTGGAGTAGAAGTGGTAATCCATCTTCTGGAGTAGAAGCTCGGTGTGTCATCCGCTTTGTTGAGTAGATGGAGATTTGAGTCTATTTCCCAGTCCTCCACTTCATCTCCTCTTTTGTCAGTATCTGGGTATCCCCATCTTTCTGAACGGCTATTAAAGTCTCCGACAACAATGCAATTAGAGTCAGTTATTTTCATGTTTGAGAGTGTAAGATCCTTATCTGCCGGGCTATACAGATTGTAAATTCTTATTTTCACGTCCTTTATCATTATATCAACACCTACAATTTCCGTTTGGTTGTCAGAGATCACAGATACTTCTCTGCAAGGTATTGTATTTCGTGTAAGTATTATAACTCCTCCTTTGTGTCCTTCGCGGTCGAAACGTGTGGTCTGATATCCCTTGACTGAAAATGTGCGATTGGCGTTGAGGTGTGTCTCTTGAATGCATGCCACATCTATTCTATCTTTATGAAGACGCTGTGTTAGGGAGGCTTTCTTGTTATAAACTCCTTCTGCATTCCATTGTAGTATGTTGAGTGTCCGGGGTGTTTGGTCAATAGCTCTTAACCTACTCCTCTGTGCCTTGACTCCACAGCACAGGGGAAGGTGACCACCAGTAGTCATGGGTGGACCCCCTCGAGGCAGGGGGCCCGGCACTATCACCGCCTGATGGGACTTCACGGGATTAGCACCATAACGATTAATTTTCATCTGTGGCATCATGAAATGATAAAGTTACGTTGCACTTCTTTGTCAAGCCTGTGGCTCAGTACATCCGATTTCGACAAGCATTTGTTCGGGATGCTTTCCCTAGCCTTTGACTGTCCCCAGTCTACCTACAAGGCAGCAGGTTTGTACGTCTCTTCGTCTGGTCCCTCTCCCTTGACCTGTCCGACATGGGTGACCCTACCAGTAGCTGTGCTACCGTCGGCATAGCTCTTGGGGTCTTTGGAACGCGCAAGCCCCTCTACCTCGTCAAGGTGGACGCACGGCAGAGGGGATAAATAGGTTCTGAAAGTAGATAAAGAAATCCAAGAACAATACAGAGTGGCTGTGAAAAAATAGGTACAATGCAATAGCTAAAATACAGAGTATAAATGAACAATGGGAAATGTTAAGGGACTCAATTCATCAAACTAGCAAAGAAATATTACCGGAGAGAAGCCAAATAGCTAAGAAAAAATGGATGAATGAAGAAATCTTAATGTTGATGGACAAAAGAAAATAGAGTAAAAATGACAAACAAGAACACGCTAAGATAAATAAAGAAATAAAAGATAAATGTGGGAAAGCAAAAGAAAGTTTGTTAAACGAGCAGTGCAAAAAAAAAAAAATTGAATTAAATGTCATTAAAGATACAAAAACTGTGCACAGACAAATCAGTGAGCTCACGGGAAGAAAAATAAGAATAAATACAGGGTGTTTGAAATCAAAAACAGGAAATATATTATTGGAGGAAGGTGCTATAATGAAGAGGTGGAATGAGTATATAAGAGAATTATATGATGGAGAAAGGGAAGAATTAACAGAGGAAAGTAACTTAGAAGGTCCACGTATTCTAAAAGAAGAAGTCGCTGACGCTATGAAACATATGAAGAAAGGAAAAACAGCTGGGCCAGATGAAATCACAATAGAAGAATTAGAAGTATTGGGAGAAATTGGAGTAGATATATTAACTAAAATGTTGAATGATATTTACAGCACTGGATAATTACCCAGTGATATGCTGAAACCTATATTTATAGCTACACCAAAAAGACCTGGAGCAATTGAATGTGAAGATTAAGATTAACCTCATAAACCATATCACTAACATTCTACTCAGAGTCATAATGAGAAAAACCAGAAAGAAAATAAAAATAGAAATTAATGAAGAACAGTATGGGTTTGTGGATGGAAAGGGCACAAACAATTCAATATATACATTACGGTCACTAATAAAAAGGTCAATAGAGAAACAGAAAGACATATATTTGTGCTTCATAGATTATACTTTTTTTTTTTTTTTTTTGGTTCTTTTGGTTTTTTTGTCCATCAAGAATGATGATGGCCATTCATTTCATCCAGTGGGGTTGAAGGTATGGAGCCGTGGGTTCTAAGATGGCTGATAAGGCATATTTTGGCTCGAAATGTTCTTTGACAATGTGGGCAAGGAATGCTTGACGTTTCTGGAGGAGGATTTCGTGCAGTAGTTTTTCTGTCCTGCCTTTTCTTCACAGCTCTTGCAGTCCTGGTTGCCTCACATATGACTGCACCCTTGCGAAATGATGCACGCCACGAATTTCGGTCTCTGGCTGCAGCCTCCCAGGTGTCATGATGAATTCCAAAAGCCTTCAGTGAAATTTTCAGAGTGTCTTTAAAGCGTTTCATCTGGCCACCTTGGGAGCGTTTACCACAACGCAGTTCGCTGTAAAAAATTCGTTTAGGGAGCCTGTGATCTGGCATGCGAGTCAAGTGACCAGCCCAGCGAATCTGATTCTTCATCAGTAGAGTGTGGATACTGGGCATGGATGCTCTTTCTAGGACTTCAGTGTCTGGAATCTTGTCTTGCCATTTAATCTTCAGTAGCTTAGATTATACTAAGGCATTTGATAAAGTAAAACATGATGGAATGATGAAAATGTTGGAAGATATCAACATTGATGGGTGTCGCGGAAAAGCTTGATAGTTTCGATCGATGACAAACAAGACCCGACATTCGTCTACAAAAACACGCAACTTCAGTGAGCAGGGAACTGAGGAACAAAATACGTCGCGAAAACTGTCTGCACACGGTCGGCATTTCTGTATGATGTGGGTTGTTCGAGAAACGTACAATGGCGCCATCCGTCTACAAGGCGGTAGACAGCCTTTGAAGTTGTAGACGGAAGGTCTGGACAGACGTCGGATGGATTCTGTGATGTGGGGAAGGATCCCCTGGCTCACAGACAGACAGGACTTTTGTTGTACGAGACAAAGATTTCCCCGATGAAAGCAAAATAGACGGCGGATTGATTCCAGTCAGTCTAAAACAGGGAGAAAGCCAGACTCTGGACTGATTAGCGTCTAGACTTTTTGGTGACGTCACTCAAGCCCCGATTTAAAACCAGTTGCGGTAAACAAGCTGGAGTGAGTCGACCAAAAATTCTGAAGTGTTAAAGATCGGCGCAGTATTCCGAGTTGTGTTAATTGAAAGAGACTATAGTGTCAAAATGTTGATATTTATCGGCGGACATAGATCCAGTCTGTGATTGCATAGTCTCAATCATCAACCGGAATAGGCATATGGTAGTCTATTAATCATATCTAACTTAGAGTATGATTAGGAATAGAGTACAGTACTGTGCGGTGATAGAATGTTCTATAAGTGCGGTGCTAGAAAGTATTATAGGAGCGTCGGCACTAGTAACCTATTGTGTAGCTTTAACTAGCTTGTGTAATATATCATTTAACTCAGGGAGTTAAGGACAATGTAGTGGGATAATAATTAGAGAGATTGAGGATGGTTGGGAGGGATGAAGGGAATGTGAAATGGTAGGATCTTCCAGTAGGGCATCTGCTGGGTTTCTACCCGTTTCCTTTAATCTTTCCTTGTGTTTCCATGTCTCAGACCAATGTGATGAGCTATTTGGCCGTATGACAGAGTTCGGTTCTCTGTTATAGATCTGAGTGCTGCTATCGGCCTACACTCACCTAATTAAGGTCAGAATTGAGTTGCTCTCACCAGGGGATTCTCTATTCTACAGGTTCCACTTACAGGTCTACTTGTTGATGGTGATACGATATACTACCAAGAAGTTAGTATCAAAGTTGAAGAAAAGATGGCTCACGGATGGAAGACAGACGTTACTGAGAGGCTTGTACACTGGGCTCATGGCCTAGTTGGTCTGCAGAAACCTGACTTCTGCTGAGCAGGACTTGATGAACATATGTGTGATTTTTTCCTTGAGTGATATGCTACATCACCGTAGATTCAGAACACTATACGTAACACATATACCAATATATAACTACCTGGAACAGTAATAGGTTGTTTTTTTATATGGGAAAAATTGTATAACCAGTGACTTATGAACAGTTATATTTTCCCATGTGACATTTAAGTCATTGGAAAGATTCTCTGATCAATAAACATTATTGAACAGTGTAAATTCACGGTGTTTGCTAGAGTGAAGACCAATATCGAACAGTGTCTATCATTGATGACCAGCGTCCTGATTGTTCGAGAGTGATCGGAGAAAGTTGTCACGTGGCCGGAGAAACATCTTCTTGGTGAGGTTTTCTGTCCGGAATACATGGTGCTGTTGTGTGCTCAGCACAGTGATGTAACTAACTTTGCTCCTGATTCACTGGTCTGATTCTACATACACATTAGAATATTCGACACACATTCTACACATTACACACACACACATTTCTCACACATATACTCTTTGCTTTAATAAATTATTTGTTGTATTTATTTGTTAAAGCTAGAGTTGTTGAGTATGTTGTGTTGGGGAAGAATGAGAGGGGGCATGATCCAGGGGTGGGTGAGAGTAAGAAAGAGGTGTCTACAGACTGAAGGAGTTTTGTGGACGGATTCTGGTGGTTTCTCTAGGACAATAATATTGGGTTAATAAAAGTGTGGGTGTTGATTCCCCTCACTCCAGGGACGACACTAAAGTAATAAAGGATTACTACGACAATGGGAAAGATTTAAGAATAATAAAGAATATTTACTGGAACCAAGTAGCAGCAATTAAAATGGGAAATAAAGAGGGTAATTACGAACAGATAAAACTAGGAGTACGACAGAGGTGTGTCTTGTCACCAGATCTCTCCTCCCTATATAGCGAAGTAATAATGAGAGAGATCAAAGAGATGCCAGGAATACTAGTTGGAGGTTATAATATAAATAATATACGATTTGCAGATGACACAGTATTGGTGACGGATACATCAACAGACATACAACAATTATTGAATACTGAGAGTGCAAGGAAAGGATTCGTCTTGAATACCGAGAAAACGGTAACAATGGTGATATCAAAGAAAATGGTGACGCCAAAATGTGACATATAAATAGAAGGAAACATTCTTAACCAAGTGGATAATTTTAGATACCTAGGGGCATTTATAACATCAGATGGAAGATGTACAACAGAGATTAAGAGCAGAATAGGGCAGGCAAAAGCCACATTTCAGATAATGAAGAGTATCTTATGCAATAAGTCACTATCAATAAATATAAGAAAGAAAGTGCTGAAATGCTATGTAGAACCAGTTTTACTGTATGGCAGTGAATCTTGGAATGTAAATGAACAAATTAAGAAGAAATTAGAAGCAACAGAGATGTGGTTCCTGAGACGAATGTTGCGAATTCCTTGGACTGCCAGAGTAACTAACAACGACTGCCTGAAACAGGCTAATGAAACTAGAACATTATATACAACAATAAGAAAAAGACAAACATCTTTCTTCGGTCATGTGATGAGAAGAGAGGCATTGGAGAACATCGTGACAACTGGAAAGATCGAGGGGAAGAGAGGCAGACCAAGAGAAATGATGCTGGATGGATTGAGACGGTGGCATGAAGGAGAATCAGCAGCAGATTTAATCCAGAAAACCAAAGACCGAGATCTGTAAAGAGCCATGAACGCCAATCCAGCTGGCAGGGCACTTGATGATTATGATGATGGTGATGCATAATTGTCTTACAGTGTTCAGGGGGAGGGTGTAAAGTTGAGAGAAAGACAACTGGTCACTCACTCCAGTATGACATGGCCTTGCATTGGTGACACTGAACGCTTAATGCGTTGGCTGAAAGACTGGTATTGCTATTCATGCATTTACTCAACAACTGGTATAATCGTTAGTGACTTGGTTCAATAACAGACAAAGCGTGATTATGCTGGTTCAACAATTGGTATACTTGTTAGTGAGCTGGTTCAATAAGTGATATAATTGTTAGTGCGCTGGTTCAACAATTAGTATTGTTGTTAGTGCGCTGGTTCAACAAATGGTATAATTGTTAGTGCGCTGGTTCAACAATTGGTATACTTGTTAGTGCTCTGGTTCAACTGGTATACTTATTAGTGTGCTGGTTCAACAATTGGTATTGTTGTTAGTGCGCTGGTTCAACAATTGGTATACTTGTTAGTGCTCTGGTTCAACAATTGGTATACTTATTAGTGTGCTGGTTCAACAATTGGTATTGTTGTTAGTGCGCTGGTTTAACAATTGGTATAGTTGTTAGTGCGCTAGTTCAACAATTGGTATAGTTGTTAGTGCGCTGGTTCAACAACTGATATAGTTGTTAGTGCGCTGGTTCAAGAATTGGTATACTTGTTAGTGCGCTGGCTCAACAACTGATTTAGTTGTTACTATGCTGGCTTACCCATTGATATAGTCTTAAGTGCTCTGGCTCACCAATTGATATAGTTGTTAGTATGCTAGCTCAAACAATTGGCACAGTTCTTAGTGCGATGGCTCACCAATTGACATAGCTTTTAGTGCGCTGGCTCACCAATTGATATAGTTGTTAGTATGCTTGTTCAACAATTGGTATAGTTGTAAGTGCTCTGGCTCATCAATTGATATAGATTTTAGAGTGTTGGCTCAACAATTTATATAGTTGTTAGTATGCTGGCTCAGCAATTGGTATAGTTGGTAATGCACTGGCAGAACAATAGGTATACGTGTTAGTAGGCTTGACAATACAGTGGTCAGTGCTCAATCCTCACAAGTTGCAGCATCATGTCCGAACTCTGTGCCTCTGTGATGGAAACAATCTCGCAACATTTGCTGGACAAAATCCGGACATTTCGCAAATTATCTGCGGATAAATGTCTGCGAGAAAGATACCTGAATGTCACGATAACTTATGCTATCACCTAGTATGTCGAGATCTAACATTTCATATCTTATTAGCTGAGATGCCATAGAATTGATTCCCTTTCTCTTATATCTAGCAAATTAGTATTCAGTATATTGATCACATACTTCCAACTCCAGTGTAGCTTGCTGGAGAAAATGAATGCAGTAAAAAGACAGTATTCATATTTATTTATAGTGGTGGTGATTTAGTAGTAGTAGTAGTAGTAGTAGTAGTAGTAGTAGTAGTAGTAGTAGTAGTAGTAGTAGTAGTAGTAGTAGTAGTAGTAGTATTAGTAGTAGTAGTAGTAGTAGTAGTAGTTATAGTAATATTTGTTGATTTTGTTGTTGTTGTAGCACTAGTAGTAGTAGTAGTAGCAGCAGTAGTACATAGTAGCAGTTGTTGTTGTTTTTGTTGTAGTGGTAGTAGTAGTAGTAGTTATTGTTGTTGTTGTTATTCTTGTAGTAGTAGTAGTAGTAGTAGTAGTAGTAGTAGTAGTAGTAGTAGTAGTAGTAGTAGTAGTAGTAGTAGTAGTAGTAGTAGTAGTAGTAGTAGTAGTAGTAGTAGTAGTAGTAGTAGTAGTAGTAGAAGAAGAAGAAGAAGAAGAAGAAGAAGAAGAAGAAGAAGAAAGAAGAAGAAGAAGCACTAATAGTAGTAGTAGCAGCAGCAGCAGCAGTAGTAGTAGTAGTAGTAGTAGTAGTAGTAGTAGTAGTAGTAGTAGTAGTAGTAGTAGTAGTAGTAGTAGTAGTAGTAGTAGTAGATGTAGTAGTAGAAGTAGTAGTAGTAGTAGTAGTAGTAGTAGTAGTAGTAGTAGTAGTAGTAGTAGTAGTAGTAGTAGTAGTAGTAGTAGTAGTAGTAGTAGTAGTAGTAGTAGTAGTAGTAGTAGTAGTAGTAGTAGTAGTTAGTTAGTTAGTTAGTTAGTTAGTTAGTTAGTCGTAGTTCCAACTTCACAGCAACGGGTCGTCCCCATTATGCTCCGTTCCTGTGCCAGTGAATATCACACAAAACGCTCCCCACTGCCCAATGTGAAAAGTGGAAAAGACAGGAGTCTCGACAAACAACAGCCCGCACAGATACACCGTGCATAATGCCGTCGCCAGAATGTCAACAAACCAGTAGTCGTCGTGGTTGTGGTGATGGTGGTTGGTAGTTTGATTCGTTCGTTGTCTGGTTGTTTGGTTCGCTCGTTCGTTGTGTAGATATGTAGATGTAGTTTCCTTATTCAACTTCTTTTGCTACTGCCATTGCTATCAAATGTACCGTTTCGGTGGTGGGTTCTCAGTGTACTTTCGTAACAGGTTGAGATGAAAGATTTTCTCTTTCCCCTTTATAGAGATCTTGTAGTTTGTTCGGGAGATTGTTTCCTTAACTACATAAGGTTCTTTCCAGCCGATCTGCAGCTTGTTTTGACTCGTGGGGAGAAGAAACAGCACTTTCTCTCTCACCTCTAACTCTCGATCCTTTGCTTTCTTGTTGAAATTTTTAGCCAATCTACGTCGTGCTTGTCCGAAGGCTATGTACACATGTATACGCAGTCACCACAGTCTCATCATTTGAATCATCAGTCCATGTACGAAGTAAAACCTCCAATGGTCCCTTGATTGGACGCCCGAAGAATAACGATGTTGGTGCAATTCCAGTAGATTTGTGTGGTATTTTTCGGTAGGCAAACAGTGCTGCCGGAATGTATGTTTCCCAAGCATCTGGTATTTCGTGAGCTAGTTTCTTCAAGATGGTTATTAGTGTCCCATTAAATCTTTCCACAGCTCCATTTGAAGCACGGTGATATGGAGTAATATGTATCTGCCTAGACTGGAATAGTCTAAAGACTTCCTCCATTAGCTTTCCTATGAACTGCGATCCGTTATCAGTCAGGATCCTGAGTGAATATCTTAATCTGGGAAATAAACCACGTAGAGCTTCTGCTACATGCTTGAAATCACTCTATGGCATAGGTACAGCTTCGGCCCACATCGAACATGTGTCCAGAGTGTTAGTATAAATCGATTCCTTCTCTTTGTCCTGTTGTGAGGTCCGATTATGTCCACAGCCACTTTCTCAAATGGTGTGCCGGTTATGCGCATTTCTCCTAATGTCGCAGGTTGTGTCCAGTGCTTTGGGGCTACTCTCTGACATTCTGGGCATGATTTGACATATCGTTGAATGTCGGCGTTCTTTCCCGACCAGTAGTAGTGGGTTGAGATTCGTTGCATTGTTGAGTTGATTCCCATGTGTCCACTAAACGGCATACTATGTCCCATCTGTAGTATTTGCGTTGTGTAAGTCGTTGGTACAACGAGTTGTGAGTACTCCTGTCCTAACTTTCCTGCCTTCCTGTGAAGAATTCCGTTCTTCATGTAGACATCATTTTTCTTAGGAGGTGTATGTGATTTGGGCAACTTACGAAAAGTGAGCTATCCGTGAGCTATCCGTTGCTTGGGCTTGTTTTAAATCCTCTTGTTGAAGATTTGCTCTTGTCATTGTCGTTGGAGTTTCCTAAGCTTGTTGGCGTGTAGTCACCGCTGATACCATCATCGGCTGTACTGGTTCTCCTAAGAAGACATAGATACATCCTAGCATAACAGGGTAGATGAGGTCTTCGATGACTGCTGCTCTGACTTCTCCCTGACATAGCGTGAAGTTATGCTGACCTTGACCACGGGTAGGGTCATAGGTACGGAACTTTTCAGAAATCCCTGTATTTCGAAGGTTTCCTCTGTAACTTGCTCGGAGGTCACCAGTGAGGCTTGTACAATTGCGTCGAAAAATAAACCAGTGTCGTAAAGGCATTGCACGTTATATCCGTTCAGGTTGGACATATTCTATAACCGGCAGTTCTGAGTTGTTTTTCCGATACTTCTCATTGTTGGAACGAGCATTCCGGTTCGCCCTCGCTACTTTCGGTGTTACCATACAGGCTATGGTAGGAGATGAAGGTTTCTTTCCGCAATTCTTTGTGTAGTGAGTGTTAAATTTACAACGGTTGCAGTAGGCCTTCTTTTCCCACTTTGTCTGCTGGTTCTGTGTGGTAGTGGTCTTATTTGATCCATTTGATCCATTTAGTTTGCTGGATTGCAGTCCTCTCTTATCTTTGGTCTTCTGAGGGAACTCGCAAGGAGTATTTTTGGTAGGCCGTTGATTACCTCCCGCCTCTTTCAGCGACTTTTATATCACTCCGCCAAAGTAATAATAGACTCCAATCTTTCAGCTCCATTTTGTTTTGTAAATGCTCTCATGTCCTGAGACATTTTATCTTTGAGTTGATCTATTAGGAACATTTCTTGAAGATATTGACATGTTTCCTCAAATCTGGACATGGTGCGCCATTCGTTTAGGTAGGATTTCAAACTTCCTACATATTGAGAAAAACTCTCTCCTACTTCCTTTCGAGCAGTCTTGAACTGTTTCTTGTAGTTCTCTCCACCTACTTCAAATCTTGCTAACAAAGCCTTCTTCAGTATTTCATAATTGTCCAACTCCTCCGGTCATATCCTAGAGAATACATCGTTGGCGACTCCGCGAAGCCCTTGAGACAATTTAACTGCCCATTTTGTCTCCTCCAATCCGCACAACACACACATCTTCTCAAATCTGGACAAGTAATTTTGAGTTATGTCCGTCGGTTCATTGAAGGCATCTAATGGAAAAGACATGGCATTGACTTGAACTGAAGATGCTTCACTATGTCGTTCAGCTGAAGGTCTAACTTGATCTGTTGAGGGGTTAAGGTGGTTAATGATTTCCATTTGTCGTAACTCTGCTTCATTGCCCAGCCTCCTCATTTCCAGTTCATGTTGCCGTCTTCTTTCTTCTTATTCTCTGTCTGTCTGTAGTCTTTCTCTTTCTGCTTGTCTATCTTTCTCCTTATTTTATAATTCGACTTGTATTCGTCTTTCCTCCATTTCCTTCTCAGCTTGTAGCCGTCTTTCCTCCTTTTCCTTCTCAGCTTGTAGCCATCTTTCATCCATTTCTTTCTCAGCTTGTAGTCTTTCGTGCTTCTCTAACTCCTCGCTAATATATTGTGCTAACTCCTTACCTGTTAGGCCGCATTGCTTACCTGTCTCCATGAACATATTTCTTGTCTGGCTGTGTCTGCCATTCTTACATGTTTCTTGTCTTCTCTAAAGGTAATTGCAATATTTTTACCTGGAGAATAGACTTTCAGCAAAGCACAAATGTCCACTTACTGTTATCTTCTACCTGATTCTATCTATATCTTGTGATATTTTAATTCCTGACTATGTAAATGTTTCTATTCCAACCTGCTCTATTCTACTTTATGTTTAAAAGAATCCCCGGGCCTTGCCTCTCCCCACTTGTTGGATAACGTTGGGACAATCTCAAAGAGATAGAGGAAACTAGAGTTCCTCTTTCTTAAGGTGATCTTGCCCGTTTTAATTATCTTAACTTTCAATGGCTCAAATGCTTTTGTCCATAACTAGAGTCTCGGAGAACGAAGGGATTCCTCCAGGAAAACAAAATAAAGGTTTCTCTGAATAACAATATCCTTTTGGTGGTTCCTCTAATCTCCTCTCTCAGCTAATTAATTAATATCTAGGGTGTGTTTAATTAAACAACTTAACAACGACAAGAAAAAACACTCAAGAGAGGAAATGACCTCCTTTTCATAATTTAATAATCATAAATTGGGTTATTGATAATTAAGTTCATAAAATAACAATCCAATTCAAAAAGTTCATATATATAACATTGATGCCTCAAACATACATTTCGCTAACATCAAGCTATATTCCAATTCCTCATTGATAGTTACTATACATCTTTCATTGGAGTAGGTTAAGTCTGAAATTGAGTATACACTCAGGTTGATTTATTTCAGGGTTCTAATTATGCATATTAAATTTCCCTAGAGTGTTTATCTGTTCCAGGTACTAATAGGATAGTGGCTTCAGTTCTTCACACTCAGGTACAAGAATAAGTTCTCTATGTTACCTGCCCTAAATGTTTAGTGGAACTTCTTGCAGGTAGTTGCTTTCGGAATAGTTTTCTGGATCACTCTATCCAGGTGCTTAAATCAAAAGTCAGGTCTGGATCTAGATGGATCTGGCCGTTACCTGAAATTTCTGCATTAAACATATATATATATATATATATATATATATATATATATATATATATATATATATATATATATATATATATATATATATATATATATATATATACCGTATAACAGTAGACGGTACTACCTGGTTTCTGTTAGCGCCGAACGTTGGGCGGCGCTTACCAAACCCGACACCCCACATTGTGCCAACGGCTTCGGGCGGAAGAGCGCAATTGGGAGGGTACAAGCCTTACCCTGGTGCGAGGAAATGCAAGCTAAAGACAAAATTGTCATGGCAGGGCAGACCAGGCTCTAAGCCTTGGTTGGCGACTGGTCTAGGATCGAAGCTCCGACAGGCGGACAGTTAGAGCATTACTTTGCTGATCCGGCAGCTTCTGCAGCTTGTCTTGTTCCAGATGTAGGGGTGTTACCTTTCCTCTGGAGTGAACTAGGCAGGCCGAGAGAGGGATCCTGCTGCATGGGCAACACATGATCTCTATATTTTAGCCCAGGCTTTGTGCTATGGAGAGGCAATAACTCCATCCCCGGTCTTAACTGGTCTCGGAATCAAAGCGAGAGGCAACTGTTACGGGTTATAAGTTCTTGTCAGTTGGCGTAGACATGGGGCGCCACGCGTTGCCTCTGATGGTGTGAGACACCTATAGGTGTCACTGATCAGCTACAGCCCGCCTCAAGCTGGGCAGCCCCCAGCCAATTGGGTGCTGATCCGCCACAGCCTGCCTGCTTCAATGGGTGCTTGGGGCTAGGACAAAATCTGAATCGCAGGCTGTAAAACCAATGCACCAGGTACAAACAAAAATAAAAATAGAAACCTCAAGCTACGGCTTGCAACATGGAACGAATATATATATATATATATATATATATATATATATATATATATATATATATATATATATATATATATATATATATATATATATATATATACTGATATCATCAATATGAACATTAGAAATGGAAGACTGTAAAACTCCCAAGAAAAACAAGGAAAATAATTACAGGAGATTTTGATCCTAGGAAAAATAAACAAGGGAGGAAAAGTGTCTTGGTGTTCTCCAATAGTTATTAACCCCATGACTGGTTACTCTCCATACAATTCTTCATTATAGGGCGCTCAAGGTTTATACTACCAGATAAGCAGTGTCATCTTCACTCATGCCTGTCACCTTTGGTCTTCAGGTTGAGTAATACCTTGATCGATTCAGAATTTGATAACAATGTTCACCATTCTCTTTTGTACATAATTATTTTCTCTAGATATCCTTCCATTTAAAAGAAAAAGTCTCATACAGTAAGGGGTTAATTCGTTCCCAAGGCAATGAGTATTTGTTTACAAACAATATAAGTACATTATGGTATAATCTCCTAATCAAATGCTTCGAGAGGGATTGTCTTCCCTCCTCTTCAACATGTATGTAATATACCTTTACCTCAATTATCTATAGGATTTTCCTCCTCCTCATCATCATTATCATCATCATCATCTCATCATCATCATCATCATCATTATCCTCCTCATCACCATCATCATCATCATCATCATCATTATCATCATCATCATTATCATCCAACACAATTCAGGACACAAAACCATATGATTGTAACATGAGTGATATGAAATACAGAGTGGTGTCATGCTTACAAGTGCACTAAATTATTAATTAGTGTATGGGTTATCACTAACATCTTCTCCTCTGATAGACATTATACATCAAATTGCCTACTAAAAGGAGACTGACTGATTGCACATACTCCTTCTCAGTATGTCACTTCGCACTCAATTCACAGTCATTCATCAGAAATAATATCATACTTGCATGGATGATAATTAGGCATACTTATGTGACTCACAAATGACAAATTCACATATTTAATACCAAGGAAATCACAACTGAATCACCACATGAATGCTTCCACCGACTACACAAGATTATATGATACACACAGAGTACTATTTAACATCCCATGTGCTCGTGTACTATTTCTATTACGAATTATACTGATTCCTCCTACTAGTGATGGCACATTTAAAATAGTTCCTTATTATTGAACAAAGTATTCCCGGGAAGGTTAACCCGGTCAACAAATGTCCGCAGAAGTCGGATGTGTCGGCCTAACGGCGCAAGAACGCAGCTTTGCTGTAAACAGGCACAACGCAATCACGTCCGGAAAAAAACTCCGGATGAACGTAGAAGAAGAAGAAGAAGAAAAAGAAGAAGAAGAAGAAGAAGAAGAAGAAGAAGAAGAAGAACAACAACAACAACAACAACAACAACAACAACAAAGCATTCTAGCCTTCTAAATCCTAAGTTAATCACAAACTCATAAATCACTGCTGATTTAGCTTACCAGCTTAATGAGTAAAATGTACAGCCTAGATCCAATGCTTATGAATTCACAGAAGCTGTCTAACCATAAGAAAAAGCCTCACTATGTGGTGCACAGTTTATCTATGAACAACAATATCTGAATATAGTGTTTAGTCCCTCCGGAATTAAGTTTTTAAGGACTAACCACATTATTACAACACATCAACTTACTATTTTCTAAGAAGGAGCATGATTAACGAAATATGTATTACAATGTGCTTACCTTCAATATAATTGAATGTCTTCTTCAAACATAACGACAGCAGATTTCAGGCTCCAGACTCGGTTTTGGGTTTCAAAGTTCGCTGGCTGCTTATAGGCCGGTACTTATCTCTTACTCTATTCGATTTGCTAATCTTAAGATGGATGGTTAATAGAGGATACCACGCCACCAATGGACCGTCTTCTGTTTTCACGCTTGTTGAAGGTCTTTCCACACACTATCCTCCCGCCTGTCTCCATGCCATAATTAAAACATCTCCTTTCTTTTCTTGTTGGTGCTGTTGCAAACTGGAGGGGTAGTGCGGGCAATTTTAAACAGCGATGTGGCGGTTGCAAGATGTCTGTATACTACACCTGTAAAGCACCCATTGGTCTATCCCGATTGCTGCCATCGCCCTCAATGCATTAAGTCATTTCCAGCCTTAACCACCAAAGTCTCCACGTGTCCTGAAAAGGCATACACCTGTCAAAGTGATTCCCAAGTACTTCAATTTACTCTCTCTCTCTCTTTCTCTCTCTTTCTCTCTCTCTCTCTCTGTCTCTCTCTCTCTCTCTCTCTCTCTCTCTCTCTCTCTCTCTCTCACACACACAGACACACACACCTCTACTCTCTCTACCGATAGGAACGTCCGTTTAATGTGATATACTGGACATCTGCCTTCACGATTCGGTTATCCAGGGAATACCACACAACCCATACCTTGTCTGGATTTATTACGACTACTGAGACTATGCACCACTCCACTATACAGTTTTCTGCCGACTGTAAGTCTTCAGCCATTCTTTCCCTGTCTCTTCCAAGTCTGCACACCAGTACATCATCTGCGAATGTCAAGAATCGATCAATATCTGGTGTCTCAATAGCTGCGTCTTTACTGGTGTATATATTAAAGAATACTGGGGGTCTGGGAGATCACCGTGGAAGCCCAGGTGTAATATTGCAGGGGTCAGAAGTCCATGAACCCATGCGAAGTGCGATTTTACGCTCATTAAGTACCACCGCAATGCATTTGACAATCCAAGGGCAGACCTCCATGCCCAATAGAGTGTATTTCAAACGATCATACCTGACCCTGTTGTAAGCATTTCCAGGTTAAGTGCCACCGTCGCCGTCTCTTGTTTATCCTGGAAGCTCTCATAGACATCGGTTGCAAATGTTGCCACATTGGTCCAGATGTCCTTCCCAAGCTGGTAACTCCCAAGCCCTTTGGGGAGCAGTTTACATCTTTCCCAGTGGTGCGTAGCTTGCATGCTTCTGTCTTCTCGAGTACTTTGTCAAAGGTGTTTTGCAAGCTTATAATTAAATGTCCATTTAGTTTTGAGTGATCCTTGTCTAGCTTTGGGAGTGGGACCAGGAAGCTGTACCACCGCTCTGCCGTTTTCATGCTTAGGATGAAACAAAACAACATCTCCTCCAAGTCCCCATCGTTCATGTTTTTCATATAGGTGAACCTAACTCCATCCGGGCCTGGTGCTGTGTCTTTAGTTCTCTTCAGCACACGTCTAATAACGTCTACTTGTATCATTTTTTCACAGCAGTCATTCCTAGTGGCCTGTGACAAGTTATAACAGGAGCCATGAAGCAGTACAGGAACCCCTTTTTCAGTTCATTCTTAAATATCTGGTGTGCTGATATCGAGGTTGCGGTTTCAACCCCCTACACAGGTCGTGTGGGCTTAAATGTTAACTTCTCGTCATTGACTTAAGGACGTAAATTGCAAGTACCTCTAAAGTCGAAGTGGGTTCGCCTGATGGCGAGGGACACATTGAATAGGGAAAGACACGCAAAAATCAGTTCGATGCACTAAAAACAGAAGCACGTATGTGAACTACGGATGACTTCACAGCGAGCGAACACCCAAAATAAGAATACAAAATGTCGCTGTTACAAATTGCACACGGCGCTGGGCGCCGTGATTACAAATTGCGGAAATGGCGCTAGGCGCTGTGGTTACAAGTTGCGGACATGGCGCTGAGCGCGTGATTTCCTCAACAAATGATTACTGTACTACAGAGATGGTGTTCGTGTTGATCTAAGGCCAATCGGGGTCCGCGCAGTCGGGCACTAATCCTTATCGGGAGCAGATATCGCAGAGGACATTGTGAAGAATGATGTGCTTTACATGTCTAACAAAGATGCAAAATGTTCACCTCATGAGGCTGGGGGTAATTGATTTGTTAATTGGTAAATTTGGTTTTTTTAAATTTTGGAATAAATTACACGGGTATTACCCTTACTTCATAGATGTATTACCCTTGCTTAACGGCTTTGCTTCTGTTGACAATCCAATTAAACGTTGCGACACGTATCGTTTTCGATTCCGCTGACCGCGAGCGTAATTTGACACAGCGTGTATTTGTGTGTGCAATGGCATTAAATCAGTGTTGATGTATGGGATAGAAACACGGAGAAGGGCTGAAACAATTTCAAATAAACGCCAAACATTCATTAACTGCTGTGTGTCCAGAATATGACTAAAGTGGTATGGTAGAATCAGCAAGACACAGTTCAGGGACAGAACCAGACATTCTAGCCAATCAAGGGGTGAGGTAAGGACATTGGGGCTGGGTAGGACGCACATTGAGAACACCTGATAACAGTATCGCTAGAAAGAACTTCATCTGTCTTAAGTTCGGGTATAGAGTAATAACCATGCAGACTACAATAGGCAAGCTGCTGGAGAAGTTAATTGCCAGAAAAATATCAAGCCAGATAGAGAGGCAAGATGTTTTCCCACCTACCCTGGGAGGGTACCTTCCAAAAAGAGAAACCTGGAACAATGCAGCAGTTTTTGCCCATGATGTCTATGAAGATTTCCACTCAGGCATTGAAACATTTGCTACAGCTATTGATCTTGAGGACGCGTACAACAGAGTACCATTGGATTTTTCAATACTTCAGCTTCTTGAACTCAACATAAGTCCTTTCCTCCTGAGTTGGATCGCTGCAGCCCTCTTCCAACGGAAAGTAGTTTTTAGATGTGGCAGTTGGACTTCAGAACCAACAAATATACATCCTGGCCTACCACAGGGATCATCATTATCTCCGATGCTGTTCAACGCCTACACTGTGAGAATCACCATCGAGCAAATCATAGGACCGGGAGGATTTTGTCGTATGCAGACGATGTTTTAGTGTATCGTTAGGGTAAGGATATAGATCAGGTTGCTGTGGAACTACAAACCGAACTCAATCGCATAAGCACTTGGTGTGTTGAAGCTGGGACAATGGTCAACCCAACAAAGGCAACAGTGACATGGTTCTCTTTGAATAACCATATTGTCAACACCCCAACGCCAACTGTAAATCTGGGTTCAGAGACGGTGGAAAGAACGCAGGCAATGAATTACTGGGGATACAATTTGATCGAAACCTAGCTTATACTGAGCACGTAGACCAGGTGATAACAAAGGCCAAGCGGGGTTTGGCTGCGATGCAGGTGATGGCGGCAGAAAACTGTGAGCAGCGCCATCTATGTCTTCTTTACGAGGGTCTGGTCCTTTTCTGTTTTGGAGTATGCGATGACGATCCTGACTCTCAGCCGTAAGCAGATAGAAAGGATGGAAAGAATACAGACCGAAGTTATACGCATTATTCTTGGATGTACAAGCGATACAGCATGCAGGGCGATGCGCTACCTTCTTGATTGTCCAACCATGAGGGACAGAATACAAATTTGCCAAGCAAGTGCCTGTCTCAGAGTCAACGCAAACACACAACATCCACTGCATAGCGAGATTAAGAAAGTAAAGGGCAGCAGGTTGAAAAGAGGAAAGTCGAGGATGGGTCAAGCCGAAGACATTCTTCGGCAGGTGTGTTCACTTGAGGACTTAGAACCTGGCGAGGAGTGGGTACAAGTGCCAACAGAGTTCTGTACATCCTTTTCAGTGTGCATCCAACTAGACAGGAAATGCAGAAAAGAAAATCCAGTTGATGTGGAGGGGAAGTACAGACTCTGATCTTCGAAAATTCTTTAGAGGATGATGTTGTCATTTACACGGATGGGTCGGTCGTCCGAGGAGCGAGAAGTTCATGGGCCTTAACGGCACACGTCGGAGAGAAAATTGTGAAGGAAGAGTCTGGCACTTTTGCTTTGACCACAAGCAGCCTGACTAAGGAAGTCATGGCAGTAAGTAAAGTAATAACATGGCTCGAGACACAGACATTCAATCGGGCTTGCGTCCTTAGTGACTCAATGAGTATGCTCAGGAGGATAGAGATGAGATGGGTCCGAAGAGAGTGGCTGCTGTCTCTGGAGCGGTCTCGGCTGACAAAGATTAGTCTCATCTTCGTGCCAGGGCATGCGGGTGTACAAGGGAATGAGCAGGCTGATAGGCTTGCAGGTAAGGCTACTGTGGAAGGCGGACGAGCCATAGACCAGGCAGACATTCTTAATGCTCTATGAGAAGTAATTCGTTTACGAAAACCAAGCGATGAAATCTACAGCCATGGTCCGGTTGCATAAACAGCAAGTTAAAAGAGTAATAAACCAACACAGAACTGGTGTTGTAAGCCGCTACACGCTGCGGGATTTGCTGAGGAGGGATTCCAAGCATTTATGGACTGAATGGTTAGATGTGCAATGAGGATGATTTGTCGAATAACTAACTAACTAACTAAGTTCGGATCATGACCTTGTTTGGAACCAAGGCAATGGTTAAGGCACGTACCCATCAATATAAATCGTCAGCTAATGGGGGAAGCCCCTAAACAAGTGGTTAGAATATCACATACTTGTCTAATTTAGAATTCTCTGTGGGAAGGTGAATCGTGATAGACGACGAACAACCAATGGAAAATTCTAAATGCAATATTGGATGAATCTAGAATGGGATTAAAAGGGTTAAATGATTTTTCTTGGGAGGTCCCGGGAAGAGTGAATAAAAAAGAAGTCTGGGCAAATTAGGGGAGTTGAGTTGTGGCGGAGTTAGGGGCAACTCCGCCTGATGGTTTTCAGGCAGTGAAGTTGAATTCTGAGGCTCAGTGAGTGAGACTTAGCGAGAGGATTCAGTCTGAGGCTAATCGAGGGAGTCTTAGCCAAACAGTGGAGTTCTGAGTTCTGGACCAGGGAGGGGAGCTGAGTCCAGAGAGAAGAGACTCGGAGGAGGTGGTTAGATTCACTGACGAAGAGGAGTCCGTAACAGTGTATTGTGCTGAGGCCTGTAGACGGCAATAGTGTGGTCGCAGGAGCTTACTGTGTTATATTCTAATCTGAGTGGGCTATACCTGTGTATATGTAATCTAGATATAGTTCACTGTTGAATGTTCCTGAAGAGTGGTATAGCATCGAGTGTGTTTCGAATTAAAATGGTGTGCGCAGACTAGTGTTCTATATTGGTTCATCGTTGTTGAGCAGTTAGTTAGTCGACAGATCATCCTCATTGCTCATCGAACCATTCAGTCCATAAGTGCTCGGATCCCCTCCTCAGCAAATCCCGCAACGTGTAGCGGCTAACGACGCCAGTTCTGTGTTGGTTTATCAATCTTCTTTGGCTTCCTGCGTAGTGTTCTTGTTTGGCCACCCCTCTGTTAATTTGCTGCTCTCGCAGTCTGGCCATTGTTGTAGATTCACAGTCATCACTTGGTTCTCGCAAAAGTCTTACTTCTCGTAGAGCATTCAGAATGTCGGCCTGGTCCATGGCGCGTCCGCCCTCCACGGTAGCCTCACCTGCGAGCTTGTCAGCCAGCTCATTTCCTTGTACTCCCGCATGCCCTGGCACGAAGATGAAACTAATCTTTGCCAGTCGAGACCGCTCCAGAGGCAGCAACCATTCTCTTCGGATCGACCCCTCCTCTATCCTCTTGATCCTCTTGAGCAGTCATTTGACACAATATTCACACTGACATCCTCTAGACACGACCACAACCACTTCTGTCTGTCATAACCTTGTGAAAGTATACACGTGATTGCTAATCTATTGTGTCCTGTTCTGGAGCGCAGAATAATGACTTGTTCTGATCTATCCATAAAGTGGTAGTCATCTTAAGAAAGTTTTGGTGGCTTTCTTACTGATTTGATCTTTTTTTTTTCTTTTGGTGGTATGTGATAGACACATAAGGCTGTTCTTCCTTTGCTTCTTAGCCAATTGATCAGCTCTGTCGTTTCCAGGTATTCCACAGTGGGATGGTATCCAATGTATGATGACCTTATGCTGACTGCTAAGTTCAGAAAATACTGTCCATAGTACTGGCAATTTCCCAGACAGGCGCGCATCATGGTTGGTATTTAGTAATTTCTCTGTTGCTGTCTTGATTGCCTCAATTTCAACATCATAGTTATGGCAGTACTTTCCTGTTGGTACTCTGGCCGTGTCCCTAGTATTATTTAGGTATTCTATGTACACTCCCGCTCCTCCATTTCGAACAGCATTTTGTGCTGACCCATCTGTGTAGACTCGAATTCAGAGGTCCTGTGGGTATTCTTCATCAAGGAAGCTGAGAGTGGCTGTTCTGCGATGTACATTGGTCTGTTCTTCCTTGTCAAATATTCCTCTCACTTTTGTCTGGATTTGTAGTGATAGTCTATGTTCATCTTTCCATGCAGTTCGCTCTATTTTCAGGGGGGGGATATAAACTGTAGGCAGATCGGTGGTTTCTCTTCAGAGTCGTTTGGTCTGGTGGATAAAACTGCTTCTTTTCAACCGCCCCATAGCTAAGATTTCAAATCTATTCTTCATAGGGTGCCTGGCAAGCTAAGGAGCTTTTCTGCTTGTATTAGCGTTTTCGTATCTCTGCGCTGTCTCAATGCTTGTGTCCTCCCCATCTTCTCCATCTCCACTATAGTGGTTGATCTCATCACTCCTGTGGTGACTCTAAGTGCTTGATTTTGCACCTTGTCCAGCTCTTGTAGTGTGGTTTTTGATGCTGAACACCACGCAGTTGACCCTATTCCAGGTGTGGTCGTATGCTATGCTGATAGACTTTGCTAAGTATTTGCCACTGGCTCCCCATGTGGTTCCACTTAGTTTTCTCAGGATGGCTATTTTCCTTCTGGCTTATTTTACTGCTTTGTTGATGTGCTTTCTTCATGTCAGGCTGCCATCAAATGTTAAAGCAAGGTATGTTGGTTCTTTATCTTCTCTAAGGGGTATTTCATTTATCTGGATGATCCCTGTTGTTTTGGAGAGAGGATAAATAGAGTGGTGCTGCACTTGTGTTTATGCTTACACGCCATGTAATTGCCCATGCAACAAATGCAAATAGAGCACTTTGTAGCGATCTGGTGGCCACTGATGCATGTTCATTTATGCTCCATAGAACCAGATCATCATCGTACATTGCCGTTTTAATTCCATGCGGTAGATAAGCAACAAGATCATTGGTGAAGATTAGAAAAAGTGTGGGGGACAAGACTCCGCCCTGGGGAACACCGTGGCGCAGTTGTACTTTCTTCCTCTTCGGTCCGTCTATCTGTACTCTGGCTCTTCTATTGGGCAAGAATGCTTTCACCCATTTATACATTCTTCCATTGACTTTACAGTTTCTCAGTTTCTTCATCAGACCTTCTTTCCAGACTTTGTCAAAGGCTTTCTTCAGATCTATCCGTGCAGCAAGCACCAGCTTCTTCTCTTGGAATGCATCCTCAATTTTTTGCGAGAGGTAGATTTCTGATCTTCCGTAAAGTAGCATTGCCTAAAGCCAGCCTGCTGTGGCACAAGGATGTTTTCACTTTCAATGTACCACTTCAGTCTGTGATCGATGATGTGCTCCAGTGTTTTGCAGAGACAGCAGTTGAGGCTAAATGGTTTGTAGCTGGAGGCAATGGAACTATCTTTCCCTGATTTTAGGAGGGGTATCATGATTGCTTCTCTCCAGGCTTGTGGAACACTGCCGAAGGAAGGTCCAGCTGTTATTGAAGATCTGCAACAGCTTTGCTTTTGCCTCTGTTCCTAGGTTCCTGATTATTTCATTGGAGTTACCATCAGCTCCTGGTGACTTTTTCATTTTCAGTTGTGATATGGCTAGCTCCAGTTCGCTGATTGTGGTAGGTGCCTCCAGAACCTCATGTACTGTTTCATTCTGTCCTGTATGTTGCCATTTCTCTCGAATCTCTTGTTGTTTCTCTGGACTAATGTCGATATTGTTAGCTTGTGCCAATGAATCCACAAAATTGTCAGCTGCTTGCTTTCCTGTTAAGGTTTTCATCTTTATGTAGTGCAATTTTTTAGTTTCTCCCTGTGCCCTCATCGTTAAGTTATTTTATTAGCATCCACAATTTCCTTATGTCTCTTTCAAAGTTCAGAGACTCTGTTTTCTCCTGCCAACTTTTCCATCTAGCCTGCAGCTTTGTCCTTTGAAATTTTGCCTTTTCTGGTATTTATGATGATGCTCTTGGCTGGGTTGGGCCTCTGCTTGCTTTCTAAACACTTCCACGTCATTATGCAACTGGGACGCAGAGGTGTTTCCAAGGCACCAGGGCCGGGATCTATACTGGCCAAGACCTGCTGACACGTCCACGTCGTGCGTCCTGGGCAACAGTTCCCTTCGGGGACCTGGCTAACATCAGTAGGATCGATGATTCCTCCGAAGCCGGAGAGTATTTGCCTGCATGGCGAGGAACCACCAGTCTGCACACCAATAAGCCAGACATGGGACAACGGATACTCACGCAACCCTCAGGTCCGGTATGACATCACACTGATGTTGGACAACAGGATGTATCCATCCGACATACAGGACTTCACGCTGGAGTTCACAGCCAGCGAACACAAGCAAGCAAGCATTATGCAACTGTTCCAGTTCACTACTCCAGTAGGGTTTATATTGTTTACGGGCTCCTCTTGGTACTGTTTCTCGTGCTGCCTGTAGTATGCATTTCCCTAACTCTTCAACTACTTTAATTATGTCTTTCTCAGTGTTCAGGTTTCTAACCAGTATGCTGGTGCGATGCTTGTACATTGCCCAGTCTACTTTCTTGTAGTTTCACCTCGAGAGCGTGCTGCTTTCACTTACAAGCTCATTTTCTACAGTTAGAAAGACTGGCCGGTGGTCACTGCCACCAAGTTGTTTCCCAACAATTCGTGTAATGTTCCACTCCAGGTCTGGTGAATGAAAAGCCAGGTCAGGTGTAATTGTAGTCTGCCATGATCTCGAATAGAAAGTATGTTAGTCGGATGACAAGTTAATAAATATGTAAAGATGAATCTATTCTCATCCTGCCAGTCTTCTAGTCTCCCACCTCTCTGGTTCATGATAGATAGATAGATAGATAGATAGATAGATAGATAGATAGATAGATAGATAGATAGATAGATAGATAGATAGATAGATAGATAGATAGATAGATAGATAGATAGATAGATGAAGCTTTTAATAAAGAGGAATAACTCAATGATAAAATAGATAGTCGCTATTAACTCCCCTACTGTAATTGCATTAACAGAGACAAGAGATATAAAGATTAGCAACAATGTATCCCATCATCCATGTCGTACGGGGCAACAGGGAGCGGGTGGAGGTGGACTGACATTGGCTAACTCATATCGTTAAAACAACAGTAACTGTTAAGACCCACCAATCATGAGCAAATCTAAAATGAGCCTGGTGTGAGCTGGCTGAGGGCCCAGCTCCATCTAGAGATGACTAGCAGAAAAACCCCACTAGACAATGTGCAGCACCATTTAACAGATTCAGCGTCAAAACAAAAAGTAGATTTGGACCAAATAAACATGGATGGCGGAAAATGGGAAGTATTGATGTGTCACAGTGTCACTTAAAAGTTGTTAATATGGTAGCATAAACGTTGTATTATATATCAAAATAAAAGAGGTTGTTTAGGGAGGACTACTGTATTGATATTTCAATTGGGACATTTCGCAATGACAAGACTTCGGCGATATATAAGCCCTTGGCATATACGAGAAGTCGCTTAAGACTATTAATCATCCAATGGCATTTTACCTGTTAACTAACACGTGCGATTGGGTCAGCTACATGTGATGTCAGGATTGGTCATTATATATGTACACAGAGTTCTTCTTCTTCCTCTTTCTCGTCTTCTTCTTCTTCTTCTTCTTCTTCTTCTTCTTCTTCTTCTTCTTCTTCTTCTTCTTCTTCTTCTTCTTCTTCTTCTTCTTCTTCTTCTTCTTCTTCTTCTTCTTCTTCTGTGTTCCATCTCCCATTTGGCCATAGGCCCTCAAGCCACTCACGCCAGCCGGTCTTTGCTGCTTTCCATGGCACCGTCCACATAGCCCCAATATTATCATCACTATGTGTAACCCTCCTCCATTTGCGTGTAACCCTCCTCCATTTGTGTGTAACACTCCTCCATTTGTGTGTAGCCCTACTCCCCTTGTGTGTAACCCTCCTCCCCTTGTGTGTAACCCTCCTCCCCTTGTGTGTAACCCTCCTCCCCTTGGGTGTAACCCTCCTCCCCTTGAGTGTATCCCTCCTCCCCTTGTGTGTATCCCTCCTCCCCTTGTGTGTACCCCTCCTCCCCTTGTGTGTAACCCTCCTCCCCTTGGGTGTAACCCTCCTCCCCTTGAGTGTATCCCTCCTCCCCTTGGGTGTAACCCTCCTCCCCTTGAGTGTATCCCTCCTCCCCTTGTGTGTAACCCTCCTCCCCTTGAGTGTATCCCTCCTTCCCTTGTGTGTAACCCTCCTCCCCTTGAGTGTATCCCTCCTCCCCTTGTGTGTAACCCTCCTGCCCTTGTATGTTAGCTCCACCCACTATTTCGCTTCCACTGTTGGTTCCAAATAAGGGTGTGTCTTGTTATAATGTCCTCAGTCTGTCTTGTTATACTGTCTTCAGTCTGTCTTGTTATACTGTCTTCAGTCTGTCTTGTTATAATGTCTTCAGTCTGTCTTGTTATAATGTCTTCAGTCTGTCTTGTTATACTGTCTTCAGTCTGTCTTGTTATACTGTCTTCAGTCTGTCTTGTTATAATGTCTTCAGTTTGTCTTATTACACTGTCTTCAGTCTGT
>JACEFZ010001735.1:37500-47029 GCA_014155875.1 Cepaea nemoralis
GCAGTTTCAAAGTTTGACACAATGATGGCTCAGCATCTGAAGACAGAGGTTGCTGAGAGGCCGCTACATAGGGCTTATACCCAAGTTGGTTTCCTGGAACCTGGCTTCTGCTGAGTGGAATTGTATGAACAGAAGTGTTGTGTTTAATGAGTGATAAGCTTCATCACCGAAGATTAATAACTCGCATACTAAGGACATATATATATATATATATATATATATATATATATATATATATATATATATATATATATATATATATATATATATATATATATATATATATATATAATATATATATATATATATATATATATTTATATATATAGCTATATACACATCTACCTAACAACATTAATAGGTTGTGTTCTAAAAGAGGGGAAAATGTTATAACCAGAAACTAATAAACAGTAGAGTTTCCCCAAGTGACATTTCAGTTAAATGGAGAACTATCAGTTCAAACAAATATTAGGAAACAGAGTAACTTCACCGTGTGGTGGAGTGGAGACCAAGATCAACAGTGTCTATCGGATTACCAGCATCCTGTTTGTTCGAGTGATTGGAGAAAGTCGTCATCTTCTGGGTGAGGTTCACTGTCCGGAAAAAATGGTGCTGTTGTGTGCTAAGCACTATGATGTTACAGACTTTGCTTCTAAATCACTGGTCTACCATTAGAATACACGTCACACATTCTACACCTTATACACACATACACTTCTCCTACATATACTCTTTGCTTTAATAAATTTCTTGTTTTTATTTGTTGAAGCGAGAGTTGTCAAGTATGTTATGTTGGGGAAGAATGAGATGGGGCATGATCCAGGGGTGAGTAAGAGTGAGAGGAAGGTGTCTTCAGATTGAGGGAGTGTGTGGACGGAGTCTGCTGGATATCTCCAGAATAGAGATATTGAATTAAAACAAATGTGGGTATCGATTCTCTTCACTCCAGGGACGACACTAAAGTGGTAAAGAAGAACAAGTAACTAATACGACATTCATTCGTTACACACACACTACATTTATTGGGGGCTCGTCCGGGATCTTTGGACAGCGGGATCTTTAGACAACGGGATCTTTTAACACGGGATCTTTAGTTAGAGGATGGAGATATCCTATTAGTGAGAATCCAGCTAGAGTGAATGTGGATAGGTTTTAGGACTTATCTTACCTGTTCACACTTCACACGTCTGCATAGGTCTGTGGTCCTGATTCTACTCTTGTCACTGAGTGATTGTGTTGTGTTGTATGGTGTGTTATAAATATATAGATTAATAGTATTTGGTCATTAGCTATATATTGGTTTAGAGATAATCTATACTCTATCTGTTGAGTTACCTCTCTGTAAAATGGCCACTCCTAGATTAACTACGGCGGAACTTAGGGCAAAGGGGGAAGAAATAGGATTGTCGGGTTCTGCTCTAACGGATTACATACAGGAAGTGGAGAGGGAATATCGTCAAGCAGAAAGGGAAGATCGAAAGGCCGAGTTGGAATTGAGAAGGATGGAGGCAGAGCAAGCAGCTAAGAAATTGGAAGCAGAACAAGCTGCTAGGCAACTTGAGGCTGAGCAAGCCATGAGAAGGCTGGAAATAGAAGCTAAAAAATTGGAAGCAGAGCAAGCTGCTAAGTTACTTGAGGTTGAGCAAGCTGCTAAGCAACGGGAAGCGGAGCAAGAGGCTCAGAAAAGGGAGCATGAGTACCGGATGCGGGAACTCGAGCTTAAGAGGCAATCTAGTGGGGAAACTGAAGGAGCAGTGGGAGGTTCCTCTCTCCCTGGCTCAACACCAGTAAGTGGACATAGCTACCATGCTATGAAGTTCCCTCTAGCGATCTACGAGGAGGACAAAGAGAAGATTGACCAGTACCTTCAACGCTTCGAGGCTATGTCAGTTGCTATGGGTCTGGAGCGTGACAAATGGAATCTCAAGCTATCCCAGGGATTACGCGGGACCGGTTACGAGGTTTATTCTCGCCTGCCACCAGGACATGATAACAATTATGACGAGTTGAAGACGGCTTTGCTTAAACGTTTTGAAGTTACGTCCCATACCTACCGGAAAAATTTCGAGGAGCGAAACGAGAACCGGGGGAGTTGTTCGCCGCCTATAGTCTGCGTCTGAAAGCATATCTCCATATGTGGATGGATTTGGCTGGGTTTGCGCATGACTATGAGAGTCTGGAAGAGCTCACGGTAGTCGACCAGATGCGGAAGCAAATGTCGAAACCTCTCAGGACATTCTTGGAGAACAAGGGGCGGAACGAATCGACATGGTGACGAAATTGGCAGAACGGTTCGTCGAGGTCCATGGGGAGGCAACAGAGAACATTTCTACAAACACCAAAAGTCAGGAAAAACATAACCTGAAGAAAGCAAAAAGCACAGGAACTAAAAAGGCGGAACCATATGTCACACTTCAGAGGAGAGTTCGGAGAAGACAAAGGGGGAATGCAAGAAAATTTCGAGCTCTACACATAAACGACCATGGTCGGAGAAGTGGTGTTCGATTTGTAAGTCACCTTCTCACAATACGAGGGATTGCAAATCGAAGGCTAAGAACCCTCACTTCGCGGCATGTCAAGTGACTTCAACGCAGGTGGACACTGACAATGCCAAGGTCGACAAGGAAGCTCACCACCAGGAGAGCTCACTCAAGTCCGGCACAAGAAAATCTAGGACAGGGAAATGGTGCAAACACTGCAGGTCGAATACACACAATGCTATTGATTGCAGGGGAAAGTCAGGAGACACTCAATTCGTCGTGTGCCCGGGAAACCTAAGGTGGAGCCCACCGAACAGGTCGAGGCCGAAGAAGAGACTCCAGACCAGGAAAAAACCACCTGTAGTGGAATTGGTAGAGGTTAACGGTCGTCAAGTGGAGTGTTTATACGACACAGGACTGGACGGGGAGGCCGTGATTTCTGCGGATCTGGTACATCCAGAACAATTCACAGGTGAAACCATGGAGATACAGCCTGCACAGAAGAGTGCTGTAGCCATGAAATTGCCCATTGCCAGATGGAGATTCGGTCAAGATATGTCACCGGCACCATCAAGGCCGCGGTGTTGACTGATCCCATTTTTCCCGTAATCCTCGGTTGCCGGTATGTCTTTCTGGGGAATGCCCAGGGAGCCAATCCATATGGGAGCAATTCAGACTCGCTCTCAGACGAAACGGATGAGGCAGAAGCCAATGTGACTAACCCACTGCCAGGGGAGTTGCGAACTGCCCAGAGTGAGGATGCTACTCTACGTCCTTGCTACAAAAAGCTGCAGAAAAGTGCTGATCCACCCAAACGGGGGCAGTGCTATATGAAGAATAGGATACTCTACAGGAGAGCCGGAAGGGGAGACAACCTACATGGTCAGTTGGTGGTCCCAAAGGCCCATCGTTCCCAGATTCTTCATATGGGGCATACCATCTCATTCAGTGGGCATATGGGTATTGCCGCCACGATGCAGCGAATTTCCTGCCATTACTATTGGCCGGGAATGACAGGTGATGTGCGTCGGTATGTGAAGTCATGCCCTGAGTGCCAGAGGGTGGCACCGAAACACTGGACAGCGCCGGTGGTCTTGGGTGAAATGCCCATCATGAACTCTCCTTTCGAGAGGGTAGCCATCGATATTGTGGGTCCACTTCCTAGGACTAGGAAGAGGAACATGTACATACTCACCATGGTGGATTGCTGTACTATGTGGGGTGAAGCCATTACCGTTGACCAAGATTGACTCGAACGAGTGGCGGACGCACTGATGGAGGCCTTTACTAGATTAGGCTTTCCTGATCAAATACTGACGGACAATGGGTCCCAGTTTTGTGGAAAACTTATGGAGGAGGTATTTAGGGTGTTCCACTCTAACCATATCCATACCACCCCTTACCACCCTCAAGCCAATGGACAAGTAGAGAGTTTCAACGGCACGTTGATGACAATGCTCAGGAAACTAGCGCAGGAAAAACCTGATAGGTGATATGAATATATCCCAGCAGCACTCTTTGCCTATCGGGAAGTTCCTCATGGCTCAACAGGACTACCACCCGCTACGTTGCTGTTTGGTCGTCCAATCAAAGACGTTGGAAGCCATGTTGAGGAGTCGGACTGAAGAGGGGACATCAGAAGAAGTGATCTCTTCTTACAGATATGTGGAGGAACTGAAAGAAAAACTTCACAAGGAATGGACTCTGGCGAATCAAAACTTGAAAAAGGCCAGAAAAAGACATGCGGCTTACTACAATCGTAGGTCGAAAGACAGATCTCTAGAGGTGGGAGACAAAGTATTGTTGCTACTTCCCAACGGGAAACAACAAACTGGAGATAGGTTGGCAAGGACCATTTCCCGTGGAAAGGGTGATATCCAGAACGAACTATCAGATCCGGATACGGGGAAAGTCGAAGATTTTCCATATCAATCTCTTGCGGAAATACGAAGAGAGACCAGGAGAAAAGCAGCTCACCTCCTGGCAATGCAGTTGCAGTGGAGACAGAAGTGGGAACCAACGAGGGAAGGGAATATCCCATGGTACACCAGGAAACCTACAAGGATGTACAGGTGAACCCTGATCTGACTTCCCAGGAGAGGGAAAAGATTACCCAGGTTCTCGAGTCTCATAAGGAGATACTGACTGATAAACCAGGACGAACGAGGTTGGTGGAGTTCGAGATGACTTTGACCACTCAAGAGCCTGTTCGCCAAAAGGTTTACCCAGTGCCATTCTCTAAGGAAAAGGCCCTGGAGGAGAAAATACAGAAACTGTTGGAGGATGACGTGATTGCCCCTTCCACATCCCCATACAATGCGGGGGTAGTTTTGTTACGAAAACCAAGTGGAGAACACCGGTTGTTTATAGACTACCGACTTCTGAACAGCCATACACAATTTCAGGTGGAACCTTTGCCGAATCCAACTCAGTTATTTGCGAGGCTCCATAAGGCAAGGTATTTCTCTAAGGTGGATCTGAGTCGCGGGTATTATCAGATTCCGGTCAAACCAGAGGTTAGACCGCTACTGGCCTTCAGTACCCCCAGTGGACATTATGAATTCAGGGTCATGCCATTTGGACTCAGCAATGCACCTAGTGTGTTTACTCGCATGATGAGGACTTTACTAGATCCTTTAAAGGATCCGTCCATCATCTCATTCATGGATGATATTCTGATTTCCAGTGACAGTTTGGATGACCATTTACAATCCTTGGAAAGTGTTTTCAATAGGCTCAAGGAAGCAGGGCTTACAGCTCGCCCAAACCCAAATGCATGATCGGCTACCAGACTCTGGAATTTTTAGGTCACACCATCACTCCAGGACACATTGTCCCAGAGGAAAAGAACCTAGAGAAAATCAGAACTGCTCCAAGGCCCAAAAAAGAAGAAGGATGTGCGATCGTTCTCTCGTTGTGTGGGTTCTACCACAAATTTTTCCCCCATTTTACAGAACTGGGAGCTCCTTTAACAGAAACCTTGAAAAAGGGATTCCCCGACCAAATAGTTTGGACACCAGAATGTGAGAGTGCCTACGTCAGTTGAAGGAGGGCCTTTGGGCAGCAAACCTGTGTTACAGCTCCCGGACCTTTCCAAATCATTTTTGTTGAGAACGGATGCAAGGGGATTGGGATTTGGGGGAGCTTTGTTACAGGAAGGAAAAGACGATGCTTCAGTTTTGAAACCAGTGGCATACGCAAGCAAGAAACTTCTCCCGGCTGAGATGAATTATTCGACCGTTGAGAGAGAGTGTTTGGCTCTCGTATGGGCTGTACAAAAAATTTCCCGCCTTATTTGTATGGAGTTCAGTTTCGAGTTCAGTCGGATCATCAACCTTTGATATTCCTGGCCCTTTAAAGCCAAGGTTTGGGGGGTCGTTGTACTTAGATCCAATTTACGTGGGGTTTACCCGGGAAGGAAAATGTTGGAGTGTTTCCTGTTGCTCCAGTCCTAAGAAGAGGTTATCTGGTCGAACCTCCAAGAAAAAAGAGTTTTTGGGACTACTCTCTTAGGAGGGGGCCATGTCAAGGAAAAGTAACTTTAGCATCAAGATAAAAACCCGACAATTTTTTAACAAACGCTTTTTGGTAACAAACTGAGGACAATACGTCTGTACAGATTCTCGACACCTGGTCAACAGTTGTATGAGATCAAAGGGGGTCACGTAGAGTTGTCTACACATAGTCGACAAGTTTGATGACAGGATGTTATTCGAGAGGTGTGTACTGGCGACATTTGTCTACCAAAGGAAGTGGGTCGTTGCAAGTGATAGACAGAATGCCTGCTAGAGGTCAGAAGGATTTTGTAAGGGGAGAAAGGTCTTTGGCTTACAGACAACCCGGATATTTTTTGGATGAGACAAAGAACTCCACAGATGAAAAGGAAAATTTACAGCTAAATTTACTCTGGTTAGTCTGGAAACAGGAGGACAAAGCCCGATTCTGGACTGATTGGCGTCGGACTTTCCGGTGACTCACTCAAGCACCTATATAAAACCCCGTGCAGTAAAAGGTGGATGGAGTCGAGGAAAACATTCTGAAGTGTAGAATTGGGGATAATTCCCAGTTGTGGTATATTAGAGGGACTAGCCTATCTAAGTAGTGATAGTTATCCCCGGACATAGATCCAATCGGATTGCCTAGTTTCCGAGTAACAACGGAATAGACATATGGTAGGCAATTAATTTATCTAACTTAAGAGTATGATTAGGGAAAAGAGTGCAGTACTGTGCAGTGATATAATGTATTAGGGTTAGTGATAGAATGTTCTATAAGTGCGGTGCTAGAAAGTATCATAGGAGCGTCGGCACTAGTATTCTATTTTGTGGTTCAAGTAGCTTGTGTTATATATCGTTTTACTCAGGAAGTTGAGGACAATGTAGTGGAATAATAATTAGAGAGATTAAGGATGGTTGAGAGGGAGGAGGGAATGTGTAATGTAGGATCTTCCAGTAGGGCATCTGCTGGGTTCTACCCGTTCCGTTTATTCTTTCCTGGTGTTGTCATGTCTCAGATCATATGATTGATTTATTTGGCCGCATGACAGAGATCGGATCTCTGTTATAGATCTGAGTGCTGTTAATTGCATACAATCACCTAATTACGGTCAGGACTGAGTTGCCCTCACCATGATGTTATCTGCTCTACAGGATCCATGTACAGTTCCCCTTGAGTGTTCTACGTGAGTGGGAGAGGTTTACTTCGAAGAAGCAGTTTCAAAGTTTGACACAATGATGGCTCAGCATCTGAAGACAGAGGTTGCTGAGAGGCCGCTACATATGGGCTTATACCCAAGTTGGTTTGCGGGAACCTGGCTTCTGCTGAGTGGAATTGTATGAACAGAAGTGTTGTGTTTAATGAGTGATAAGCTTCATCACCGAAGATTAATAACTCGCATACTAAGGACATATATATATATATATATATATATATATATATATATATATATATATATATATATATATATATATATATATATATATATATATATATATATAGCTATATACACATCTACCTAACAAACATTAATAGGATGTGTTCTAAAAGAGGGGAAAATGTTATAACCAGAAACTAATAACATTAGAGTTTCCCCAAGTGACATTTCAGTTAAATGGAGAACTATCAGTTCAAACAAATATTAGAAACAGAGTAACTTCACCGTGTGGTGGAGTGAGACCAAGATCAACAGTGTCTATCGGATTACCAGCATCCTGTTTGTTCGAGTGATTGGAGAAAGTCGTCATCTTCTGGGTGAGGTTCACTGTCCGGAAAAAATGGTGATGTTGTGTGCTAAGCACTATGATGTTACAGACTTTTCTTCTAAATCACTGGTCTACCATTAGAATACACGTCACACATTCTACACCTTATACACACATACACTTCTCCTACATATACTCTTTGCTTTTAATAAATTTCTTGTTTTTATTTGTTGAAGCGAGAGTTGTCAAGTATGTTATGTTGGGGAAGAATGAGAGGGGGCATGATCCAGGGGTGAGTAAGAGTGAGAGGAAGGTGTCTTCAGATTGAGGGAGTGTGTGGACGGAGTCTGCTGGATATCTCCAGAATAGAGATATTGAATTAAAACAAATGTGGGTATCGATTCTCTTCACTCCAGGACGACACTAAAGTGGTAAAGAAGAACAAGTAACTAATACGACATTCATTCGTTACACACACACTACACCCCAGCTAAAAGCCATCGAACGAATCTGCGCCGAGCATGTAGCGTTTCAGAACATACAATTTGATGTAGGTTTGTGTCGGCCAGGCCCCGCTTCCGAGAGTTTATGGCTTAGGACGTTCAGCCATACACCCCGGATGGGAGCCTTAGAGGTTATGTCGGACTGAGATTAGGGGTCGTTTGCCTGATTTTGACTGCTATCCCCAGTTTACCCGCAGAGCAGCAGGTTGTGTCTCTCTTAGTTGGTCCTATCCCCTGAGCTGTCCGATATGTAGTTTTCCCCATCGGGAAGCACATGGGTCGATGGGCACGCAAGGTCCCCCACCACGGCAAGGTGGAGACACATCGGGGGAGAACAATATATATAAATACACACGATCCAACACGTGACCTATTCTCACAACTAATAAACACGACCTCGCGACTGCTGTATCGGAAATCTGAACGTTTGGCCTCAAGTTGGATGGACATAACAGGCCAAGGAGGGGCCTGCAGTGTCATATGTTGTATGATGCAACATCTGTGTTATCAGTATGAATTTTAAGGCGTGTCTGCATGGCCAGTAAGTTATTTTGTAAATTTGATTTAGTACTTTTTCTTTTGTTTTGGTGTTGGCTCGCGTTGTGCCCGAGCTACAACTTATAGTAGTTACAACTACAATTAAATGCGCAGAACTGATTTTGCGTGAGAGTTTACGTTTCCTGTTACCAGTGTCCCTCGCCATCAGGCGAACCTTCTCCGACTTCTGAGGTACTTGTAATTTACATCTCCAAGTCAAGGACGAGAAGTCAACGTTTGATTCCAACTGACCGGTGTGTACGAAGAAAGTTTAAGCGCCTTGTACCACTCAGCCTGCAGTAGAGCCATGTCGCGTTGTGTTATAACTTGCTGGTATGGGAGCGGGTCGATCAGAAAGCAATGGCAAACTACTGAACGTAACACTTGCCTAATACATCAACAGCAGCTGAAAAATGCTGGTGTTGACTGCAACGTCCCGTAAATGATACACAACAACAAAAAACCACTCAGCCTAGCCGCCCTCCGATTTCATACGGTTAAACTGAAGCTCTTTACGCCTGATGTGTTGACATCCAGGTCGCCCGAGCCATCAAAAGGGCAGGCATCTCTCGGAGCCGTGGTTGGTGTGGGTAATTTCCTATCCCGAGACTCAAGTGCCATCCCCGCGAGAATTGTGCTGCAGAACTCTCCTTCCCCTCACGAAGCTGAGAAATCAGTGGGGTGTGCAATCGGATCTGCAATCTGCACATCTGCGGAGAGATCTGGTGATAATTAGAACTTCGGTATAAGTCTGCGGATGGCCCCCCCCAAAAAACCCCCCAATTTTTTTTAGGGGAAAAACCCTTTT
>JACEFZ010001736.1:0-32500 GCA_014155875.1 Cepaea nemoralis
ATTGGGCAGAACTTACATCAGTTTTTTCTAATATGTTGACAAAAGATCATCCATCAAAAGTTTGTAAAAGTACCAGCTTAGAGGATGCAATATGCAGATTGAAACGCATTTTTTCTAATCCACCAGTCTTACGATTACCAAATGTAGATTTACCCTTTATTTGACCACAGATTCGAGTGCTATCGCAATTGGAGGATGTTTAATGCAAGAAGTGGATGGAGTGAGACACCCAATTCTCTACGTAAGCCGTAAATTGAAGAAAGCAGAGATTCGTTACTCTACAGTGGAATTGGAGGCATTAAGTCTATTATGTTGTATGCTCAGATTATCTAAGTTCCTCTTGGGTGCCCACTTTGTTGTACTCACCGATAATTCGCCATTGTTGGTACTTAAGCAAGGTGTTCCCAAAAACCATCGTTTGCAAAGATGGTGTCTTCTTCTCCAAGATTTCGACTTCGAAATCCGCCATATCAGAGGCACTGATAACATTATAGCTGATATTTTATCGCGGCAGACGAATGCGCCAGCAGAATAACATTTGGCACATTGACCATTCGCCAGACCAGAAATTGTGATATTTTATTCCGTGGCATAGAACAGTGTAACTTTACACCTGCCAAAGAACTTCCATTTGAAAGTAATACCACCCCAGTGAATAGGGTACGTATAACACCCACGAACGTGAAACTTTGAGAACTATACTACCAATTACCAAAGCTCTAGGACCAATCCGAGCGAGAAACATTATCTGTGAAATGATTTCATCCAGTGAACTGACATTGATCACAAGAGCATGAATAAGACTATACTCGACATTGAGAACATTCCATACTTCCTGTTGCTAAGAGACTTTGCAAACAGCCGAAACAGAACTACGTCAACAACAACACTAAAGAGACAGCCATACTAACTATTAACATTCATGGCACGACACGCTAACAACAGGAGGACAACGCGCACATCATCGTTGGATTTAGTTACTTAGTTAATTAATTAATTTAGTATTGAATATGTATTATATTATTATGTATATAAAATATGTTAACCTGTAATTTGTACATTTTCTATCATAATATTACAGGTATTTCCATTCATAGGTTAAATAATCTTCCTATGCAATTTTCTCTATGTAAATTATAAACCATTTTTGAGTCATCGTACAAAAAGTACGTATTATCTTAAAGGGAACATATCGCCTATTCCGTTTTTTCTAAGGGCAATAACACTTACCTCAACTTTACTTATATATTTTAACCAAATACTATTTTGAATGAAAGATGAGTGAATGACAGAGTGAATGAATTAAATAAGAGAGCGATATACTGAGCGGACAAATTGTACGCAAAACGTATTTATTTTAATTTGTCTGCGTCTGTCATGTAAAGTGTATTACTTGTTTAAATTGTTGATACATGTTTAGTGGTGAGTTTAATACTCTTAGTTTAGTATTTAGGATACTACATCTAAGCACCACTGCTTGGAATGCCTGATCATGCATTACACACATTGAGGTAATTCATGATTAAGGATATCCCAACTCGTGACGCTTGGAAATAAGCCACACATTCAGCACACACTTACACAAAACTCAAAACTGAACACTATCAATTAAAATGCAGTCACTTTATTAGAAGCAGCAACTTATTAGTCAACACACTAACAAGCTAACAGGGACACGTGTAGTCAGATGGGATAAAATAACAACGTAACTACATATTTAGCATTATACAACATACGAGAGTAAAAGTGTATTGAAATGCACACACAGAACACGATTTGAAGGTGTACTTAATTAGCCAAGACTTTCGTCTTGTAATACCTCTCTAATACAGAGGTTAATTATCTTGGTATCAGTAGGATACTATGAGAAGGACGGGTTGTAGAAACAACTAGTAAACGTCACGTAACTTCGGTCAGATAAGCATTTTTAAGGACACAGGAGAGAGAGAGAGAGATCTCTTCACCAAATCAGAGAAGTGGTGTATGGGAGAATACATGAGTGTCCACCAAACTACAAACACCGACTTTATGTGATTCTGTGACAGAATTAGTTCAGAACTAATTACCTTATAACAACCCATCAAAACGGGGGAAGAGGGGGACTCCTGTCACAGCCTCACATTATATGATAAACCAACATAAGTTAGTAGACAGTAGCCAAGGGCTACAACTCCCGCACAAGGGAAAGAAGTAAGACCCTCGAAGGCCAGAGTAATCCAGAACCTTCTCGAAGGACTGGTCAGTGAGTCCACTGTCCCGTGGACACTGATGTGGCCCGCCTATTGCGGGGTCCACGAGGAACTCGAACAGAGTTACCACCCGTGTCGGATTGCGACACGTGTGAATCGGCAGAGACAGACGGGACATCGAAGAGGCAACAGGGCCTGCCTTAGAGGGACTCAATAGTTTAGACCCATGTGTATTTGTGTTCATAGACATATGCTAGATAGTGTGCTTAGAATGTTTGTTATAACCATGTGTGATGATGTTAAACCTCTGTGATATGCAACTCAGTGCGGGCTTGTTAAACCCACTGCGCCAACGCACTGTATATTGAAATACAATAAATGTTAGATATTATATTTAACGGAGTTATTGTTGCCTGTGTGAGCCCGAGCTCAGATACCTAGACATCCAACACGCTGACAGTACCGATTACATCAGACTGGAAGCACTAAACTCGAGTTTTTCTCTCGTTTGAGCTAGTCAATAGTGCATATCCCTGACTATACCTGGGATCGAACTCCGGATCACTGGCGTGTGAGGCGGGTGTGCCACCACTGACCACACGACTCACACTGGATGCGACCAATTATCATACTAGAATATCACAACGTCACCCATTGTAGTAGGCAATAAGTTGCTTCCAATCTGATGTGGACAAGGCTTAAGGTTCGTGCCGGAATACGATCAGCGTTGCCAGTAGTGGGTTGTGTTCAATCTTTAAACCTCAAATCCCGAACCAACCAAACAAATGAATGTGGTTTTAACAGTCCATCCAGCCAGTAGTTACCGATGAATGTCATTTTAATAATCTAAAGTTAGAAGTTACTGATGAATGTTATTTTAACAATTTAAAGTTAGAAGTTAATGGTGATTCTGATTGTTACAATTTAAAGTTAGAAGTTAATGATGAATGTCATTTCTTCTTCTTCTTCTTCTGCGTTCATCCGGATTTTTTTTCTTTCGGATGTGACTGCGTTGTGCCTGTTTACAGCAGAGCTGCGTTCTTGCGCCGTTAGGCCGACACATCCGACTTCTGCGGGCATTTGTTGACCGGGTTAACCTTCCCGGGAATGTGATTTTAACAATCTAAAGTTACAACTTAATGATGAATGTGATTTTAACAATATAAAGTTAGAAGTTACAGAAGAATGTGATTTTAACAATCTAAAGTTAGAAGTTACAGATGAATGTGATTTTAACAATATAAAGTTAAAAGGTTACAGATGAATGTGATTTTAAGAACATAAAGTTAGAAGTTACAAATGAATGTTATTTTAACCATCTTAAAGTTAGAAGTTACAAATGAAATATGTGATTTTAACCAGTTAAAGATAGAAGTTACTGATAAATGTGATTTTTAAAAAAAAAAGCTAAGGATATAAGTTATTGACGAATGTGACTTCAATAATATAAAGTTAAAAGTTAAAGTGATTTTAGCAAGGTAAAGTTAGAAATTACTGATGAATTTAATTTTAAAAAGCTAAAGATAGAAGTTACTAATGAATGTGATTTCTGTAAGTTAACTTCAACAACTAAGAGTTATAATAAGTTACTGATGAGTGTAACTTCAACAACTAAAAGTTATAATAAGTTACTGATGAGTGTAACTTCAACAAGTTAAAAACAGAAGTTACTCATGAATGTGATTGTTAAAGTGACGCAGCAGTCAATCTCCAGCCATTGCTTTGGCTGTTTATTCCTGGGCAAGTTTATGGTAAGTAGTTTGCCATTGCTTCTGAACTACCGGCGCTATACCATTGTATTGGAACTAACATAATGTGGTCTGTTTCCAAATCGCCAGTAGCTGTGTTTTCGAACGCGGTATGCCGGCTAATGTGACTGTAAAATTAGTAACATGATCAGGCAATTTTACTGAAGGAGTGCCAATAATTTCAAGAAGAAAGACAATTCCATTGGCCTCTAACAGCTCCACGAGAACCTTTGCGGGGTTGTTAAAATTGCTTTCAACAAATCTGTTCAGTTTGATGTCAGAGGGTGTGCGGTGGAGATATGAATCAAGTATTTCTTGTGTAAACAAGAACACAATATTCACAAAATAGATATCACCTCAGTTGTGACATCTTCATTATGTGTCATGCCGATAAGCGTGAGCGATCATGTTTCGCCATCTCACACAATGACCAGAATCGTGGATCAGCTCCGTGTTCTTGTCTCGACCGTGCCATTTGGTCAAGCCATCCAGATATTTACTTTTCTGCCTTCCACTTGTTCTTTCCTCCTCAATCTTACCAGTTGTCACCAAGCTCTGCAGTTCATTTCTTCTCATAACGTTTTCCAAAATAGTGTGACTGTCTACGTCTAATTTCTAATATCAGTTTACAGTTTTCTTGTAGGACGAGCTCATTGGTTTTTCTGTCTGTCCATGGTGCTGGTACAGACATGTGAATTGGTAGACTTACACAATAAACTAAGTAATAGATACATTAAATGCAGACATAAATTTTCTTCATAACACTCGTGGTATGCAGTTTATGCAACTTGGCATTACAGTGGCTTAACCAAGGCAGTCAGTCACGAAAATAAGACGGTGCTAACAATTAATCAGAATACAAAAGGGGAAAGTGGATTTCGTAGTACTATGAAAATTGCAGAAGCCAAAAGAAATTAAAACTGCAACCAAATTTAGAAACCAAATTTAGATTATTTAACTCTAACGTTAAATCGGTACTATTGTATAAATCAGAAACATGGAGTGAGACGAAAATAATTACAAATATTTCTTCTTCTTCTTCTTCTTCTTCTTCTTCTTCTTCTTCTTCTTCTTCTTCTTCTTCTTCTTCTTCTTCTTCTTCTTCTTCTTCTTCTTCTTCTTCTTCTTCTTCTTCTTCTTCTTCTTCTTCTTCTTCTTCTTCTTCTTCTTCTTCTTCTTCTTCTTCTTCTTTCGTTCGCTTGAACATTGTATATAACTGCAATGTTGTCTCTTGTATGAATCTAACAGTCTTTTTTAGTTCACTCAGCGGTCCATAGAGTTTATCTTCCACTGTTGTCTCTCTAGGCCAGAAAGTTCGCCTGGATATGTTGTAGTTTGGGCAATCCTGGAGTATGTGCTCTGCTGTCTGCGACGCCAAACCACATGTGCACATGGCTGTGTCACCAATGTTGAATTTTGTATACATTTGGTTGCGTAATATATTGTGTCCTCTTCTGAGGCGCAGAATAATGACCTGTTCTGGTCTATCCATAACGTGAGTAGTGGAGTAGGAGAGACAGCACCCAAGAAATAGGCGCACTCTTACAGGCGCAGCAACGCCTTCAAGATGGCGGACCGGTAGGAGTGGCTCACGGCGGGGTTGGATATTTAAAAAATTTGAAAAAAGTGAAAAAAGCTAGTACGGGGAAGTTGTTTTATTTGTTCGAGTGTGGGAAAATTGGGTCGTGAAATGTTGGCAGGTGTGGGAATGAAGTCTGTAAAAAAGTAATTAAGGAAGAGTGGGGTGTTCGTGTCTGAATCGTCGGTACGTATGTAGATGTGTTAAATGTTCATAAATGTGTGATGGTGGGGTGTGGGGTGATAGTAGTGGCTTAGTGAAATTAGTTGATAAGGGTGTTATGTTCATAGTAGCTTATTCACTATCCTTACAAATGAAACCTTATAAAGTAATGGATATGGTGTCATTTGATGGTAAGGGGTAAATACTAATAGGAGCCCCTCACGAAGGCGGACCAATAGGAGCAGGTTGGAAATTTAGGTGGGGGATGGCGGGTATTTTTTTGATGGCAGTGGTTAAAAAATAGAGGGGGAAGTTTGTGTGGGAAAATGTATGAATGGGGTTGGGTCATTACGAAAAACGTTGTGTTAGACATTGGGGGTGTATGAATAGAACGAATAGGTGGCAGTAGTGGCTTACTGAAATTAGTTGATAAGGCGGTGTAGAGGGTCGCATTCACTATCGTCTGAACAAAAGTAAAGAGGGTCGTAGTGGTGTATTATCATTAGTTGATAAGAGGTGGGGTGTTATGTAGAGGTTCATATTCAGTATCATCTGACAAAGTAAAGATGGTCGTAGGAGTCTGGGGCTCGAACCAGTGTTAGACTATTGGCGAGGATCAAGAGGTGGTCGCGTTTTGTGAGCGTCGGGCTCAAATCGGTGGTAGACTATTGTTGATGATCAAGAGGTGGTCGCGATTTGTGAGTCTGGGAGTCGATCAGGTGTTAGACCAACAGCTATTGGTGATGATCACAGCGTGGTCACACACTGGTCAACCAGTGGTCAAGCAGTGGTCAAGTGGGTCAAATGAGGACATTTTAGGGAAAAGTGGTTGTAATGATATGGTGGTGATAAAAGGGTGGTAATGCAGTGGTCAAGCAGTGGTCAAGCAGGGGTCAAGTGAGGAAATTTTTTACGGAAAAGTGGTTGTAATGATATGGTGATGGTTAAAGGGTGGTAAGTTCGTGGTCAAGTAGTGGTCAAGTAGTGGCCAAGTGGTGGTCAAGTGAGGCAATTTTAGAGAAAAGTGGTTGTAATGATATGGTGATGATTAAAGGGTGGTCAAGTAGTGCTCAAGCAGTGGTCAAGTGAGGATATTTTAGGGAAAGTGGTTGTAATGATATGGTGATGATTAAAGGGTGGTCAAGTAGTGGTCAAGCAAGGAAATTTTAGGGAAACGTGGTTGCAATGATATGGTGATGATTAAAGGGTGGTAAATTAGTGGTCAAGCAGTGGTCAAGCAGTCAACTGAGGAAATTTTAGCGGAAAGTAGTTGTAGCGACATGGTGATGATTAAAGGGTGGTAAATTAGTGGTCAAGCAGTGGTCAAGCAGTGGTCAAGTGGTCGAGTGACCACTTAAATTGTAGAGGACGATGTGGGTAAGACTATGGTAGTGGTTAAAGCGCTCGATGACGTGGTCAAGCAGTGGTCAACCAGTGGTCAAGTGTTCGAGTGACCACTTAAATTGTAGGGGAAAGTACGTATAGTGCAATGGTGGTGGGTAAAGTGAGGAGGAATCAGTAGTAGTGATAATAGTACTACCAATATTAGTTGTACCGACAACAATATTTGCTGGTGCGTTGTTAGAGATACAAGTCTCTTTTTGGGGGTGTGTAAAAATCATACAAACACAAAGAGGGTCACACAAACACACATTCATAGGGACAAGACACAAACACACACATACAGACACACATGGACAGACATCTCATACCATTACTACTGTCACCACACCATCAACTATACACACGTACAGACACACTCACCCATAAACAAAGACACAAGTACACACACAAACACAAAGACAACCATACACACCCATCTCCTACCATTTCTACTGTCACCACAACATCAACTATACACGAATACACACAAATACAAAGACAACTGCACACTTGTACATACAGGCATCACGAGTGCAGACATACACAAAGACAGACACATAAACACTTGATACACACATACAGACAATTATACACCCATATCCTCTTCCATACATACAGACATCACAAGTACAGACATCAAAAGTACAGACATTCAAGTACAGACACAGACACACTTACACAAAGAAGCAAACACGTGATACATACAGACATCACAAGTACATATATCACAAAGGTATACATCCAAGTACACACACAAAGACAACCATACACACCCAGCTTCTACCATTACAACTGTCAATATCAGCTATACACAAGTACAGACACACTCACTCATAAACAAATACACAAGGAGGGTCACACAAACTCACATACAAACACTAAGACAACCATACACAGACAACCCATACCATTACTACTGTCACATCAACAGCTATACACATGTGCAGAGGCATCGCAAATACAGACACTGTCGTACCATTACTACTGTCATCACAACTATACACAACCACGTACAGACACAACTTCACGTACACACAGACATCAACTACACAAATACACACCTACAAACAAAAACACACAAAGACACAGACACACTTGTATATACAGACATGAACACTGACAAGTACATACCTACAAACAAAAACACACAAAGACACAGACACACTTGTATATACAGACATGAACACTGACAAGTACGCATACCCATCTCCTTCCATTACTACTGTCCTCACAACTATACACAACCACATACAGACACATCTGCACGTACACACAGACATCAACTACACAAATACACACTCAAAGACAGACACACATCCATAAACAACTACACACGTACAGACACAAAACACAAGTACAACCAAATATCAACTACACCCATACACACTTGATACACTTGTACATACAGACCTAAAAGCTACAGACACAAAGACAACCATACACACTCATCTCCTACGATTACTACTGTCAACATCAGCTATACACAAGTACAGAAACACTCACCCATAAATAAATACACAAGTATAGCCTCTTCCTGACCCCACAAGAATATCACAAACTACACAAACCACATACCCTTTTTGGTAACGAACGCAGATGTCTGAGACAACCCTACGTCACCAGCGCCATTTGCAAACGTCATTAAGTGGTAGCATGAGTCATCGGTCACGTGAAGGCGGCGGGTGATTGTCTGAGAAAAAGCCTGTCTACAAAAATGCCACGTCAGCTATATAGTGTCGTGTGCAGAGCCAGTGTATAAAATAGACGGCGTCTCCTCACTCGGTCTACAGCGGTTTACGTGCTGACTTTGGGTAGCTACACAGGAATTTTTGTGAAACAGGCTGTTGTATGTCGTTTAGTGTAGTGACCAGATATTGTTCACGTATTGACTTGGTTAGCTACAGAGGTATTTTTGTGAAGCAGACTGGTGTGAGCCTTATTCGTGTCGTGTCACAGTTCTAGATCTCTAGGGGATTGAAACTCGGGCTCATACAGGCAACAAACTCCCTTAGATACAATTTAGCATCATTTATTTACATACATATTATAGTACGCTGGCGAAGCGAGTTTTCACAAGCCAGCATTCAATACATTGCGTATCACAGGAGTTTATAATGTACATGGTTAACACAATAACTCTAGCAGCTATCTACACATATGTCTAAGACCCTTAAATACAATTGGGTCTACTATCAAGTCCCCTTAAGGTAAGCCCTGTTGCTTCCTCGATGTCCAGTCCCTGTCTGACCTTCTCCACACTTGTCGCAATCCGACACGGGTGGCAACTCTCTCTGAGTTTCTCGTGGACCCCGCAATCGGCGGGCCCCATCAGTGTCCACGGGGCTGTGGACACACTGACCGGTCCTACGAGAAGGCTCTGGATTATTCAAGCCTTCGAGTGACTCGGTTCTTTCCCTTTAGCTGGATTACTCTCCCTTCGCCAGTATCTCTTACTTTTATAATGGTACCGTCTCTAGGTGAGGCTGTGACAGGAGTCCCCCTCCCCCCTGCTTTGATGGGTTCTTATAAGGTAAATTAGTTCTGTACTAATTCTGTCACAGGATCACATAAAGTCGGTGTTTGTAGTTTGGTGGATAGTAACTTGGTAACTGACATATTTGCATCAGCAACTCATGTATTCTCCCATACCCCACTTTAAGATGATTGCTAAAGAGGTTTCTCTCTTATATGTTCTTAAACATGCTTATCTGACCGAAGTTCCGTGACGTTTGCCAGTTGTTTTTACAACCGCGCCCTTCTCAAGTATCCATTATGATACCAAGATATTAAACCTCTGTGTAAGAGAGTTCTAACAAGACAAATGTCTTGGCTATTTAAGTACACCTGCAACATCTTGTTCTGTGTGTATTTCGATACATTTTTACTCCCGTATGTTGTATAATGCTGAATATGTAGCTATGCTGTTGTTCTATCATATCTGACTACGTGTTCCTGTTGGTTTGTTCGTGTATTGATTGATATGTTGCTGTTTCTAATAAAGTGACTGCACTTTAATTGTTCGTGTTCAGTTTTAAGTTTGTATAGGGTGTGTGCTCATTGTGTGGTTTATCTCCAAGCGTCACGAGTTGGGATATCCCTTGTCATGAATTACCCCAATGTGTAATGCATGATCGGGTATTCCAAGCAGTGGTGCTTAGATGAAGTGTATGAACTCCTAAACATGTATTAACAATTAGACAGGTAATACATTTTAACATGAAAGACGCAGACAAATTAAAATAAATACGTTTTGCGTACAATTTGTCCGCTCAGTATATCGTTCTCTCATTTAATTCTTTCACCCTGCCATTCATACAACTTTCATACAAAATAGTATTTTGTTAAAATCTATAAATAAAGTTGAGGTAAGTCTTACTGCCCTTAGAAAAATGCATTAGGCGATATGTTCCCTTTAAGGTAACAAATACTTTTTGTACGTGTAATCAAAAAATGGTTTATAATCTACATAGAAAAAAATTGTATAGCACGAATATTTCACGTATGAGTGGAAATATCGGTAATATTATGATAGAAAATATATAAGTGAGAGGTTGACATATTTTATATACATAATTAAATAACAGTTTAATACATATTAACTGATAAATAACTAATTAACTAACTAACCGAATCCAACGATGACGTGTGTTGTCCTCCTGTTGTCCGTGTGTAGTGCCATGAATGTTAACAGTTAATACAGCAGTCCTTTGCATGTTGTAATCGACGCAGTCCTCTTTCGGCTGTTTGCGAAGTTTCTTAGCAAATAGCGAGTATGCAGTGTTCTTAATCTTTACAGATGAATGTCAGTTCACTGGTTGGAATCATTTCACAGACATTATATATTGGTCGGATTGTTCTTATCACCTTAGCAATTGGTAATATAGGGTTCTCACAGTGTTATGTTCGTGGGTGTTATACGTAACCTATTCACTTGGGCGTTGATACTTCTGAATGAAAGTTCTCTAGTAAGTGTAGAGGTACACTGTTATATGCAACAGACTAAAATATCACAGCTTCTTATATGGCGACTAATTAATGTGCCTAGTGTTCGTCTGCTGGTGCATTTGCTTGCCGTGATAAAAAGTCAGCAATAATGTTATCAGTGCCCTTGATATGGCGGATTTCAAAGTCGAAATCTTGAAGAAGAAGACACCATCTTTCCAAACGATGGTTCTTTGGCACACCTTGCTTAAGTACCAGCAGCGGCGAACTATCGGTTAAGACAACAAAATGCGAACCTAAGAGGAACTTAGATAATCGACGCATGCAAAAGAGCAGACTTAATGCCTCCAACTCAACTGTCGAGTAATGGATCTCTGCCTTCCTCAGCTTGCGGCTTACGTAGAGTATCGGATGTCGCACACCCTGATATTCTTGCATCAGGCATCCTCCAATTGCGATAGCACTGGTACTTGTGGTCAAAATAAAAGGTATATCTATGTTTGGTAATCTTAATACTGGTGGGTTAGAAAAAATCGATTTCAATCTGCACATTGCATCCTCTAAGCGGATACTCTTACAAAATTTTTCTGGATGATCTTTTGTCAACATATTAGAAAAAACTGCTGTGAGTTCTGCCCAGTTTGGTATAAACTTGGCATAATAGTTTATGAGACCCAATACCAGTTTTTCCTCTTTATATCCTAACTTAATACCTGCTTCAATGCACTGTTCTAATGTTGACATTTTGTAATTTAGTTATTATTTAATTTCTTGAACTTAAATCCCTTTGAAAAATAGTCAGGGTGTACAAAAATTAGTTATTTCCCTTGAATGTTTACCTTCAAATTTATATGAGCAGATATACTTGGTTATAATATTAACATATACATAAAAATCAATGCATAGAAAAATGTTACATCAATGAATGAGGATGTGGAGTACCACTTAGGGATGTAATGAGCATGAAATGAAACTCATCTTATTTTCCCTGAGATCCCGAATATAGTCTTGTTTCCTCGCCACTGCTGGAGTACAGGTTACATACACGATACATACACGATAATTCGCGGAACAATCTGCTGTTGGAATAAAAAAAAATTAGTAACTGTCATAGTAATTGTCACAGTCATGTCAAATTTCATAAACATTATCATGATTTGAAATATTTTTGAAGAGGGACTATAATAGTTTATTTCTAGATAGCTGCAAAGTTTCTAACTTTGTCATGTGTTAAAGCTGATATATTATTTTTTTACTTGGCAAACCCAAAATAGCTGTTCTGAAATGTAAAGCTTATAATTGCCAAAACCGGCGATTGCCCCCAAATAGCCTGTCACAGTCCTAGATCTCTAGGGGATTGAAACTCAGGCTCATACAGGCAACAAACTCCGTTAGATACAATTTAGCATCATTTATTTACATACATATTATAGTACGCTGGCGAAGCGAGTTTTCACAAGCCAACATTCAATACATTGCGTATCACAGGAGTTTATAATGTACATGGTTAACACAATAACTCTAGCAGCTATCTACACATATGTCTAAGACCCTTAAATACAATTGGGTCTACTATCAAGTCCCCTTAAGGTAAGCCCTGTTGCTTCCTCGATGTCCAGTCCCTGTCTGACCTTCTCCACACGTGTCGCAATCCGACACGGGTGGCAACTCTCTCTTAGTTTCTCGTGGACCCCGCAATCGGCGGGCCCCATCAGTGTCCACGGGGCTGTGGACACACTGACCGGTCCTACGAGAAGGCTCTGGATTATTCAAGCCTTCGAGTGACTCGGTTCTTTCCCTTTAGCTGGATTACTCTCCCTTCGCCAGTATCTCTTACTTTTATGTTGGTAACGTCTCTAGGTGAGGCTGTGACAGTCGTCGGCATCTGATTGTTGATAAAACAGTGGAACATATATTGTATACACCTGAACATTTTTAGCGGTTGTAAGAAAGAAAAAAAAGCGAAAGTGCTTTGTAAAACTTGTGTGAGTTATTCATCTACCAGTTTATCAATATGGCCAGCAAAGCTACTTTCAGGTGTTCAGTGTGCGACAAAACCTTCAGTACTAAATATAACCTTAATCGCCACATTCGGACCATTCACGGTACGAAAGATCAACCACACTTATGTGATAAGGCGTATAATAGAAAAGACAATCTACAAAGACACATACGAACACAGCATCAGCCACCTATGAATACACAAAACACATCAACATCAGAGACGACATCACCACCACCAGCCCCGACAACACCACCAACTGAAACCAACATAACTAACACTCAGACACATCCAGACGAGGATGTTCTTGAACAACTGATAGACGACGAACCAGACATCTTAGCAGCCGGGGAACCAGAGACACTACACATCCTTCCACCTGATATTCAACAAACATATAGAGAAAATTGGGAAGCTATCAGGACACATCACAAGATTAACAAGTGGTTATCGACATACACATTCTTTATTAGTCCCGAGATACAAAAGCCTATCGACTGGACAAATACGTTGTATAAGATTTTCAAAGCCCAAATTTGTCGCTTTAAGATAAACTTTAGCTTTCATTTAGTGTTAAGACATAGAGAAACACAAGATCTTAGATTCTATCTTGCGTCATTTAACAATAGTTCTGTTTTAGATTTTCCAGCGCTAATAAATAACAGACACGACTTTGATGCCTTCCTTACAACAGTACACGAACAGGACATTCATTCCTACGCCATGCAACAACGTACAGACACCAAATATACCCTAGAGACAGTAGCTGGCATATGTTTTTACCTATTTCATATGCCCGAGTTCCCGATAGGTTAATGTCTAGGTGACATATCATTACAACTACATTGTTATATTTTTGTTCACTAACCATATATGTCATTGATTTTTTTCTTATGATATATTACTAATCTGTTTTGATGAATATGTTGTGAACACACATATTTTGGTGATAAAAATATTGAAACCAAGATTTTTTGTTTGTTGATTTTCTTTAGTGGTTTGTGATCATGACATTGTCCTCTTCTTGTCGGAGAGGGATGAACAGAGACACATACAAACATATACAAACTAAGGGGAAAAGTTATGGCAAATACAGAAATATTTCAGTCAAATGTATAAAAACTAGGAGTTAACCAAAGAAGGAAAGATACTGACCAATTAAAGAAATTTATCAAGCACACTTATGCAGATCTCGGCCAAATTTAGGAAAAGTATGAAAAATCTGTTTGGCAAATGGGAAAAAAGCTAGATCAAGTAGGAAAATGTCTTAGCCAAAGATGAAAAATATTGACCAAGTAACGAAATACATCGGCCAAATTTATGAAAAGTAGGAAAATTTGTTGGTTGTCTGTCCATAAGTGTGTTTGTATGCGTGGATGTGTCTGTCTTTGTACGCGTGTACTTATCTTTAGTTGTGTGGTTGTCTGTCCGTAAGTGTGTGTGTATGCGTGAACGTGTCTGTTTGTATGCGTGTCTGCACTCATGTCTGTGTGTTTGGTTCTTTGTATGTATGCGTGTCTGTGTGTTTGTATGCCTGCACTTAACTTTAGTTGTGTGGTTGTCTGTCCGTAAGTGTGTTTGTATGCGTGGACGTGTCTGTCTTTGTACGTGTGTACTTATCTTTAGTTGTGTGGTTGTCTGTCCATAAGTGTGTGTGTATATGCGTGGACGTGTCTGATTGTACGCGTGTCTGCACTCGTGTCTGTGTGTTTGTATGCCTGCACTTAACTTTAGTTGTGTGGTTGTCTGTCCGTAAGTGTGTGTGTATGCGTGGACGTGTCTGTTTGTATGCGTGTACTTATCTTTAGTTGTGTGCTTTAGTTGTGTGGTTGTCTGTCCGTAAGTGTGTTTGTATGCGTGGACGTGTCTGTTTGTACGCGTGTACTTAACTTTAGTTGTGTGGTTGTCTGTCCATAAGTGTGTGTGTATGCGTGGACATATCTGTCTTTGTACGCGTGTACTTATCTTTAGTTGTCTGTCTTTGGGTGTACATATCTTTTTTGTTTATGTATCTGACACCGAGGCTCCTGGAGATGAATACCATGATATAATGGTTTTCCCACCACAGGACCCATCTGGGGGATGTAAAGCGTATTAACAATGATACTCCTTCGTTTTTCATCAGTGTTCTGGTACCCCCCAGACAGATACTATAACAGAAACTTCCATGCATCACTCAACTCTAGATCCCCACACAAGACTCCTACGTTTAGTTTGTCAGCTGAAGGCAACTCTCTACACCCCTTATCAACTAATTTCAGTAAGCCACTACTGCCACCTATTCGTTCTATTCGTACACCCCCAATGTCCTAACACAACGCTTTTCGTAATGACACTTTCCATCATACACCCGGTTCTGTTATGAGCCGTCATACACATTTTCCCACACAAACTTCCCCCGCTACTTTTTAACCACTGCCATGAAAAAAATACCCACCCCCGCCTAAATTTCCAACCTGCTCCTATTGGTCCACCTTAGTGAGGGGCTCCTATTAGTATTCACTCCCATCAGCGCCTGTAGGAGTGCGCCTATTTCTTGGATGCTCTCTCTCCTACTCCACTACTAACGTGGTAGTCGTCTTGAGTAGGGTTTGTTGGCCTTCTGACTGATTTCATCATTCTTTTCTTTTGGTGAAATGTAATGGGCACATCAGGCTGTTCTTCTTTTGCTCCTTCCTTAGCCAATTGATCAGCTCTATCGTTTCCGTGTACTCCACAATGGGATGGTATCCACTGTATGGTGACCTTATGCTGACTGCTAAGTTCAGAAAGTCCTTAGAACTGGTAATATCCCAGACAAGAAGTGCCTCTATTACTGATTTTGCATCTGTCAATATCACCACAGGTTGTCTACCATGGCTGGTATTTTATAATTTCTCTATTGCTATCTTGATTGCCTCAATTTTTGCATCATAGTTATGGCTGTACTTTCCTGTTGAAACTCTGGCCGTGTCGCTAGTATTATTTGGGTATTCTATATACACTCCCGCTCCTCCATTTCGAATAGCATTTTGCGCTGACCCATCTGTGTAGACTCGGATCCAGAGCACACTGTTCTGTTCTTCCTTGTCAAATATTCCTCTCACTTTTGTCTGGATTTGTAGCGATAGTCTATGTTCATCTTTCCATGGTGGTCGCTCTGGAATAGTTGTCAGTGGAATACCAACTGTGGGAAGATCGGTGGTTTCTCCGCAGAGTCGTTTGGCCTGGTGGATAAAACTACTTCTTTTCAACCACCCCATAGCTAATTTTTCAAATCGGTTCTTCATAGGGTGGCCTGGCAAGCTGAGGAACTTCTCTGCTTGTATTAGTGTTTTTATATCTCTGCGTTCTCTCAGTGCTTGTGTCCTCCCCATTTTCTCCATTGCTACTATAGGGGTTGATCTCATCCCTCCTGTGATGACTCGAAGAGCTTGATTTTGCACCTTGTCCAGCTCCTGTAATGTGGTTTTTGATGTTGAACACCACGCAGTCGACCCGTATTCCAGGTGTCGTCGTATGCTCTATTGATAAACTTTGCTAAGTAGTTTCCCATTGGCTCCCCATGTGGTTCCACATATCTTTCTCAGGATGGCTATTTTCTTTCTGGCTTTTGCTACAGCTTTTTTGATATGATTTCTCCATGTCAGCCTGTCATCAAATGTTACACCAAGGAATGTTGGTTCTTTATCTTTTCTTAGGGGCGTTCCATTTATCTGAATGCTCCCTGCCTTTTGTTTCGGAGAGAGGGTAAATAGAGTGGTGCTGCACTTGTCAGTGTTTATGCTGACACACCATCTATCCGCCCATGCAACAAATGTATCTACAGCTCTCTGTAGCAATGTTGTGGCCACTGATGCATGTTCATTTGTGCTCAACAAAACCAGGTCATCAGCGTACAAATATTTATGAACTGGTGCCTGTTTGACATAATTACTAATGCGGATCTTCAGGAGAGAACCGGACAGATCCGGCGAATCAAACTGAGGGAAAGATGCTGGCGCTGGATAGGACACACACTGAGAAAACCTGAGGACAATATATCTAGAAAGTTCTTTCAATCTGAGGACAATATAACTAGAAAGTTCTTTCAATCTGAGGACAATATATCTAGAAAGTTCTTTAAATCTGAGGACAATATACCTAGAAAGTTCTTTCAATCTGAGGACAATATAACTAGAAAGTTCTTTCAATCTGAGGACAATATAACTAGAAAGTTCTTTCAATCTGAGGACAATATAACCAGAAAGTTCTTTCAATCTGAGGACAATATAACTAGAAAGTTCTTTCAATCTGAGGACAATATAACTAGACAGTTCTTTCAATCTGAGGACAATATAACTAGAAAGTTATTTCAATCTGAGGACAATATAACCAGAAAGTTCTTTCAATCTGAGGACAATATAACCAGAAAGTTCTTTCATTCTGAGGACAATATAACCAGAAAGTTCTTTCAATCTGAGGACAATATAACCTAGAAAGTTCTTTCAATCTGAAGGACAATATAACTAGAAAGTTCTTTCAATCTGAGGACAATATAACTAGAAAGTTCTTTCAATCTGAGGACAATATAACTAGAAAGTTCTTTCAATCTGAGGACAATATAAACAGAAAGTTCTTTCAATCTGAGGACAATATAACTAGAAAGTTCTTTTAATCTGAGGACAAAATAACCAGAAAGTTCTTTCAATATGAGGACAATATAACTAGAAAGTTCTTTCAATCTGAGGACAATATAACCAGAAAGTTCTTTCAATCTGAGGACAATATAACCAGAAAGTTCTTTCAATCTGAGGACAATATATCTAGAAAGTTCTTTCAATCTGAGGACAATATAACTAGAAAGTTCTTTCAATCTGAGGACAATATAACCAGAAAGTTCTTTCAATCTGAGGACAATATAACCAGAAAGTTCTTTCAATCTGAGGACAATATATCTAGAAAGTTCTTTCAATCTGAGGACAATATAACTAGAAATTTCTTTCTATCTGAGGACAGTATAACCAGAAAGTTCTTTCAATCTGAGGACAATATAACTAGAAAGTTCTTTCAATCTGAGGACAATATAACTAGAAAGTTCTTTCAATCTGAGGACAATATAACCAGAAAGTTCTTTCAATCTGAGGACAATATAACCAGAAAGTTCTTTCAATCTGAGGACAATATAACCAGAAAGTTCTTTCAATCTGAGGACAATATATCTAGAAAGTTCTTTCAATCTGAGGACAATATAACTAGAAAGTTCTTTCAATCTGAGGACAATATAACTAGAAAGTTCTTTCAATCTGAGGACAATATAACCAGAAAGTTCTTTCAATCTGAGGACAACATAACCAGAAAGTTCTTTCAATCTGACGACAATATAAACAGAAAGTTCTTTCAATCTGAGGACAATATAACTAGAAAGTTCTTTCAATCTGAGGACAATATAACTAGTAAGTTCTTTCAATCTGAGGACAATATAAACAGAAAGTTCTTTCAATCTGAGGACAATATAACCAGAAAGTTCTTTCAATCTGAGGACAATATAACCAGAAAGTTCTTTCAATCTGAGGACAATATAACTAGAAAGTTCTTTCAATCTGAGGACAATATAACTAGAAATTTCTTTCAATCTGAGGACAATATAACTAGAAAGTTCTTTCAATCTGAGGACAATATAACCAGAAAGTTCTTTCAATCTGAAGACAATATAACTAGAAAGTTCTTTCAATCTGAGGAAAATATAACCAGAAAGTTCTTTCAATCTGAGGACAATATAACCAGAAAGTTCTTTCAATCTGAGGACAATATAACTAGAAAGTTCTTTCAATCTGAGGACAATATAACTAGAAAGTTCTTTCAATCTGAGGACAATATAACTAGAAAGTTATTTCAATCTGAGGACAATATAACTAGAAAGTTCTTTCAATCTGAGGACAATATAACCAGAAAGTTCTTTCAATCTGAGGACAATATAACTAGAAAGTTCTTTCAATCTGAGGACAATATAACCAGAAAGTTCTTTCAATCTGAGGACAATATAACTAGAAAGTTCTTTCAATCTGAGGACAATATAACTAGAAAGTTCTTTCAATCTGAGGACAATATAACCAGAAAGTTCTTTCAATCTGAGGACAATATAACCAGAAAGTTCTTTCAATCTTAGGACAATATAACTAGAAAGTTCTTTCAATCTGAGGAGAATATAACTAGAAAGTTCTTTCAATCTGAGGACAATATAACCAGAAAGTTCTTTCAATCTGAGGACAATATAACTAGAAAGTTCTTTCAATCTGAGGACAATATAACTAGAAAGTTCTTTCAATCTGAGGACAATATAACCAGAAAGTTCTTTCAATCTGAGGACAATATAACCAGAAAGTTCTTTCAATCTGAGGACAATATAACCAGAAAGTTCTTTCAATCTGAGGACAATATAACTAGAAAGTTCTTTCAATCTGAGGACAATATAACTAGAAAGTTCTTTCAATCTGAGGACAATATAACTAGAAAGTTCTTTCAATCTGAGGACAATATAACTAGAAAGTTCTTTCAATCTGAGGACAATATAACCAGAAAGTTCTTTCAATCTGAGGACAATATAACCAGAAAGTTCTTTCAATCTGAGGACAATATAACTAGAAAGTTCTTTCAATCTGAGGACAATATAACTAGAAAGTTCTTTCAATCTGAGGACAATATAACTAGAAAGTTCTTTCAATCTGAGGACAATATAACTAGAAAGTTCTTTCAATCTGAGGACAATATAACTAGAAAGTTCTTTCAATCTGAGGACAATATAACTAGAAAGTTCCTTCAATCTGAGGACAATATATCCAGAAAGTTCTTTCAATCTGAGGACAATATATCTAGAAAGTTGTTTCAATCTGAGGACAATATAACTAGAAAGTTCTTTCAATCTGAGGACAATATAACTAGAAAGTTATTTCAATCTGAGGACAATATATCTAGAAAGTTCTTTCAATCTGAGGACAATATAACCAGAAAGTTCTTTCAATCTGAGGACAATATAACTAGAAAGTTCTTTCAATCTGAGGACAATATAACTAGAAAGTTCTTTCAATCTGAGGACAATATAATTAGAAAGTTCTTTCAATCTGAGGACAATATAACTTGAAAGTTCTTTCAATCTGAGGACAATATAACTAGAAAGTTCTTTCAATCTGAGGACAATATAACTTGAAAGTTCTTTCAATCTCAGGACAATATAACCAGAAAGTTCTTTCAATCTGAGGACAATATATCTAGAAAGTTCTTTCAATCTGAGGACAATATAACTAGAAAGTTCTTTCAATCTGAGGACAATATAACCGGAAAGTTCTTTCAATCTGAGGACAATATAAACAGAAAGTTCTTTCAATATGAGGACAATATAACCAGAAAGTTCTTTCAATCTGAGGACAATATAACCAGAAAGTTCTTTCAATCTGAGGACAATATAACCAGAAAGTTCTTTCAATCCGAGGACAATATAACCAGAATGTTCTTTCAATCTGAGGACAATATAACCAGAAAGTTCTTTCAATCTGAGGACAATATAACCAGAAAGTTCTTTCAATCTGAGGACAATATAACTAGAAAGTTCTTTCAATCTGAGGACAATATAACTAGAAAGTTCTTTCAATCTGAGGACAATATAACCAGAAAGTTCTTTCAATCTGAGGACAATATAACCAGAAAGTTTTTTCAATCTGAGGACAATATAACTAGAAAGTTATTTCAATCTGAGGACAATATAACTAGAAAGTTCTTTCAATCTGAGGACAATATAACCAGAAAGTTCTTTCAATCTGAGGACAATATAACCAGAAAGTTCTTTCAATCTGAGGACAATATAACCAGAAAGTTCTTTCAATCTGAGGACAATATAACTAGAAAGTTCTTTCAATCTGAGGACAATATAACCAGAAAGGTCTTTCAATCTGAGGACAATATAACCAGAAAGTTCTTTCAATCTGAGGACAATATAACTAGAAAGTTCTTTCAATCTGAGGACAATATAACTAGAAAGTTCTTTCAATCTGAGGACAATATAACTAGAAAGTTCTTTCAATCTGAACCAGCAGATCACACGAAATAGACGAGGACCTAGAATACATAACATATGCGGAGGACATGAAGCGAGCTGCAAGAAATAGCAAAACATAACAAAGATCAAAAGTGCTAAACTAATGCGACCACTAACTCCTTCCAATAATAAAATTTCCCCTGGTCTCTGGGTAGTGAGATCGGACGCCCGTGTGTATTGTTGCGCACGTAAATCATCCCTTGGCAGTTGGAAATCGAAAAAGAGTAGCCTAAAGGCCCTGTCCGGGCAAAATTTCGAGTTAAAAATCTACCCAAAGTATTTCAGGATCCTAGCCGATGCTACGGAGTTCGTGCATTTAGCTGAGTTTCTCCAGAATCAGGTTTGAGTTAGGAGGAAACCGGAGCACTTATGGGTTAAACCTGTGTACCGTGATGTTGATCCAACGACTAAACTAAACTAAACCTCTCTATATATTTTTTCTCTCTGCACCAGAATGGGTTATGCTACATTCCTCGGAGGTTATAATGCCCTCTAGTCTCACATATACCTAGCATGATAATAATAATAATATTCAGTCTGCTCACTTCTTTCTTAATGTTATCAAAGTTTGGGATCCATCCATCCATCATGTGCCATGCCGGTAAGCGTGGGCGGTCATATTTTGCCATCTCACTCGATCACTAGTGTCGTGGATCAGCTCCGTGTTTCTGTCTCGATGTTTGGGATGGGCGTGTTTAACTTGTTTTAAATTTTGTGTGGCCCAAGGAGGCCATTAACAAAAAAAAATTTTTTTGTCCACTTTATTTCAAACTTTAATATCAACTGTTTTCTTTCCATTAAAAACAAAACAAAACAATTAGAATAGATATTTCAGAGTTATTTAATAATATTATAGCTTAGTATATTATTTCTTCGTTTTTAAATACTAGTAATTTCCCTTATAGCAATATTAGATAATTATGTCCCTTACTCAATGCTTATTTTTATCCTTTACTTTGCAAACAGTTGCATGACGCGATCGGGTGTCACCTGTAGCACATGCTGCTCTCTACCGGACGAAGAGACTCCAATGGAATCCCCATTAACTTCGTTTTCTATTTCGATTTCATTTACAGCATGATTTTCTTGAGAAAATACAGCGGTGGTTTCCCTTTACCTCTCGCCAGTTTGTGTATCAATCAATCAATTAGGTACTGTCTCCACAATGAAGGGCTGGCTGCAATTTATTACCAACACTGTTTCTCGCCTTGATTGTACATTCCGTCAGTGTTCTTCCATCTCGTGATGATTATCTTCCCACTTGTATCTATGTCTAAAATTTGCTCGCTTGCCTTCAACCTTGCCCTCTAATGTGGTTTTTATAAGAGTGTTATGTCTTTTAACGTGGCCGAAATATTTCACTTGCCTCTTGTTTATTTCTTTCATCAACTCTAGTTTCATTCCCAGTTTTTCTAGAGCCTCTGTGTTTGATTGTTTCCATGAAATACGACATATTCTTCGGTATATCCACATCTCCAGGGCATATATTCGACTTTCTAGTTGCTTGTTCAATGTTCAGGCTTCCGCTTCTCTGATGAAATTTTGAGGACAGCCGACAGATATTTGTTAGTTATGGTCTCAAGTTTCGCGACGGCAGGCAGAGATATCCGGTTTCAAGATGGCGACGGACGGTCGTGTTGTTTTGTGCTCGTTAACTTTTTCGCGTAAGGGATAGATTTATTCATTTCTTGCGTGTAATTGGTGTGCCAGGATGTAAAACCAGGAGTTTCTACTCAAGATCTGCGCGGGTGCTACGGAGTTCGTGCATCGAGCGAAGCCATCCTTGAGTGAATTTTCAGCAGCGTGTGTGGTTCTCAATCAAAAGTCTGTGTTTACGTTTTTTCAACATGGCGGAACAACGTGTGTTTTCCGAACGATCAGCAGTCAACATACCGAAGCGGCGTGGTAGCCGCGCAGGGAAAAAGAAGCCAGGTAAGCGCGGTGGCTTGAGACGTTTTAGACTCAAGTGTCACCGTCTAGGACTCAGGAACATCCGTATTCTATATTGGAACTGTGCCAGTGTAAAACAACGGGGCTCTATTTTAGAAACCCTAGTTTACAGGAACGACATTGTAGCACTCCAGGAGACGAGACTGGGCGATCAGCTACTCCGAATTGCCGGCTTCAAATGTTTCTATAACAGACGACATCTGGGAACGGCGATTCTCGTTCGCGACAGCATGGTGGCGTCAGAGCTAGACATGTCCAGTTGGAACAGTGACGATATACAAATACAGGCGTTGAGAGTTCATTCCAGTATACCATTCGTGTTGGTTAATGTTTATGCCCGCAATGCGAGTGTGGACGCCCAGAAGTGGCAGTGCTTAAGTGGCATATTAGGCCACGAGAGAAATGTTATTTTCTGTGGTGACTTCAACGCTAAAGGCAGATCATGGGGAAACACTTCCTCCAATACACAAGGGGAGGAGCTCGAGACTGCACTGGAAACCATCGACCTGGTTTGTATCAACAGTGGCTGTGTCACCAGGACAGCAAGCCGTCCAGGCGATGAGGACAGTGCTATTGATCTGGCGCTAGTTTCACCTTCACTCACTACAGTGTGTAGATGGGGTGTCCTAGGACACCATGGCAGCGACCACCACCCATGCAGCATATTGGTGGAGAAAGGCAGAACCAGGCAGCACAAGCTAAAGGTAAAGACGTTCCAGTATGACAGTACAGGGCAAGATGTGGTGAGTAAAATAAGACGTGACAAGCGCAGAACGTTTCAGGGCAGGAAGAAAAGGAAAAAAAGCTGGGAGCAGCCACCGTGGTGGAGTTTCGAGGTGGAGAAGGCTTGGGTGGATAAGCGTAGTGCTGTAAGGAGATGGCAAAATGCCAAGAAGAACAGAGCTGGTCATCCTAGTCCCTGCTTGCACTTAGAAAGAGAGATGCACACAAAAGTAAGCTATTTCAAAAAACTGGTCACGGTGGTTAAAAGCGAAAAATGGGCAGAGGTGTGTCAAAGAGTAAGCACAGACAAGTCACTGAAATTGTTCTGGCGACTACATAAAAGCATGAGTGGTGTAGTCAAGAATAAGAGCATTTCTGACTTCCAAGGTGCTGACCTCATCTGGCAGAGGACTGACGAGGACAAGGGCAAAGCCCTCTTTGAACGCTACCTTGAGCAGAGCAACCAGACAGACATGGGAGGCCGGAATCTGGCCAAGGAGGTCACCTCAGACAGATGCAAGGCCCAGAACACTTCGGATGAAGACACAGTGACAGTGAAAGAAATCAAGGCTGTGCTTCGACGATCAAAAAACAGTGCTCCAGGTCCTGATGGCATAAGATACGACGACATAAATAGGTGTACCGACAATGAGCTAGAGAAACTAGCAGACATGTACAACAACAGTATAGGGAGTGCTAGCATCAAGGAGGAATGGTTACACAGCTATCTGATTCCCTTGCCGAAGCCTGACAAAGACCACAAGAAAATTCAGGGATATCGAATTATAACCATGCAGAATACAATAGGCAAGCTGCTGGAGAAGGTAATTGCCAGGAAAATATCAAGCCAACTAGAGAGGCAAGGTGTTTTCCCACCTACCCTGGGTGGGTACCGTCCAAAAAGAGAAACCTGGACCAATGCAGCAGTCTTTGCCCACGATGTCTATGAAGGTTTCCACTCAGGCACTGAAACCGTTGCTGCAGCGATTGATCTTGAGGACGCATACAACAGAGTACCACTGGATTTTTTAATGTTTCAGCTTCTTGAACTAAACGTAAGTCCATTCCTCCTTAGTTGGATCGCTGCAGCTCTCTTCCAACGGAAAGTAGTTTTTAGATGTGGCAGTTGGACTTCGGAACCAACAACAATATATCCTGGCCTACCACAGGGATCACCATTATCTCCGGTACTGTTCAACGCCTACACAGTGAGAATCACCAGTGAGCAGATCACTGGACCTGGCAGGACATTGTCATATGCCGATGATGTTTTAGTGTATCGTCAGGGTAAGGATAGAGAGGAGGTTGCTGTGGAACTACAAACCGAACTCAATCGCATAAGTACTTGGTGTGATGAAGCTGGGGCAATGGTCAACCCAACTAAGGCAACAGTGACTTGGTTCTCGTTGAATAATCATATTGTCAACAATCCAACACCAACTGTAATGCTGTGTTCAGAGACGGTGGAAAGAACGCAGGCAATGAATTACCTGGGGATACGGTTTGATCGAAGCCTTGCTTATAATGTGCACATAGACCAGGTGATAACAAAGGCCAAGCGGGGTTTGGCAGCGATGCGGGTGATGGCGGCAGCAAACTGTGAGCAGCGCCATCTATGTCTTCTGTACGAGGGGCTGGTCATGTCTGTTTTGGAGTATGCAATGGCAATCCTGACTGTCAGCCATAAGCAGATAGAAAGGATGGAAAGGATACAGAATGAAGCTATGCGCATTATTCTTGGATGTACAAGAGATACAGCATGCAGGGCGATGCGCTACCTTCTTGATTTTCCAACCATTGAAGAGAGAATGCAAGTTTGCAGGGCACGTGCCTACCTCAGAATTAACGCAAACACACAGCATCCACTGCATAGTGAAATTAGGAAGGTGAAGGGCAGCAGGTTAAAAAGAGGACGGTCGTGGATGGGTCAAGCCGAGGACATTCTTCAACAGGTGTGTTCACTTGAGGACTTAGAACCTGGCGAGGAGTGGGTGCAAGTGCCAACAGACTTCTGCACATCCTTTTCAGTTTGCATCCAACTAGATAGAAAATGCAGACAAGAAAATCCGGCTGCTGTTGAGGCTGAAGTACAAGCGTTGATTTTCGAGAATTCGCTAGACAGTGACGCGGTCATCTACACAGATGGGTCGGTCGTCCGACATGTGAGAAGCTCATGGGCCTTTACAGCTCGGGCCGGAGGGAGAATTGTGAAGGAGGACTCTGGTGCTTTCACTGAAACCACAAGTAGCCTGACCATGGAAGTCATGGCAGTAAGTAAAGCAATAACATGGCTCGAGACACAGACATTCACTAGGGCTTGTTTCCTTAGCGACTCAATGAACATGATCAAGAGGATAGAGGAGGGGTCGATCCGAAGAGAATGGTTGCTGCCTCTGAAGCGGTCTCGGCTGGCAAAGATTAGTTTCATCTTCGTGCCAGGGCATGCGGAAGTACAAGGAAATGAGCGGGCTGACAAGCTCGCAGGTGAGGCTACTGTTGAGGGCGGACGCGCCATGGACCAGGCTGACATTCTGAATGCTCTACGAGAAGTGAGACTTTTGCAAGAACCAAGTGATGACTGTGAATCTACAACAATGGCCAGACTGCGAGAGCAGCAAATTAAAAGAGGGGTAGCCAAACAAGAACACTACGCAGGAAGCCAAAGAAGATTGATAAACCAACACAGAACTGGCGTCGTTAGCCGCTACACGCTGCGGGATTTGCTGAGGAGGGGATCCGAGCACTTATGGACTGAATGGTCCGATGTGCAACGAGGATGATCTGTCGACTAACTAACTAGGCAGAGGATCTCCTTCGTGAGACAATGACTGCGGTCACAGAACCAGTACGGTTACTGCCATAGAGGAAAGCACCGGCAAACTACCTCTTTAAAAGTGCCTAGTACATTATGATTCGCCTAAATGGCGAGTCATGACCACCCACACTTTCCGGCATGGCTCATGATTGATTGATTGATTGATTGATTGATTGATTGATTGATTGATTGATATCACATAGCTACAAGCCCACATTGTTCTTCTTATTTTACTATAACCATTATAATTTCTACCTCTGGCTGTTTTTTTCTCTCCACCAGAATTGATTATGCTACATTCCTCGGAAGTTATAATGCTCTCTGGTATCAGATACACCTAACATGTGAATATTCGGTCTTCTCATTTCTTTCTTAATGGTATCAACGTTTGGGATGTGTATGGTTAATTTTCTTTAAATGTTTGTGTGGCCCTAAAAGGCCAGTAAAAAATGTTTTCCCCCCTCCCAACAGAGGGAGGGTTGGATTTTACTGTTATTTACCATTACATTGAAAGTACGAGACTAGGATTTAAGAAATAATTGTAGAATTGTAAAGTTGATTATAAAATGTAAGCACTAAAGATTATAACTACATTATAAAGATTCTGAAAAAAATTTCTTCACTTTATTTCAAACTTTAATATCAATTGTTTTCTTTCCATTAAAAAAAAATAAAATATATATTTCAGAGTTATTAATAATATTATAGCTTAGTATATTATTTCTTTGTTTCTAAATACTAGTAATTTCCCTATAGCAATATTAGATAATTATGTCCCTTACTCAATGCTTATTTTTATCCTTTACTTTGCAAACAGTTGCATGACGCGATCGGGTGTCACAATTTCGTTTACAGATACGAAGGATTTGTTTTTCCGTTCATTAAAATTTACACTTTTAGGAATTAAAAATAAATATGGAACGTTAGAAGTTGATTATAAAATGTAAGTAAATAAGGATTAAACAATGTTTAGCTAAGCAAACTAGTAGAATTATGATGAAATTATAATGTCTGACTACAATATTAATTACTTTATTTCTAAAAGAATAATAGAAAGATTTATTAGTTAATTAACGATATTATAAGCTTGATATACAATTTTCTGTTTTTTTAAATTCTAGTAATCTCCCTTGTAAAATATTAGATGTTTATGTCCCCTAAGTTGCTTATCGAGGTGTTTTCCTTTTAGATATTTAGTTAGTCGCGCTATAACTTCACGGCAACGGGTCATCCCCATCATGCTCCGTTCCTGTGCCAGTGAATATCACACAAAATGCTGCATCACTGCCCTTTGTGATCAATAGGAATAGACAGGAGTATCGGCAAGCCAACAGCCCGCACAGGTACACCTGTGCATAATGCCGCCCCCAGAATGCCAACACAAAAGTCCTCCACGAGAAATACAGTTCATTGTCGATGGAAACGGCAGTCACCAGAAAGACTTCATTGACCCGGGTTTTATCCCATATGGCTCAGGTCTCTTTCCGCAAGGCGACCCGCCGAAAGCGCCGCACAACTCCGTAGCTCCAGCGACGACTCCCAGGAGTCTCCTGAACAATGCACTCATGAACCGAAAAGGCAAACCAGTCAATTCAGCAACAGCCGGCCGCCATCGTTCCGAACATGCAGTTCACGCTACAAACTGCGAACAGATGTAAATGCATTCCACGCGAAATTCACAGCTCACAGTGTCACGTCACGCACTCACTCAGCAGGGCTACGGAACCATAGCCTCTGTAACAAGATCGCCTTGGGTAGTGAGAGTGAACCACACCCGAGGTGTCTCTAGCACTCCCGTGTATTCTAACCCCAGGGGTTGGATAGGCAGACACACATTTTTACTCTGTGGCTGATCTCATATTAGTTACATATGTCTCCAAGCCCCTCCAGATTCTAGACCCCCACTAACTACCTACTCCCGTGGAACAATGAACACTTAGGCATCGTCCGAGACCACACTCAATCATTATACAAAGAGCAAGTCAACTTACATAAAGTTTATTCTACCCTTGAGAATATAGAACTGAAATGAACATCCTGATAGAATAATCTATTTACACAAATAGAGGATAGAGTAGAGACAGAATCAGAGATATGGTTGTCATCATCAGGTTGAGAAGTAGATTGGATGCAGATGTCCCGTCCAGTCGGTCCGCCACTCACCCGGCTTCCTTCCAGTGAGATGACTAGAACCTTGGAGACCACTCCGTCCCCAGAGCGTGGATCCACAACTATAGAGTCACTGCTAGACCTCAATCAACTGGACCAACTGCATCTTTATCACTCCTACTAAGTCACTGTTAATACACAGTTCTCTATCAACACTGGCTGGGAGACAATCCTCCTGGATTTGACTCCAAGTATTCGTGACTTCGATGAATCTAAGTAGTCACTGTCCAATCTAATGGTCCCTCAGTAGTACATTACCCGTGGTTGGATAATACGTCTATTGACCAATTCAATGGTCCCGCACTCGTAACACAGTAACACTGGTTGTAGAATAAATCAATTGACCAATCTAATGGTCCCGTACTCTAACACAGTAATACTGGTTGTAGAATAAGTCAATTGACCAATCTAATGGTCCCGTACTCTAACACAGTAACACTGCTTGAAGAATCAGATAAGGCAACTGATATGTCACTGAGTCCTACACGAACACAGTTCAAAGTCTTCATACTCTTTCAGTACACTATTAGAATCAGACCTCTACTTCCAAGGAAGACTATTCAGGTTGGACTATATCTATTGTCCCTTCCACCTGGTAACACTTGCCACAAGTTACTATTAATAGCTGGTGTAGTTCTTCTCAAGACCTGCCACTAAAGCTGTCATAGGAACCATTCAAGTGTCTAAATCTCTTCTATCCGCGTTTAGGCGGAACCACCGTAATAGTATACAGTCAGGTGTTTCCTTTCTTTGAGCATGATTGCTCAAGTTGCTGAAATGTTCCTGGCTGAAATAGAGTATCTTCTAATGCAGAAAAACAACACAAACCATCCTGTCCCACACGTGCACCTTCAGGGCACCTGAATCACTGGATGCAAACCTTCACGCATGATGAATCACACTGAGTACATGGTGTGGTTGAGTCTGGCGAGATAAGTAAAGAATTGGACCTTTCGCTGTGTTACACGAAGTGGTTTCCCGCCAACGACAAATATAGTTGACTGGTTCCTCAACAGGCAAACTCCTGAAAAGGAAGAGCGACCGGTGAGAGTATACTGGCCCAAACATTAGTCCAAATGCATCCTACCAATGACTACTCAACCCTCAGTCATGCTACTTAGTTATGCATATAACTAAAGCATTATCTCTATCTGGAGAGTAGTAAAGCATGGGTTCGTTAATGTCAGCTGGCCTCACAGAACAGCCCGTCAAACAGAGCAAGAAATCAGAATGACGAGTCTGATCGTAGGTCTCACCTATCCCTAATCATCTACCAGTCGTCGATAACGTCACTAGTGATAGTACGCTGTTATCATAGTTCTAAAATTAATCGAACTAAACCTTAAGGTAAAGATTCCCTGGACTCGTTCCTAACATTATCAATGTTCATTAGTAAACATAATACTGATCAATATACCATCCCTCGGGATATAGGAATAGTACATGATCACATCCAATATGTACACAGTCCTGTTTGCTGGTAGGACCACCTGCCCACGCTATAGTAAACTCTTCTTATCAGACTCTTCCTTAGAGTCAAGAAGCCTTCTTGATAATACATGTTCCCCACATGTTCCAAGGGTGATGTTCCAGTTCAGCCCTCCCAAGTGGTTTAGCCTTGGCCTGGACCGAACGTCATAGTTGGCCTGGTCTGCCAAACTATACTTTCATAACTTGCTTTCAGATCCCCCATATCCTATATGTCCCCGTGTCTCATACAACCTCCTTGCATCCTTCCATACTTCCAGCATCTTAGCACTCACTCGCACTAGCGCCAGTATGACAGAACAGGATAGCTAAGACAAGAATTCAGAACGCATATGTATATCGCGACGGCACGTATGGTTATCATGCGTCGACCTATTCGGCGTTCGGAATTACTCCAAGAAGTATCACATGCCATGACCTAATATATATACAATGCCACATCATATATATATATATATATATATATATATATATATATATATATATATATATATATATATATATATATATATATATATATATATATATACCAGGATGCGATCCGGCGTTGCCAGTAGTGGGTTGTGCTCAATATTTAAATTTCAAATCCCGAAACAACCACATTATATATATATATATATATATATATATATATATATATATATATATAATATATATATATATATATATATATATATATATATATATATATATATATATATATATATATATATATCATCAATGCAGACTTACCATCACACAGAAATCCCGTGTTCCACACAATGAATTCACTATTAAGTTACTACACAATAGTTATATCATTCCTGGTGGCAAAGAACTAAGTTCTTTCTTTACTTAGTAACTAAGCACAGTTTTGTCTGAATCTCCACCTACCAACTTACCTGGTTTTCTAACCGTTCTCCTTGCTTCAGCAACTGACTGACATAAATCTAGGTTTCTATCAGGCCCTATTAACTATGTTCTATTCTAACACAGCAACCTAATAGATGCAACGATTTGCGATACATGGTAAATATAAGTTAAACCCAAATCGCCCACATCGCATGCCTGCATTCCCAACAGCTGATTCGCGAACACACGTTGGTAAACCAACACGACCAAACCTTTAACAGCGTTATCGATCGGTTGGCTCATTATTTATGCAAGCACATCCGCATATGTAATGAGGTTAGAACGATGGCGTTTTGTACACGATTACTAAGTTAAATGACTTAAACAAATAAGTACCTGAATCTTCAGAACCAGACTCCAGTCAGCTTTCAGAACTGTTCAAGGGCTCCTCAGCCTCCTTTCTATAACAGTCAGCCGAAACATGGTTGAGGTGGGACGCACACAAAATAGCTCAACACAGGCCTGCGTCTGCTCTCTTCGAGCAACATGAAGTGAATGAATGGTTTAGCCAATTTCCCCACTCGTGCCAACTCATGCGCACGAGGAGCTAGTGCTTCTTGGGAAAAGACACTTTCTCGGGAAACAGTCATTCCCCGCCTAGAATTTCTAGATCTCTCTGCACGAGAATCTAGTGCTATACCCAGCCTCACGGGTCACTCAAATTCAGGTGCTCGGAGAAGATTCTAGACGGTAATTCCTCCATCGGCTTCCCTCAGTCTATTTATAGCTGGGAAAGTCGCCCGATGACGCGCCAAAATAGTGCGGGATCCTGACGACAACAGACAGATAAACGCGTTTCGTCACAGCCTCCTTAGTCGCCTCATACGACGTGCATGGTAGGTAACAGTGTTACTATTCTTTGCTCCCCCGTATGGACCCCGTCAGCACAAGGGCAAGATATTTAGTAATTCCGCACAATGTTTTTTGGACATGTTATGAGAAGAAATGGATTGGAGAACTTAGTGACAACTGGCAAGATCGAAGGGAACAGACCAAGGGGACCCCGGGAAGGTTAACCCGGTCAACAAATGTCCGCAGAAGTCGGATGTGTCGGCCTAACGGCGCAAGAACGCAGCTCTGCTGTAAACAGGCACAACGCAATCACGTCCGAAAAAAAAAAACAACTCCGGATGAACGCAGAAGAAGTAGACCAAGGGGAGAACCGAGAAGTAAATACCTGGATAGCTTGGCCACATGGCATGGTTGAGACAGGAACAGTATTTGTCATGGGTGTCCAAGCATCCTAGTGGTTCAAGAGACAACGGAGGAAGTCTTCACGTGACCGGAGGAGCATCACCTGGGTGAGGCTACCTGTATGGGATACATGGTGCTGGTGTGTTTTCAGCACAGGGATGAGAATGACTATACTCCTGAACACTGATCTGAGTCTATAGACACTTTAGAGTACA
>JACEFZ010001736.1:35000-48536 GCA_014155875.1 Cepaea nemoralis
TTGACTAGAAAAATTAGAGCGTGAGATAAACAGTGAATTAGTGTCTGCTTAACAAGGGTTGACTAGACAAATTAGAAGTATGCTAGAATAAACAGTGAATTAGTGTCTGCTTAACATGGTTGACTAGACAAATTAGAAATTATGCCTAAAATAAACAGGGAATATGTATGACAGCTGTACAGGGTTGACTAGACAAATTAGAAACTGGTGCTAAAATCCACAGGGAATGTGAATGCCCTCTGTTCAGGGCTGACTATTCACTAACCAAAAGAACAGCTCATACACTTGACCTTCTCTGCTTGTCACATATTCATACTGACCTCCTCTGCATGTGACACATTTACACATTTGACATTCTCTGCTTGTGAGACATTCACAAACTTGACTATCTCTGCTTGTGACACATTCACACACAATTGACCTCTGCTTGTGACATATTTACACTTGACCTTCTCTGCTTGTAACACATAACATAATTGTCCTCCCGTCTGTGACATATTCACACACTGTCCTCCCCTGCCTGTGACATATTCACACACTGTTCTCCTCTGCCTGTGACATATTCACACATTGTTCTCCTCTGCCTGTGACATATTCACACATTGTCCTCCCCTGCCTGTGACATATTCACACACTGTCCTCCTCTGCCTGTGACACATTCACACACTGTTCTCTTCTGCCGGTGACATATTCACACTGTCCTCATCTGCCTGTGACATATTCACACACTGTTCTCCCCTGTCTGTGACATATTCACACACTGTCCTCCTCTGCCTATGATATATTCACAGACAGTTCTCCTCAGCCTGTGACATATTCACACACTGTCCTCCTCTGCCTATGACATATTCACAGACAGTTCTCCTCTGCCTGTGACATATTCATACACTGTTCTCCTCTGCCTGTGACATATTCATACACTGTTCTCCTCTGCCTGTGACATATTCACATACTGTTCTCCTCTGCCTGTGACATATTCACACACTGTTCTTCTCTGCCTGTGACATATTCACACATTGTTCTCCTCTGCCTGTGACATATTCACCCACTGTCCTCCTCTGCCTGTGACATATTCACACACTGTCCTCCCCTGTCTGTGATAGAATGAACAAGCTAACAGAAATTTTACATGTTCTCATTGTTCTGTATTAAAATGAATACAACAATTTATAGGTCAGCATGGCTGAATGGATAAGAAGGCGTGTTCTTAAACATTCGATGTGCTGATGCCGAGGTAAGGGGTTCAACACCTACACCGAACAGTTGGACTAAAATGTTGACCTATCATCCTTGACTTAGGGACGTAAATTACAAGCAGCTCTGAAGTCTGGGTGGGCTTGCCTGATGCTGAGGGACATTGGTAATAAGTAAAGCTAATCCACATACAAAATCCAGTTCAGTCCTGCAGTACTAGAAGTAATGTGTGTGGACTACACTTGAGTTCAACACGAGCTAGCGCAAAAAATAAAAAAAAAACGACCGATAATTGCTTTCTGATTCAGTACATTTATTTTCAAGAAATGAATAGAAATTAGCTGTTAGGCAACTTGCAAGCATTCATTTGTACACAATTCATATCGATGTGAGTAAACAGCTCTTTTGCTTTTCTGTATGTATTATTTTTACCTCAACAGAACATATACAAGCTTACATTCCAGAAATGTGTGCCAGTGGGCTCAGTGTTCAAGGATTCGAACCCACATGAAAGGGGATTTTTAAAATGTACTTGGGCTCCCACAACAACTAAGCTTGAAATGGGCAGCCCGGGAAGGTTAACCCGGTCAACAAATGCCTGCAGAAGTCGGATGTGTCGGCCTAACGGCGCAAGAACGCAGCTCTGCTGTAAACAGGGACAACGCAATCACGTCCGAAAAAAAAAAAAAAAAGACTCCAGATGAAAGCAGAAGAAGAAATGGGCACCAGGAACTGTCTTGGAAAGTGAAGGTAGCTGGTGTGATACTAGCCACACATCCACTGAGTGCAGATGATACTGACCACACATCCACTGAGTGCAGATGATACTGACCACACATCCATGAGTGCTGATGATACTAGCCACACATCCACTGAGTGCCGATAATACTGGCCACACATCCACAGAGTGGTGATGATACTGGCCACACATCCACTGAGTGCTGTCTTGGAAAGTGAAGGTAGCTGGTGTGATACTAGCCACACATCCACTGAGTGCCGATGATACTGACCACACATCCACTGAGTGCCGATGATACTGGCCACACATCCACTGAGTGCCGATGATACTGGCCACACATCCACTGAGTGCCGATGATACTGACCACACATCAACTGAGTGCAGATGATACTGGCCACACATCCACTGAGTGCCGATGATACTGACCACACATCCACTGAGTGCCGATGATACTGACCACACATCCACTGAGTGCAGATGATACTGGCCACACATCCACTGAGTGCCGATGATACTAGCCACACATCCACTGAGTGCCGATGATACTGACCACACATCCACTGAGTGCCGATGATACTGGCCACACATCCACTGAGTGCAGATGATACTGGCCACACATCCACTGAGTGCCGATGATACTGACCACACATCCACTGAGTGCCGATGGCTTTACCAAATATGGGTCTAGCATCGTAGACCCAATGTGCCATCATCATCAAGTGCCCTGCCAGCTGGCGTAGGCATTCATGTCTCTCCACAGATCTGCCTTTGGTGTTCTGGATCACCTCTGCTGATGATATTCCTCCATGCTACCGTCTCAATCCACCCACCATCATTTCTCTTGGTTGGTCTCTGCCTCTCTTCCTCTGATCTTTTCGGTCGTCACGATGTTCTAAAAAAAATATGGGTAATTTGTTTTCCTGTCCACCTCTTCCTTCGTTCCTCCTTTGAGGGAAATGCATCATACCTCAAAGGTCAGTTGACCAAAATTTGGCATGCTTTAAAAGCAGCAGAAGAAAAAGAAGAAAAGAAGAAGAAGAAGAAGAAGAAGAAGAAGAAGAAGAAGAAGAAGAAGAAGAAGAAGAAGAAGAAGAAGAAGAAGAAGAAGAAGAAGAAGAAGAAATGTATCAGGTCTGCTTCCTCTAGACAGATTCCATCCAAGGTAACGGCTCTACCCATGGGTAGATTTTCTTGCATAACAATTTGGCCAGGACAGCAGCCTGAAGGCCTGCTCTGTGACTTATAACTGCTGTGGGATTTTGTGTGTGCACAACTTGCACACAGAGCCTCCTGTTTTTCACCCTTATACGAGATGGGTAAGTGTCCGATCTCACTACCTAGGAGATAAGGGGGATGAGTAGTATCATTATATAAATATGATCCTTGAAAATACTGTTCACCGTGTTCTGGGGACAAGCCTTGAACCTTATGCACCAGTGATCTCTGTCATGGCACCCCACAAATAGCCCGATAGTTCTCTTCTGAACACAGCATCTACAAAAAAAATATGACATTTCTCTAGAACTACAGCATCAACACTAATTGTCCAATACTTCTCTTAATACAGCATCAGCATTAACAGCCCAGTGGTTTTCCTCTCAGTACAGCATCAATACGGAGCTTCTACTACAGTGGTTCTCAACCTTTTTTGGCCCATGCACCCTTTCACCATATGTCAGAATGTCATTCCCCCCTTTCCAGCAAATGAAAGAAGAAGAATTCCCCCCTTTCCAAAATGTCAGCCTCAAAAGGTGCATTTATTATATTCACAATATTTTATTAACACACTAAATTAATCATATTACAATAAACACAGTTAAAACGTCAAAGAATTGTCACTTAATACACGACACTAGAATGTCAGAAGATTGTGCTTCATCAAACAAAACGCTCAATAGAAAACCAGGATATTGTGCCTGACGCCATTTTGAGTCTGTCAATCTGAGGTCTGACCCTTGGAAACCCTAAAATTCCCCTTGGGGGGAATTCCCCCCACTGGTTGAGAACCACTGTTCTTGCAGTTCTAGCTAAACAGCTTCGACACAAAATAGTATAAGGTTAGAAAGCATACACAAAATAAGGCTGAAGATGCACATTTAAGTCAAGATCTTAAAAATGTACCTGGGCTCTGAGACCGGGTCAGACTGAAATGGGAACCAGGAAATGTTGTGAGAAGTAAAGGCGGCCGGCTTGATATTTATATCATCCATCGAATGCCATCTGGTCTATAAATATGGGGCTAGCACCATGTACCCAATACAGCTCAAGTTTGGGGAAGTGTCCATGACTTGATAACAGACATGAACAAAGAAGATATTTTACAGTAATACAAAAGCAAAGGCTTTCATGGCTTCATCACATTCTGAGACATGAACAAACAAACAAGCATAAAGCAGGACCCTGTTACAGAACATGAGGCGCAGTGAGTACATGGTGTGCTAGCCAAATATTTCTATACTAGAAGACAAAATACTGGGTAAGAGAGGGAGAGACAGCAACAACAACAACAACAAAAAACAACCAAGTATGCAGAGATCAATAAATGCAGACAGACATGCCATTAGACCGACACATGACAGCTTTACAACAGAATGCATAGAAAACATCAAGACCAGCACACAGGCTGAAATAATAAAAGGTGTCCATCACATGAAACAAACAAAACAACATGAGTACTGGACAGAGTATGACACATCTGAGCCGAGTCCAGAACTGACTGAGAGTACTCAGGTCATTCCCACACATGCTCCATCTACTGAGAGCACTCAGGTCATTCCCACACATGCTCCATCTACTGAGAGCACTCAGGTCATTCCCACACATGCTCCATCTACTGAGAGCACTCAGGTCATTCCCACACATGCTCCATCTACTGAGAGCACTCAGGTCATTCCCACACATGCTCCATCTACTGAGAGCTACTCAGGTCATTCCCACACATGCTCCATCTACTGAGAGTACTCAGGTCATTCCCACACATGCTCCATCTACTGAGAGCACTCAGGTCATTCCCACACATGCTCCATCTACTGAGAGTACTCGGGTCATTCCCACACATGCTCCATCTACTGAGAGTACTCAGGTCATTCCCACACATGCTCCATCTACTGAGAGCACTCAGGTCATTCCCACACATGCTCCATCTACTGAGAGTACTCGGGTCATTCCCACACATGCTCCATCTACTGAGAGTACTCAGGTCATTCCCACACATGCTCCATCTACTGAGAGTACTCGGGTCATTCCCACACATGCTCCATCTACTGAGAGTACTCAGGTCATTCCCACACATGCTCCATCTACTGAGAGCACTCAGGTCATTCCCACACATGCTCCATCTACTGAGAGTACTCAGGTCATTCCCACACATGCTCCATCTACTGAGAGCACTCAGGTCATTCCCACACATGCTCCATCTACTGAGAGCACTCAGGTCATTCCCACACATGCTCCATCTACTGAGAGTACTCAGGTCATTCCCACACATGCTCCATCTACTGAGAGTACTCAGGTCATTCCCACACATGCTCCATCTACTGAGAGTACTCAGGTCATTCCCACACATGCTCCATCTACTGAGAGCACTCAGGTCATTCCCACACATGCTCCATCTACTGAGAGTACTCAGGTCATTCCCACACATGCTCCATCTACTGAGAGCACTCAGGTCATTCCCACACATGCTCCATCTACTGAGAGTACTCAGGTCATTCCCACACATGCTCCATCTACTGAGAGTACTCAGGTCATTCCCACACATGCTCCATCTACTGAGAGCACTCAGGTCATTCCCACACATGCTCCATCTACTGAGAGTACTCAGGTCATTCCCACACATGCTCCATCTACTGAGAGCACTCAGGTCATTCCCACACATGCTCCATCTACTGAGAGTACTCAGGTCATTCCCACACATGCTCCATCTACTGAGAGTACTCAGGTCATTCCCACACATGCTCCATCTACTGAGAGTACTCAGGTCATTCCCACACATGCTCCATCTACTGAGAGCACTCAGGTCATTCCCACACATGCTCCATCTACTGAGAGCACTCAGGTCATTCCCACACATGCTCCATCTCTGAGAGCACTCAGGTCATTCCCACACATGCTCCATCTCTGAGAGTACTCAGCTCATTCCCACACATGCTCCATCTACTGAGAGTACTCAGGTCATTCCCACACATGCTCCATCTACAACAGCCAGCAAAGGCCCCCCAAATACAAATAACACCAGTTGCAATATGATTCTTTGCCTAGCCTTTTCATGGAATGGTGTCTACCTGCCAGATCCTTTTGTCACTCCCTGCCACACCAATCGCTCCAGACCATGATTTATGGTCTTACCATGCAACAATACCACAATACAAATCTGTTTTGTTTAAAGAAACTCAAAAATGAAGAATCTTCTGGAAACAAAAGAAACTGCTATTTTATTATGTGTGTATTCATTTCTACTCTATTCAATTTATATGTATGAATTCATTTCTAGACTATTTTTAATTTATATGTGTATTCATTTTTAGACTATTCAATTTATTAATCAATTTAATTTATTATTAATTATATTTAATTTATGTATGAATTTATTTCTAGACTATTCAATTTAGTTGTGCACATTTTTCAGGGGCAACAGGAATCATCGCTGGAGCTATGGAGTGTTCTGTGCGATGCTTATGGCGGGCGGCTCTGCGGAAAGACCAAACCACATGGGATAGAACCCAGTGCAATGAGGTCGATCCACTGGCCTTTAGATCCCTTTTATGGAAAGAGGTAAACAAGATGGCTGACAGCCTTTCGCCATGACACGGAAACGTGTCAGCACATGAACTGATATATAAGAGGTTGCGAGATGTGGCCAAGCATAATCACCAATATCAACAGGGAAATACCCCTCTGCTGCGTGTCCACCGTGACGAGGTAGAGAGGCTTGCGCGTCCCAATGACCCCAAGAGCTATGCCGACGGTAGCACAGCTACTGGTAGGGCCACCCATGTCGGACAGGTCAAGGGAGAGGGACCAGACGAAGAGACACACAAATATGCTGCCTTGTAGGTAGACTGGGGACAGTCAAAGGCTAGGGAAAGCACCCCGAATACATGCTTGTCGAAATCGGATGTACTGAGCCACAGGCTTGACAAAGCAGTGCAACGTAAAACCTGCTGCCTTGTAGGTAGACTGGAGACAGTCAAAGGCTAGGGAAAGCATCCTGAATAAATGCTTGTCGAAATCGGATGTACTGAGCCACAGGCTTGACAAAGCAGTGCAACGTAACTTAATTCATGATGTCACAAATCAAAATTAATCGTTATGGTGCTAATCCCGTGATGTCCCATCAGGCGGCGATAGTGCCGGGCCCCCTGCCTCGAGGGGGTCCACCCATGACTACTGGTGGTCACCTTCCCCTGTGCTGTGGAGTCAAGGTACAGAGGAGTAGGTTAAGAGCTATTGACCAAATACCCCGGACACTCAACATACTACAGTGGAATGCCGAAGGAGTTTACAAGAAGAAAGACTCCCTAACACAGCGTCTTCATAAAGATAGAATAGATGTGGCATGCATTCAAGAGACACACCTCAACGCCAATCACAAATTCTCAGTCAGAGGATATCAGGCCACACGTTTCGACCGCGAAGGACACAAAGGAGGAGTTCTAATACTTACACGAAATACAATACCTTGCAGCGAAGTATCTGTGATCTCTGACAACCAAGCGGAAATTATAGGTGTTGATATAATGATAAAGGACGTGAAAATAAGAATCTACAATCTGTATAGCCCAGCAGATAAGGACCTTACACTCTCAAACATGAAAATAACTGACACAAACTGCATTATTGTCGGAGACTTTAATAGCCGTTCAGAAAGATGGGGATACCCAGATACTGACAAAAGAGGAGATGAATTGGAGGACTGGGAAATAGACTCAAATCTCCATCTACTCAACAAAGCGGATGACACACCGAGCTTCTACTCCAGAAGATGGCTTACCACTTCTACTCCAGACTTAGCTTTCTGCACAGGAGACATCCTTCACAAAATCGATCGCCATGTGCTGGACCAATTAGCAGGTAGTGACCACAGACCAATCAAGCTTGTAATGAATATGGAGTATGTTCCACAGGAGCAAAAGCCATTGCCCCGCTGGAATTACAAACGAGCAGATTGGGACATATTTGCCATACTAACAGACAAATATTGTGAAAACATAAATACACGATATGGCAACATAAAGCAAATGGTGGAAAGTCTAAACAGAGCGATAATACAGGCAGCCACTGAGTCCATTCCAAGAGGAGCGAGGAAAAATTACAAACCATACTGGACTGAAGAACTACAAAGTTTGGAGGACAAAGTTGAAGATGCCAGGAAGACAGCAGAGAGAGAACAAACAACTGAAGCGAACATCTCTCTCAAAGCCATCTCAGCAAAATATAAAAGAACAGTAAATCAACAACAAGAGATTGTTGGAGGGAAAAAACAGAAAACCTGAATTTTGACAGGGATGGAAACAAACTATGGAAACTAGTGAAAGCCATGAACAATGAAGGACCTAGAAACAAACAAATAACAATTAAACAAGGAAATGCCTTGCTTACAGGAAAAAAGGCTGCAAATGCACTAATGGAACACTATGCAAATGCAAACCACATTGATATTACAACCGAACAGAAGAAAGCAATCAAAGACAAACAGATACATCATAGAAATACAGAGAAAGCAGCAGAATATATGATGGCAAATCTAACAATGGAAGAAATGGAACAGGCAATGAATACCTTAAAAAAGAAGAAATCACTAGGAAAGGATGGAATCACAAATGAAATGCTAATAGGACTAGGCACCAAGGCAAAGAAGAAACTACTAGCAGTCCTAAATAACAGCTGGAAGAAAGGAATAGTCCCACAGGCATGGAAGGAAGCTATACTAATACCAGTCCCAAAGAAAGGAAAAGACCTGGAAGAACCAAATGGCTATCGACCTATCAGTCTACTTAGCTGTGTAGGAAAATTAATGGAACGCATTATCAATGGCAGGCTAACATGGCATCTGGAAGAAAACAAACTCTTAACACCACACCAAGCAGGATTCAGAAAGTACAGATCCCCTGAAGATCAAATAACCTATATAGCTCAGGAAATAGAGGATGCCTTCCAAGAGAAAAAGCACACACTAGCAGTCTGGATAGATTTAGAAAAAGCATTTGATAAAGTATGGAAGGAAGGACTGAAAGTAAAACTGCAAAAAATGCATGTTTGTGGAAAAATGTATAAATGGATCAGCCACTACCTTGAGAACAGAAATGCCAGGACAAAAGTACAAGGACAAACAAGCAAAATGATGCTGTTGGAGCAAGGTGTCCCCCAAGGAGGAGTACTTTCACCAACATTATTCCTAGCATATATAAATGACATCACAGAAAATTTTCCAGCCAGAGTACACACATCCTACTTTGCAGATGATCTAGCCATATGGACATCTGAAGAATATATTAGTAAAGCTAACAGCAGAATACAGCAATATATAGTTGTCAAGAAGTTATATACTGGACGGGTGAGGCCAGTACTGGAATATGGCATTGCAGCTTGGGCAACAGCAGCTAAGTCAAACTTTAACAAATTAAGTAGAGTCCAAAACCAAGGAATGCGAATCATAACTGGAAGCCTGAAGACAACGCCTATTAATGAACTAGAAAAGATCACTTGTTTACAATCAATGCAGGACAGAAGAGATAGCAGAGCCCAGCAACAAGCAGAAAAATTTAGAAGATTGACAGACCACCCTATGTATAACAGGTTTAATGGTTTTGGAAAAGGAAGACTGAAGCGTAGCAACTTTGTAGAAACTGCAAAACGAAAGATTAGGGCAGATCACATACTTAACATATCAACAGTCAAGCCCATTTACAATGCACACAACTTCCCAGATTGGTGACAGCAGCAACTGCCTGAGATGATAGAAAACATTCCTGGTATTGAGAAAAAGAACACTCAGAATGAAACCGAAAGAAGAAAAATAACCCTCAACTACATAAAAGAACATTACCCAAGCAGCAATTGGACCCATGCATATACAGATGGATCAGCCAAAGATTCAATTAAAAATGGAGGAGGAGGAATTCTCCTTAATTTAAAAAATGGAGTGATAAAAACACAGTCAGTGGCAACTGGAAAATTTTCAAGTAACTTCAAAGCGGAGCTAGATGCTTTGAAAACTGCAGCAGAAATGCTCTTGATGGAGGAAAATAAAGAGAAGCAAATAGCTAATAGCTATCTTCACAGATGCAAAGTCAGCTGTCTCAATACTGAAGAGCAAAAACAGCACAGAACTAGCTGACCTAAGAGCAGCACTCCATGGTCTATGCCAGAAATCCAGAAAAGTGGTAATACAGTGGATCCCATCACATTGCAGTATACCTGGAAATGAAGAGGCTGACAGACTAGCAAAAGAGGGTGGACGATTACCACAGCCTGACATAGACATAACCTATAATGAGGCAAAAAGGTTTATAAAAAGCACTTATAGAACCAAATGGGAATCAGAGCATCCAGGCCACCAGAAGGATGATGCATATTACAAACTCGACCGAAGAGAACAAGTAGCAATCTTCAGACTCCGCACAGGACATAACAGGCTGAAACACCACTTGTTCAATAAACTAAAGATAGGAGATACCGATGAATGTAATTGTGGAACTGGTAAAATAACAGCAAAACATTTGATGCAGGAGTGCGCAATATATGCAGAACAGAGAAAGATATTTTGGCCCACGCCTGCTTCATTTGAGGACAAGCTCTATGGAGATATCAACAAGCTCAAGTTGACTACAGCTTACTTTAACTACATTCAGGTTGACATCTAAAGGTGCATGAAGATGTATTTAGACTGCCACACTTCATACCACAGGTATGTCGGTTACAAATGCGTCCCAGAGGCATGAAATGGAATATTGCTTGGATAGCACATCCATTACGTGAAAAGTCCGAATCGAAAGCTCACTGTGTTCCGGAGGAACAGCCTATGGTGAACGGAAGGCCCAATATACGGAAGTGAGGCTAAGCAGCCATGTGCAGGACGTGACGATTCCTTGGGTGAGCCCAGTACCAGAGCGCTGTGTGATGGCTCTGCAAGTATGGAAGCCTCTTTGGATGGAGGGGAATGCCCATGGTCTGCCCCTGCCTTCCCTTTAGGGTTGATCAGGATGTCTTTGGCTGTTCTATATGGGCCAGCTAGGATGGGGGATAACACCACAACAGTGAGATTCAAACGTCCTAAGAAACCCCCGGGAAGTTTAACCCGGTCAAAAAATGCCCGCAGAAGTCGGATGTGTCGGCCTGACGGCGCAAGAACGCAGGTCTGCTGTAAACAGGCACAACGCAGTCACATCCGAAAAAAAAATCCGGATGAACGCACAAGAAGAAGAAGAACAGGGAAATATATGTGGTTATCTGGTTCTTGAAAGACTTGCCATTTTTGCATTTTTCTTAGAAACCACATTTCTGCTGGTACACATTTCACAACCAAGTTTAAACGCCATAACAGCATCTTTACAGCTGCCATGTTAGGTTGAAATTAGCGATGTTTGAACAGTACATAACGTGAAGGCTGACATGGTCAAAATCACAATCTGATATTCTCGAATCTCAAGCCCCTATCTGATACAGCTGGGTCACTGATTATTAGACCACAATGACGATCACATTAGATAATGAATGGCACAAAAATTCCTGACAATGATAGAATCTGTCATAGTAAGCTGGCAGAATAACCACTAACACACAACAGCTCATTGTTACCACAGTACCTCAACTTTCAGACTCCATCTCTCACACACATCTCACACACGCCTCTCTCACACAAAATCCCAAACTTACAATGATAGAATCTGTCATAGTAACCTGGCAGAATAACCACTAACACACAACAAACAGCTCATTGTTATCACAGTACCTCATCCTTCAGACTCAGTCTTTCACACAAACCTCTCTCTCACACCTTTCTCACACATACACAGCATGGTTTTGTGATCAGTTTTAACAAGTTTAACTTACGATTACAGAATCGGTTAGTGATCCATCGAACCTGCTTATGAGCATATTGTCTTGTTGCCACTTTGAGATCCGACACTCGTGTCAACAGTTGCACACAATATCAAATTTAGCTCAAATTTAACTTTCACTGTAATGATGTTGAAATGTTCACAAAGTAATCTGCTAACAAATGCATTATTAACATGGCAATCTGTAGGTCAGTGTGGCCAAATGGTTAAGAACGCATGGTCTTAAACATCCAGTGTGCTGATGCCTAGGTAAGGGAGTACAACCCCTACACCGGACAGTTGGACTAAAGTGTTAATCTATTGTCCTTGACTTGGGGATGTTAATTACAAGTACCTTTGAAGTCAGAGTGAGTTCGCCTGATGGCGAGGGACTATTAATAGGTCAAGCTAATCCACCCACAAAATTCAGTCCTGCACTACTAGGAGTAGTATGTATGGACTACGCTTGAGTTCAACGTGAGCAAGCGCAAACAAAATGGTAATCTTACTGACACCACCATCATCATCATCATCATCTACCATGTTATAGCATTGAAGGAGCAGGCGGCCATGTGGCTAGAATCTTGGGCTCCCTCCCAGTTTTTAATCTTTAGGTGATGGGTTTTTTTTTTTTCTGTCAGGGAAAAATGACAATCCTACCTGGAGTTTGCAGCTGCACTAGCCAGGCATCCTGAATACCTAAGACTCAAGACCCCCTCCCCCCACCCCCCCCCCATCCCCCACACCACAAGGTAATATACGCAGTAATCACAGTTTATAAAATGCAGTATAATGGATTAATGGTTAGGAAACTGGGCTGCTAATGGATGGCATGAGTGCAGTTAGATGAGGGTTTGATTCCTGGGCTAGCTGCTGACTATAGGGGAGAAAGACTGGTGACATATTCCTCCATGAACTCAGGCCTACAAAATAATGGCATGAGAGGTTGGATGAGGGTTCGATTCCAGGGCTAGCTGCTCACTATGGGGGAGAAAGACTGGTGACATATTCCTCCATGAACTCAGGCCTACAAAATTAATGGCATGAGAGGTTGGATGATGAGGGTTCGATTCCAGGGCTAGCTGCTCACTATGGGGGAGAAAGACTGGTGACATATTCCTCCATGAACTCAGGCCTACAAAATTAATGGCATGAGAGGTTGGATGAGGGTTCGGTTCCTGGGCTAGCTGCTCACTATGGGGGGATAAACCTGGTGCAATGAAGTCGATGCTCTCGACTTTTAAGACTTTTTTTTTTTAAGAAGCCATCTGTTCAACAAGCTAAAGTTAGAAGGTACAGATGAATGTGATTTTAACAATATAAAGTTAGTTAGGCCTACTGATGAATGTGATTTTTAAAGATTCAGCACAACCCACTACTGGTAACGCTGATCGTATTCCGGTACGAATATTAAGCCTTGTCCACATCAGATTGGAAGCACTAGACTCGAGTTTCGCTCTCGTTTGAGCTCGTCAGTAGTGCATATCCCTGACAGGGATCGAACTCCGGATCACTGGCGTGTGAGGCGAGTGTGTAACCACTGACCCGCGACTCCCAGGAAAA
>JACEFZ010001737.1:0-48096 GCA_014155875.1 Cepaea nemoralis
GGTCAGGTGTATGACTAATACCTGACTGACACTTCACCAAAGATCACTGGTCATCCCTCGATGACGTAATAACTCACAAGTTCCACTCCGCTGATGACGTCTGGGCCGACCCTAGAATTCTAGATGTACCCAACTGAAGAAAAGTACTATAGCACAATACACTCGTTTCGAAGAGCCTGGTTACTGTTCGGCTTCTCAAGTTAATGGGAAAACTGTCTACAACCTATCACTGGAGCGCTGGCTCCATATAACAACATTGGCACAATTGAATGCTCCAACAGGTGAATGTAAGAACTCAACTAATTCACATGTCTCTGTTCTACAGTTCTGTAGGTATCTACTACCTTCACACTGACACGATTATGCACAGTTCTGTAGGTATCTACTATCTTCACACGGACACTATCATTGTCCACCAACACCTAGGAATGGGGTAGATCCCTACCCAAACACGAATGTCACTCCGGTGTTCACAAGAGTAGCAAATCACTGTTATAGGTCACTTGACCAAGTTTCGGCTTCAATACGGTTCACAACTGTAGATTCACACCATAGTTAACATGAAGTTATACAATGTGTCCCATGACGACCCAGCCGGGCCGGAAACATAATAAACTGGCCATTGTCGTGACGAGTAAACAGCATTCACTCTCATCAACATAACTGGAATTCATTTCATTGAGAGTTCACAGGTCATCACTGAATAATCGTAGAACTGCACCAGTATCTTACCGGTGTGTATCCAAAGACGCTTCAGTCCTGGACCCTACCTGGATCGCTTGACTAAATCTACGTCGGACTCATAGCGGTGGTCTTAGCTTAGACCCACCGTATCATTCTATACTCAGTTGCTCTCATGCGTTGACTCTGGCAGATTCAGATGACCGCTCCCAGTAATGCCTCAAACATCCTTTGACTGGCACTGGAGTGAGCTGGTCCCATTGAGTGTATGGTTGAACTCATGAATCTCCATTAGATATATAACAAATCCTGAAACATGGAGGTCGGTGTGAGTATCTGGCTACAACTTAAGACTAACATGCATCTCAACTTTGACTCATGCATCAGAGGAATATACATATATCATATATGTTACATAAGATCATCAACATCATAGATCAACTCTTAATTACAAGGTACAGGCATGAGGGTGCAAGAGAAGCAATAGTACACAAGTATATAGTCAAGTAACTCGTCTGGGCACAGCTGGCCCGATAGTACCAGAGTAGCCTGTTTGACTCTGTCATTGTATCCTCTACCTGGTGTTCTTTCACTCCTCCACTTCAACTAACCAACCACAATCATAAAATACACCTACTTAACTTTCAGTGTAGAGATTACATTATCTAGGAGGTGCCCAGCCGGACATATCCTCCTCACTCATACAACTCAACAATTAATCAATCACTGAACCCATTGATCAATTAATTAAACATAACTCATTAATGACTATTTTACATTAATAAATTATATACACCATAATTCATTAACATAGAATTAACAAATTATAAACAAGAATTGTTAATAACTAATTAACAAACTCAAACAAAAGCCACAGCTTTCTCGTCCTGGGATCTCTGTCCCAGAACAGGTTTGACCTTTATTAATTGACCTTCACCCATGACGGTCAAGTCTGTGCAGGTCTAGCACAGATATGGTGGCTATCCACCGAGTAATCTTCCCCACAATTGCTGTGGCAAAAGAGAACCGTGTTCCGTGGCGAGTTAGGCCACGTCGTCCAGTGTAGAGTGGCATCCAACCCCTCATCCAATAAATCTTCAGTCCCCCCTCCGGTGCGGCTTAAATGGCTTGGATATAACTACCACATCCTAGTGGTTACGTTATCCCACCCACAGAGTCAGGGTTATTAGAAGAAAAGAACTGTAGAGACAGACTAGGTTCTGTTCGAAGTTCAGATCATCACCAGCGAAACGGCTTCGATTACAGAGTGTCGCATCGCTCTGGGTCGGGTAGGTTAATTCAACCATCGGTTACGCACAATCTCTTTGGTCGGACAGGCCTCATAACCAGTCGGTCTGGCAGACACTATAAGCACGATCGGGCACGCATATTCACTCCGCCGGGCGGTCATATATCCAAGTAGTGACATCAGAAATATACAGATAATTCCTATCTACCTCTATCAAGAAAATACAAAACATTTCTATATAAAGGTGGAATAGCACTGGTTACCTAACTTAGCAAATACTTACCTTCATCTCCCAATGGAAATACAAACACCTTGATTCCAGGAATTAAGAACCACCACTTACTTAAGGCATACATTATAGCACTTACTAGCTAAGCAAACAACACATTACTGGCTAGCTCACGCTAATCACTATTCCTGCCTTTAGCATTACACACTCTAACTAGTGGCAAACTTCTTCACTGTCCTAAGAATGTATTCACTATACAAGATAGTTAACACACTTGCTTCCAAGCTGTTAAAATACCCAAAATCTACATACACATAGCAGTGATAACATCATCGTACAGTTCCCTAACAATGCATACCATGGTAATCTAACATCTTTAAATTCTATCAGCTACAATAACATTAGATTTCCACAACAGATCAGCTGGGACAAATTTACACAGGCCTAATGTTTTGACACACACAACACCTGTAGCTACCAGAGACATCTGACCTAAATATTCCTAGCCGATCGATAGCGGCTAATTATTAATGCAGATAGGCGGGGCGTAAACTTCTACGCGGTGCGGTGGCAATTCTGGCTGTTTTCCTCGCTTAAAATTAGTTCGACTGCCGGCGTTTTATTTAAGGATAACCGTTAATTAATAAAGTATTACTTCATTACCTTAGATCTTCGAGTCACATTTCTTGACTGCCGATGTCCCGCACTGGCCGCGATAACAGACATCAATTTCTAGCAGTAAGTAACTGCGGCTGCATTTGACGATGTTCAATTGGCGACTGACAGCGGATAGCTAAGTGCGCATTCACAATTCCATCTCGGGCCTAGTGAATCCCATGGGTCACGGAGAATTTCAGAATCCCGTGTTTCCTGATGCAATTGTGAGTCCAGCGTGACAGCAACATCACGTACTCACATTGCCCAGTCCCTTTGCGAAACGTCGAGAAGCTTCCCGACCTCACCGGACTGTTGACGTCACGGACTATTTTAACCGGGGATTCCCCTAGTTATAGTCACTATCTGAAGGGAGACCAACTCGTCGTATTCCGACCAAAGGGAAATAATGCAGAGGACAGACAGATTCTAGTCCTTTTCGTCACACTCCAGCTATACCTATAGTGCTCGAGTCAGTCCTTAATCTGAAAGGAATGTTCAGATTTGACAACTTTAATATGGGATTGGAAGAAAAATATGACAATACGTTTGTAAAGGCAGGTCTCAGGCCCTCTCTGTCTACAATTTTATTAGGTTGGTTTTTTGTTAACAGATTTGTAAAAATTTCTGTCAAACTAGAGAAGTTAGGTATGAATCTTCTGTAATAATTCAACAATCCTAACATACTTCTTACTTCCTTTTTAGTTGTAGGAAGTGATAATTTTAGAATTCTAGAAACAATATTGTCATTAGTGGTAATATATCCATCACAAATTTTGTAGCCTAGAAAAGTAATTTCATGATAGGCAATTTCTACTTTTGCTGGCTTTACTGTCAGGAAATGTTGCCTGATGCGTTCAAAAGTTTGTCGTAGCGTCGATAGGTGTTCTGTCATTGTCCTGGTGTGTACACAGATGTCGTCCATATATGACAGGATATTGGGTATGTCTGCCAGTAACAGTCTTGTCATTCTTACAAATGTCGCTGGGGCGTTGACTAGTCCACATGGAAGTTTACACCATTCGTATAGTCCCCAAGGTGTTGCAAATGCTGTCAAGTGAATAGCGTCCTCGGTCATGGGTATTTGCCAGTACCCCTTTGTCATGTCGAGTTTCGTGAAGTATTTGGCATCTGTCATTTCTGTCAATATGTCCTCACAGTTAGACATTGGTTCTGAATCTAATTGCGTTACTGCTTGAGTTTACGATAATTAACGCATAGGCGTATTGAATCGTCCTTTTTTCTAACAATCACGACAGGAGAACAATATTGTGATTGTGATCTTCTAATAATTTGGTTTTTCTCAAGGTCTAAGATGAGTTCTTGGTGTAATTTGTCTTTGTAATGTATTGGAATTGAATGAGGTCTGCACTTTATTGGTACTTGAGTTGTCAGTATGATCCGGTGTTCCACTAGATCCGTCTGTCTTGGATGGTTGGAAAAAATGGTTCTATAGTCTTGTAACAGTTGTATGCAGTTGTCTATCTCAGTCTGAGAGAGATTGGTAGATAGGTTTAATGTCTTGTAGTGTGTCTGTCGTATTGAGTGATGGGACTGATATTTCGTCTGTATCTTCTAAAGTCTGTGTGGTCTACTATGGTTGTGTTTGCTGCTGTCTCGTCTTGGTCTTCGTCTCTGTTATAGTAGGGTTTCAACATGTTAATGTGGAATATTTTGTTTTTGTTATTTATTGCAACTTCGTAGTCTACTGTTGAAATGTGTCTTAGTATTTTAAAAGGTCCTTGTCAACGGTCTGCTAGGAGATTTGTGTTACTGGGTAAGAGAAGTAGCACGTCCTGTCCTGGTGTCAACGCTAGTGTTTTGTTCTTTTTGTTGGCATACTCTCTGTAGATGGCGCCAGATTGTCTTAGTGATTCTTTGGCTAATATACATGATTTCATGATTCTGTCACGTAATGTTGTAACATGGTGGTATGGTGACACTGGTTTTTGTTCATTGTTCAATTCAGTTAACAAATTCTTATAAATTGCTAAAGGTCCACGTGGTTTGGCTCCATATACTAATTCAAAAGGTGAAAACCCTGTGCTAGAGTGTAGCAGGTAAAAAGATATCTCAGTCATTCGGGCATTCTTGGGTGACTTTTGCTAACATATATTTTAGGTCACCATTAATTTTCTCTATAATACCCGTTGAATGATGGTGATAGGGGCTGTTGAAACATTGTTTAATGCCTAACATCTTGTTAAAGGCTTGAGTTTCAGCTGAAATAAACTGGCTCTCCTCTGTCAGATAGAATAGTGTCGGGAAAGCCTATTCTAGCAAAGATATGAAAGAAAACCTCTATGATGTCTTTAGAGGTAATGTTTTTGAGGGCGATAGCCTCAGTCCATCTTGTGCATAGATCAATCATTGTTAAAATATATATATTTCCTTTTGATGTTACGTGGTTCAATGGCCCCACAATATCTACAGAAATTTTTTCAAAAGGTCTGCTCGCAAGATCTGTTGTTTGTAATTTTGCTTGAGGGTGTTTCCCTTTTTAAACAAGCTTTTGGCAGACTTCACATGATCTACAGTATTGTTTGATATCACTGCAGAATTTGGGCCAGTAGAACTGTGTCAGTATTCTTGATCGTGTTTTGGCATAGGCCATATGCCCTGCAAAGGGTACATCATGTGCTAGTTGAAGTGCCTTTTTCCGGTGTTCAGTTTGTAACACCGTTTGTGCTATGGTATTGGCATCTTTTGTGTAGTATCTTGTTATGATACCGCATTTCAAACCGAAGTGCCAGCTAGCATTCTTTGTTAACTTTGGCTTTTGGCCTACGAGTTTAAAATACTTCTGTAATGATACATCGGCTTTTTGTGCCTTGACAAAGTTATCTCTCATGTCTTTGAGAGGTGTTATAATTGGGTTTAGTAGTTCTAATGTCTCATTTTGGTTTCTCTGAGATTGTAATTCTGCAGCTGATCTTGTTACTGCGTTCTTTGATAAAATATTTTCAAACCCAGATGTTACAAGGTCATGTGGCATATCATTAACTTCAGGCAGATCCCCAATAATTACATCGCAACATGGATTAAATAATGCTGCGCATTTCACCTTGCCTGTCAGAAAAGGTGTTTGAATGTATGCCCATGCAAGTGGATATTTTTCAATATTTCCTGAAAAGGTTCTACATGTTACATATTTGCCTGTGTAATCTGCAGGAAGTACAAAGTCTTTCCTTAATCCAATAAGGGTACTGCCACTATCTCTCAAAACACTGGCTACTTTGCCGTTGACATAGCCCTGATGGATGTTTAGCTTCCCTTTAGAATCTATTACTAGATTGGCTTCCTCATTTGCTATTGGTATAGAATGGCCACATGTTAAAACACCATCTTCATGGAAGCGGTTGCAGGTTGTGCATTTCTCTAGTTGGAATACATCAATAGTTTCGGCTGCATTAGCTGGATGTTTATCTTCTTCTTGCTCTTCTTCAGAGGATGAACTATCGAACATTGCAGCATTGGATTTCCTTGTCATTTGCTTTACCTTACATGCATGACGCTAATGGCCGTACGCTTTGCAAAGAAAACATTTAGTCAATCGTTTATAGTTCTTTCGTTCCCTCTCTTGCTTATCAATGTGATTTTGTAAATATGTAAGATATCCTGGTTGTTTATCACACATTTCACTTTCACTATGATTATAGTTGCAGTATTTACAATGGTAGTTGTTAAATTGTCTAAATGGTTTTGGTTTGTTGTAACTGGTTGGTTTCGATTTATCATATGCAGCGGCTGCTACAAATTCTGTATCTTTGAGAACATTTACAAAACATTCTTTATTGGCTGTAAAATAAGCCGATCCACGTTTCTCCATCTGCTGGACAGTCTCACATTCACACTCTTGTAAAAACCGTGAAAAAGGTGAGTGGCAGCGACGATATGATCTTATCTCTCAATATTAGATCTTTCAAACGTTCAAAATTGTTGTCAATTTTCGCTTAAGATAACCATTTACTGAAAACGTCTTGCACTTGCGACTGTATAATCAGAGAACGTTTGTGTTGCTTTTGGAGATAATTTAGCAAACTGTTCTCTATAACCTCATCTAACAGAAAATGTGCCATGATTTTGTCTTTCATGTAGTGATAGTCTTTTTTTTTAAACTCTTTGGGGATGGTTTCTATTACTTTTAATGGTTCCCCGGATAGACTTCTCATATAAATTATGTTCCAATCTGTAAGTGGTACTTGGTGGTGCTCCATTATTGTTTCAAAACTTTCAGTAAATGCTGAAATACAGTCCCCAGTAGTGAATTTTTAACGATTCCTTGATACTTCTTATATTGGTTTTCTTTCTCTTTTATTTCTAGTTTTCTAGATTCTCTGGCGGTAGAAGTTTCTATTTCTAGCTGCTTAAGTTTAAACTGCATTTCCAGTTCTTCTCTTTTACTTTGTGCGCTGATTTCAGCTTTTCTTAGTTCAGCGTCTGTTTCTGCTTTCTTAGCATCCAGCTCAGCTTTTCTTAGTTCAGCGTACGTTTCTGCTTTCTTAGCATCTAACTCAGCTTGTTTGTTTTCAGCATCTAACTCAGCTTGTTTGTTTTTAGCATCTAACTCAGCTTGTTTAATTTTAGCATCTAACTCAGCTTGTTTATTTTTAGCATCTAATTCATCTTTTTTAAGTTCCCTTTCAGCAGCTCTTTCTTCCCTTTCTCTAGCTTTTTCTTCTAATTGGACATGTTCTGCATATTTTGTCTCACGCCATTTAGACAACTCGTCTCCGGTTAGACCTAATTTTATGCCAGATTCAATAAATTCGTGCAACGTAGCCATGGTACTTTTACAATTTTGTTACAATACCCTTGTACAAAAATAATTATAATATGCAAACAAATATAGTGCATGTACAGTATACAATAGTGGAAAAAATGCAGATAAGGCCTGACCTCCTACAAAAGTATATAAGGAAAAAAATACTTAAGTGCCGATGGAGTTCGGAGCTTTAGAAGTCTTTTGGTAACTGCACCCGAGAAGGGATTCTTGGTCTTTTACAGCCGGGAAGATCAATTTAGTACTTCTACAATAATAGCTGACAAACTTGTTTACTTGGGAGAGAGAAATATTAGTATATGTTTGACTCTGTGGTGTATGCGTTGTCATCTAAGTGTTTATAGGTTTGTATGCAGTCAAGTATGAATGTATTGTCGTCTAGTCGTCAGTTATCAGATTAATGGATATTTAGTACAAATTCAAATTATTGACTAATGTTGCTCTTGCTTGATCATGATTTCATTCGTGTAACAATTCATTTTCCAAACCATCACATATCATATCAACAATGTATATATGTCTTTTAACTTTTTCACGTTCAAACTGCGTTCACACTCTATCTTACAATAGTCGTTCGTTCACAATCCTCTTTAACGCTTGTGAACACTCCCTAACTCTCACATATTTCGCTCATTTCTCAACGGACGAGATCTCCATGTTCAATCACTAGCTTACAAGTGTGATTTGTTCAAAGCCGGAAGAGATCCCCACGTTCACTCCCTGTCAGGGTCTTACTTTATACTAACAGTGGCTCGTGTTCTCTAACAGGAGTGAAACAATCATACACAAAGAATGATTGTACTCAGACACGCGGCAACATAACTGAAACACTTTAATCACATAAACCACTCTCCTCAACGGCATTCATATAATGCTGCGCTCACAATTAGCTACAATGCCATTACAAATACATATATGCAATACACAAATTCATAGATGACTGGAACAAAGCACTCACTCAGTCCCCAAACAGAATCTACTAAACATACAGGCTTTCTCACATCGAGCATAGAATAATACACGAATACACGCAACACTTTCTCTCATGTCCGTCCTGTCTCGAAGTCCTGAATCAGTCTGAGCTAACGCCGGTGTTTCTCGTTAGCCCTTGGCTTCTAGTCCCCGTGCGCTTCGTGCGTCACGCTGACCACTGGGCATCAACTGCGTAGTAGCTGCCCGTCGTTCATCGTCGTGCTTGTCCGACACCTACAGGCGATGGAATTGTCGAACGATACATACAAGTTTCTGATATATACAAATCCTTATCCTGTGAAGGTAAGGCCGTGGGCAGCTGCTTTTGGCTGACTCAGTCACGGGACTATCAAACTGAGCTGGTGATGGACCCTAATTATAACTTCTCCTTGATTTTGAACGGGGTAAGAGTAATGGTGGAATCGAAACGAAGCGCACAAACAAATTATGTGTGACAAATATGTGTAACCTCAGTCCTCCCTTCCTCGATTAAGAAGTAATACATGTTAATTAATACTATACAGGAAGAGAATATGTAATATGTGCCAATCGCAGGGGAGCGTCTGGCCGTGTGGCTGGAATGCCGGGCTCTCATTCGGAAGACCCGGGTTCGAATCCTCGGTAAGGTGTGGAGTTTGTTTCTGTCCAGGGCAAAAAAGGCTCAAGACCCCCTTGTCCTGCACCGCAAGGTACTAGAGGCAGTAAATGATAGGTTTTCTTTTACCAGTCGCAGCACTTAACCATAATAAAGTAAAGAACCCTTTCGCACGATCTAATGCGCATGGGTATATGGTGTTATGCCCATATTTTGCTACAACAATCGGCACTTGGTGGATGATGTAGTCAGTATAACGCATATTCCTGGCACCTATTTTAGTTAGGCTGGATCGACAGGGACTATTTTTAACACAAGCAACAGTTTTTGACAGCTTCCTCTCAGTTTAGTTTAGTTAAGTCGACGGATCATCATCACGGCACACGGGTGTAACTCATAAGTGCTCTCTCTGTTCTACTCCTAACTCAAGCCTGAGTCCGGAGAATCTCAGCATCCTCACAATCATGCAACAATGTAAAACTGATATATTATGAAGATTACCTCCCAGAGGATTAAAAGGGAGACAACTTTACGTCTGTAACATTTTCTGAATATTTGTAACATATTATAACTAAAACTTTACATATTTAATAAAAACTAACCTGCCATATAAAGAGGCTAGGAGGTAGTACGAGGTGACCAATCGACTCACAGAAAGTGACAAGGCACAACTATAAGGTCAGCTGAAGGACCTGAGGTCAAAGTTCCACAGCATGGAAGAAGAAAGAGACAAGACGCAAGAAACACAGACAACAGCCGTTCAGCGCATCCGGGACGAACTGAAGCAAGTTCAGCAGAAGATTGGGCAGGATGTCGCTCGAATGGCTGCTATCAAGACTGGAACAGAAGAGACTTTAGCATAAATTCAAGAGGAGAGTGAAAAGACCGTAGAAACTCTCAAACAGATACAAGAGGAAAGAGAACAACTTTAACTGCTGAAATCAAATATCGAAACACCAGAATCAGAAGATGCAAAGTACCAGACAGAAGAAGAAGCAACAGAAGAAGAAATAGAGGAGGAGGAAGAAAACCAGAACGACGGCGACCAAGACCAGGACTGGACGGGGGTCAGGAGAAGAAACTGCTACTCACCTCACGGACCGCGTCACCAACCCGTCCACGATACAATGTATCAGAGAAGATCCAGACAAAACGAAGATAGACCAAGACGGGGAAATAGGTGGAACACCAGGAGAGACGCTACCGGTAATCATCCCTGAAGGAAGCAGCACCGTATGACGGGGTGGGCAAATTACTCCAGGCCTCAACAAATGCGCGACTCTGTCCAGACGTGCAAACAGTCGACTTTTTTTTTTTTAATGCAAAAGCACAAGGATGAAACGGACACAATTGCACCAAGTCAACCCTTTCAAGAAAACAGATATACGCATCTATATTTTCGACAGAAAAAGTCTTAGATACACTATAAAGGCCCCAATTACAACCAATTGATACCAATTGAAGGTTAAACGGGACCACTCGTCTCAAGCAAAGCTGCAGAAACAGCATTGTGGAGACGGCACCTGATTGATATATAGTAAATAAGACTATTACGTTACGTGGGAAATAAACATGGAAATTTTTGTTTTATTTTCCCTTTGTTATCCCCCTTTCACATGTTAATGTGTTCAATGAATAAATTACGCATATGTCACATACACGACACGCCCACACGCAACGCTCTGTTAATACACGCACACAAATACTGAACACACAGGACGCTTGTATAATCACGAACAATACAATTGCTAAATAATATTCTGTCAATGAAACCACATGCCTATTATGAATCCATTATTTTTATTATATTTATTATTATTTTTAATTTTACTATTAATATCGTTATTATTAATATCGTTATTATTATTATTATTATTATTATTATTATTATTAGATAACTGCATCTTCCGATTGCCCCCCTTCGCTTTTACTGTTGATTTTGCGGCTACCCTCACCAGCTGGTTTTAACAAGGTATACTGCCTTTACCAGCATTACCCCAGAGTGGTGATGAGGAGATTGGTGGAGTGGAACCAATAGTTGAGTGGTGGCAAGGGAAACAAAAATGCGATTATTTTTTTTTTGCTTTAATTTTCCTTTGTTACCGCCCCTTCACATGTAAATACGTTCAATAATAAATTATGCATATGTCACATACACGACACGCCCACATGCAACGCTCTGTTAATACACGCACACAAATACTGAACACCCAGCACGCTTGTAAAAACACGAACAATACAAACGAAAATACTACCTTCCTGCATTGTAAATATTATCATTACCAACCATTATTATTAGTATACTCTTTCACCGCCCCTTTCTCGCCAGCTTGTTATTGTTATTGTTGATTCTGCTTCTGCCCTCACTGGTTGGTTCTACTAAGTTTACTGCCAGTGTCACCATTACCGAAGAGTGGCGGTAATGGTATTGGTGGTGTTGGAGCCGATAGGTGAGCGTGGTGACAGGAGAAATAATAGTGGTACACTTGTGTTTGTTGTGGCTTGTATTTGTTTTCCTTACCCAAACTTCAAATGTAAAAATGTTGCAATGAATAAAATGTCGTAAAATTGCGAGTATGTCACCTACACGTCCACATGCAACACTCTGTAAAAACACGAAAAATATACGATGCAATGTTTTTAACGCTTAATAAAAGTTTATAAAACTAAAACATTAAAAACAAAAAATCTGTAGAAGGGAGGGAACATAACATTTATTTAACAGTTAACAAGGGATATGACTCTTCGGAATTTGTTTTGGATGAATTTAATTTGACATTTAGCTGTTGAATAATTCATAATGAAATCTGTTACTTAATTGCTATCAAGATAGTACTAATATAAAGATTATAAGTGAGTAAAATATTTTCTTTCTTTATTACGTATACGTTGGATTCAATACATACAATGTAATAACAGTATAAAACTTCTGCACGACCTTAGGGATATTTGCCATTTGCCGATATAATTGTTGTAACTCTGGTTTCTCTTCACAACGTATAAATCTTCCATCTCGTCTCCTGACCTCATCTGGGTCTGTCTCTAGCACTGATTCGGAGCATATTTAAAATAATTATTGTTGGCAGGTACACACGTGTACCTTTTTATAAAAAGAAGAAAAGAAAAGGAAAAAAAATGTCTCTGTTACTATCGCTCTCATCGCTTTTCGGCCTTTTGGTGTATTTGCTGGTTTCTCAGTAGTACACGTGGTCTGGTCGGAGGCGGGATGATCCTTCTCGGTCCTTTGGCTAGGATCAGACACATTTGCTGCTTCCTCCCACCCCCACCCCCACCTTAACCCCTCCAGTAGTGCGCCTGGTCTGGTCGAGGGCCGCGGTGATTACATAAAATCTCATCATATAGCTTCACCTTAAATGTGGGCCTGGTGACCCACTGTGGGCAATAGCTCACAGTGAGACTAAGGGTCCACACCAAAAAAAAGGGAGTGGCGGGGGAACCAGCTGGTCTGGCGTAACCGCCAAACCCCCCCCCCCCCCAAAAAAAAAAAAAAAAAAATAATCTGCGGAGAAGGGATCTAGAGCGGCGGCTAATGACCCCTCTGGGAACCGTGAGTCCTTCTTTTAAAAAAAAAAATCCATCTCCTGCGTCTCATCGCTTCTCGGCGTTTTGGCTAAGATCAAAGTGTAGTTACTGCACTTGATCTTGCCAGGGGCCGGGATGATCACCCAACGCAACCGACACACAGGGACGCGGGACCTAGAGGGGCGGCTCTGGCCCCTCTGGGAACCGTGAGCCCTTCTAAAAAAAAAAAAATCAACAACAACAAATTTTACTTCAGATTTCCGTGGAGAGGAGCAATATAGTGAGTCTACTATTTTTCAGACCCTACACCGTAGGGTATATTGGAATAAATGTTACGAATGGTTAAAAATAAAAGTATTATTATAATTTTTTTTTCAATGAAATATTACGTTACATACTGTTCGCGCAATACAAACGTCATAAGATCTTTCTACAAAGAGACACGTTGCTGCGTAAGAACAGAAGCAGGCAACTCTGACTGGTTCTCAGTAGAAACAGGAGTGAAACAGGGCTGTGTCTTATCACCGATGCTCTTGGAAATAGCTATCGATTGGGTCATGCGCAAATGCACAAACAACACAAATAGGGGTATCCATTGGGTTGACAAAATTCTAGGAGACCTGGACTTTGCCGACGACATACTGCTTTTGAGTTCAACACACCCGGATGCCCAAGAGAAAATAATCAATCAATCAATCATGTGCCATGCCGGAAAGCGTTGGCGATCATGACTCGCCATTTCACTCGATCACCGGAGTCGTGGATCAGCTCAGTGTTCCTGTCTCGTCCATGCCATGTGGCCAAGCCATCCAGGTATTTTCCTCTCGGTCTTCCTCGTGGTCTGTTCCCCTCGATCTTGCCAGTTGTCAATAAGTTCTCCAATCCATTCTCCAAAATGTTTCAAGACAAATTGGTCTCCAAATTAACATCATAAAAACAAAAACTATTGATCTTACCAACAGTTCAGACGACACCAAATTCAACTACGTTCTTGAAAAAGTCAACAGCTTCACATACCTAGGAAGCAAAATGACATCTACAGGGGACTCAACACCAGAAATATCATCTAGAATCGCACTGGCATCTGGTGCCTTCAATAAACTGTCAACCATCTGGACGTCAAAGACACTCAGCAAACACACGAAACTTAAAATCTTCAACTCTTGTGTCATTCCAGTGTTAACATATGGATGTGAAAGTTGGAAATCAACGGTAGTGTCAGCAACCGATGTTTCAGGCATCATAGGATTACTTCTCTCGCACCACACAAGGAACTTGCAAGTCGTGTGAGAGGAAATGGATGATACATTTTATTGCCGTTGGCTCTTTACATTTACAAAACAGTCGCTATCAAATCACACACAAAGCCACAGAATTGCCTATCACTAGTTTCCTAACCCTATTGCTAATCTCTATCTACTTGGCTACAGAAACCCCTATCGACACTAAACGGTGCGCTCGCTAAGAAGTCAGTCCCCAGTCTGATTCTTCTACTCGCGTGGCTACACAGCACGCGGAAGGACCTTGTGCATCCTTCGGCTTTTTGCGTGCTGTCACACTCAGCACGCTTATCGCAGCCGTCTCCTATTGAGTGGCAATCCACTTCTCCGTGGCTATCACGTAGGCGTGATTCTGCCGTGACCAGAGTACTAACTATCTGGTCGACGCCTCCGTGTCCCATGAGAGAACTAGTTAATAGTCCCCCTTCCTATCACCTACCCTGCCCTCATATCGGGGCACTGTGTTACCTCTGATCTACTTGAGGTTGACCACTCTTCCCGGTGGTCTTCTATCTTGAGGCAGACCTCAGACATCTATACTTCAGTCTTTGACACACACCCTCCCCTCCTGTGTTGCGTCACCAACTTTGACTCATTGGTTGTGACGCAAGAGGTTTCTAAAAAATTAGTGTATCTAATTTTAGTCAAAGACTGCTGATAACCTGGCTTTGGGTAACTCAATAGACTTCTACTGACTATTGTCACAATGTAGTATTACTTTACTTGGCTACTGGCAATCGCCACAAACTTGTCTGGTTGGCGTGAGCCCTCTTCTCAATCGCAATATTATATTAATTAGAGGTATGTCTGAACCGGACCATTGTCTTATAAGACCTGCCCTCAAATAGTAAATTAACTCACTACCCATACAAAGTTGACTTTCTTAGGGTCAACACATGAATTGCTTCATATCCCCCATATAATATTAAACAACCATTACACAAGCTGTGTGCGACAGGCTTTACCTATCTCGCTTCCGCGTGTAAAGTTATCTTTCACTGTTAAGTTAGTGTTTCGTTGTCTATTGTGTCCCCTGGCCCGGAGTTATCCCCCTTTGATCTACACAAAATGTATGTAATTTACCTGTGTGTTTTTCTGGTTGTTTGCGTGTTTGGATGTAATTAATAATATAATCTCACTTCTAACATGTGTATCTATCTATCATGTGTATGTAAGTTAGTTTTCAAGTGCCATAATTCGGTTAAATGTGGCCACAAACAAGTGTATAACACTAATTCGTGACTACGTTTTCGTCTTATGAGACTTAAAATACTTTCTCTAAGATCTACACTATACTACACACCACACATTTAAGACAGCACACTTTCAACATCGAAAGCAAACATTTGACGCAGACAAAAAATAAAAAAGTCGCGTTGAGCGGCAGAAAAAATCCTATAATTTACATATGCTCTCACTTTTACACTTCTGTCACACATCTTTTACCTTCACAATTATTTAAAAACCTTGGAGTGACACTGTACAAGTTTGGCTCAGTTTGAGAAAGTTGAGCTTAATGACTGTGCGTAAATTGCTGCACGAGTCATATATTTACAAACTATTTACATGTAAGAAAAAGGGTTGATGGTTTGTACCCTGGTATTATTAACCACTATATTCTACTGACATAATACTCTAAATACTGAAATACTAATACTAGTTCTATAAATATGTATTTAATGTGTTACCTACTTTAATCTAATTTAAGGGAAGTAATCTAACTATTTAAAATGAAATTGATGTGAGATGAGTTATGTAACTAACTAAAATGGGTAATGTGAAATGTAATAAATTATATCCCTTTCTAACATGGGTAATGTGAAATGTAATAAATTATATCCCTTTCTAACATGGGTAATGTGAAATATAACAAAATTATGAATAATGTTTTTAAATGAAAAAAAAATATATGATTGATATTTTTACTCTAAATGGTGTAAATGATGTATGTTTATTTGTATAATTCTTTTATCCTATCCGGTGTAAATTAATCATAATATTAAATGAACAAGTTTGTTAAATGGACTGGTTCATTAAGATGGCATGAACTCTAGTGAAATGAACCAAAGTGAAATGTAACAAACTAAATGGTACTATTACTATCTAAACTTTTTATCCTAGTTTATAATTAGATGTTTAAATTACTATCCTAATCTACTTTTACGCTAAGTAAGTGGGTAAATTAATGATCTATCTAAACTACTAAAAAATGAAAACTATTATATTTCCTAAATCTAAATGTATCTTAGAGTGACCTAATCTAACTATAATTTATCACTATATTAAAACGTTATAATGCATATCACAATGAGTCTATATATACATGGTATTTAAATACCTCAGGTTAGTCGTTGCCCTAATGTTTAGAAATTGCTTTCATTGGCATAGTATATATACACAATTGTCCTGGGTATATTAAATACATTACACAGTCATACTTGTGTCCTATGGGTATTGCATCTGTAGAGTTCGCTGGTGTCGTAGACAAGTCTTTTCGTGTCTGTTATTTATGTTCTGTTCTGACACTGTTTTTCCCTGTTTAACACAGATGATTCACCGGAACACATTTGGAGCTTAGTAAGTAACGAGCTGTCTTAGTTCACACGGTGATATACTTGTTCTCGGAGCACAGTTTTTATTTTGCTGTCTACGGACACATGGTAGTTCACTGTTCTTAGTACATAGTTCAGAACATAATGTCTATGTATTCGTAAAATATTTCATATAGAATATTCTAATGTACTAATTTAACCTCTATTACTCTACAGTCTCATGTGGAATCTCCGGTATTTCTACCTCAGATGGTCGACTAAGGGTATCAGCCAGAATGTTGTCCTTACCCTTAATATGCTCTATACTAAAAGTATAATTCTGTAGTATTAACGACCACCTGTAGATACGGTCATTCCGTTGCACACCACTTTGTATGACCGTGATTGGGGAGTTGTCAGTCTGGACAACGAAGTGAACACCCGCTAGAAATCGATGCAGCTTCCTCACCGCATAGATGACGCTTAGGGCTTCCAACTCTGATATGGAATATCTGGACTCAGCAGGTGTGATCTTGCGGCTCACGTAGCAAATCGGATGAAAGATGCCATCATAAAACTGGCCTAGTACTGCAGCGATGGAGATCCTCCTGGCATCTGTCCTAAGATAATAAACGAGCCTAGGATTAGGCAAGCGGAGGATTGGTACATTACTAAACAGGATTTTCAATTTTGACAATGCAGAAATTAATAATGCATCTTTGACATCTAATTTTACAGATGCTTTTAAAACATTTGAAAATACACTTGTAATTTCCGCTAAGTTTGGTATAAACTTGCTATCGTAATTTACTAAACCCAAAAGGCTTCTGACCTGCTTCTTTGTTGTAGGCATGGTCAGGTTCATAATTTTGGTAATAATTCTATTGTCAGTTTTTAGTTGACCTTGTGAAATGACATGACCCAAAATATCAATTTCTTGTAGGCCCAATTCAACTTTGCTCGGTTTGACAGTGAGACCGAAGAGTCGCAACCTATCGAAGACATGTCTTAGTTTCAGTAAGTGTGTTGTTCAGTCATCTGTATGGACACATATATCATCTATATACGTCACTGTATTTGTCACTCCATGAAGTAGATCTCTAGTTAAGCGTACGAAAGTGGCAGGAGCGTTTCGAAGTCCGAAAGGAAGAAAACGCCACTCGTAAAGTCCTAAAGGTGTTGAAAAAGCAGTAAGATGAATGGATTGAGTCTGCATAGGGACCTGCCAATATCCCTTAGTAAGATCTAATTTAGAAAAGATTTTGGAGGTGGACATGTCAAGAATAAGATCTTCGCAGGAAGGATCGGTTCTGCGTCGATCTTAGTGACATTGTTGAGCTTTCTATAGTCCACACACAGACGAATTGTGGAGTCTTTTTTCTTAACTAGGACGATTGGAAAGGAGTACTCAGATGTGGATTTCTCGATGATCCCACTAGCTTCTAAATTAAGAATTTCCTTATTTAGACTTTCTCTATAACTAAGTGGGATAGGGTACGGCCTGCATTTGATAGGCTTAGAGTCCGAAAGAAGAATGGAGTGCTCGATTATGTCCGTCCTACCTGGAATGTCAGAAAATATGTCTTTATACTCCGTCACTAATTCTATTAATTGTCGTCGTTGTTCTTCTGTCAGTCCCGTTTCTATTCGTATAGCATCTAATGTAGCAGTCTTGTCCACAATAGGAACAGGTAGTTCCATTCCGTCGTCGTCTACCTGATTCAGTACGGTAGTGGTGATAAGTGCGTTTTCTGTAATCTCACTAAGTGTATGCATCTCGTCGGATTTGCCAGTCTTGCTAACTAGTGTAGTTGCGTTGTGTACGTCTGTCGTCTCATCACTAGGTGTGGGTGCACTGTGTTCGTCTGTCTCTACTTCTGTCTCTTGTCGTGAAAAGTAGGGTTTCAACATGTTGACATGAAATATCTTTAAGTGTCCGTTTATCGATATTTCATAGTCGACATCCGAAATTTTTCGTACCACCTTGAATGGCCCTTGCCATGAGGTCAATAATAAATTTCGTTTGTCTGGAAGTAACAGAAGTATGTCTTGATCTGGTTCAAGATCAATTGTTCTCGCCCCTTTGTTTGCGTATTGGCGGTAGATTTGACCCTTCCTCTCCAAAGCTGCCTTAGCTATGATACACGATTTCATGATTTTATCTCGTGTTTCTGTCACCATTTCATAAGGTGTTTTTGGGGTTGGAATTTCAATGGAATTAGTTATTACCTGATGATAAATGGTTAGGGGTCCACGTGGGTTAGCCCCGTATACTAATTCAAACGGTGAGAAACCCGTGCTTGAATGGGGAATCTCCCGATAGGCGAACAGCACTGTTGGTAACAGTGTATCCCAATCAGCTGGGTTTTCTGCTGTTACCTTAGCCAGCATATGCTTAAGATCTCCGTTAATTTTCTCTACTATACCATTGCTGGCTGGATGGTACGCTGTTGTAAAATGCTGTTTAATCCCTAACATTTTTGTAAGGGCTTGCGTTGCAGCCGATATGAATTGAGTTCCACGATCGGATAAGATGGTACGTGGAAATCCGAATCGTGAGAACAGGTGTAGAAATACATTGGCAACATCTTTGGAGGTGATGTATGTCAAAGCTACTGCCTCAACCCACCTTGAACATAGGTCGACCATCGTTAATATGAAGCGATTTCCTTTGCTGGACACCTGATTCAGGGGTCCAACAATATCTACCGCCACACTCTCAAATGGCCTAGAAGCCAGTGTAGAAGGTTGTACTTCAGCTGTAGGATGTTTACCCTTACGTACTAGTTGTTGACAGACATTACAAGAACGACAAAATAATTTTATATCATTACAAAAACCTGGCCAATAAAAATGAGCCTGAATTCTGGCCCTGGTTTTGTCATATGCAAGGTGACCAGCAAACGGTGACTCATGTGCAATCTTTAGCACAGTTAGGCGGTGTTGTACAGGTAACACCGTTTGCTGAATCTCATGGTTACCAGTTGTATAATACCTAGTAAGAATGCCATTATTAAGTCTAAAGAACCATGATGCGTTTTTTGTCACTTTGGCTCTTTCTTTCAATAATTTTAAATATGGAGACACACTAGGATCAGCTTTCTGCTGTTCTATGAATTTTTGTCTGGTGGTATCATCCGTGCTAGTTGGTGATAGCAACAGTAGTCTCTCATCTTGTAGTGTGTCTTGATGTTTCATAGCGTCTGCTCTGGTTGTTGCATTAGCTGCATTTAATTTTTTCCCATGCAGCTATTTCATCGCTAGTGCATTGTTTCAATTGGGGTAAGCAACCCAAAATTAAATCAGTACAAGGGTTGTCAAGTATTGCACAAGTAAAGGTACCAGAAAGGAAAGGAGTGTTAATACGGGCTTTGGCCAAAGGGTAAATTTCAATGTTACCCGAAAAGGTTCGGCATTTGACTGAGTCACCTGTATAATCATTTGGACTCACCAGTTCCTTTCTAAGACCAATAAGGGTGCTGGCGCTGTCCAGCAAACATTGGCATGGTCTGTCGTTGACCATTGCATTGTGGAACACCAAATTGCCTCTGGAGGCTAATGCTGCATTTACACTCTCAGTTGAGAATGGTACCGTATGTCCACATTCTAATTTTTCGTCTGCATGAAATTGGTGACATCGCTCACAACTGTCAAAGCTTAATATATCGTTTACACAACACACATCTTCAGATTGGTTAAAAGGTAATTCATTTTCAACTTCACACTCAGTCTCACTACCACTATCAGAAGATGTATCAATCAAAATAGCATTGTTGGCTTTCATACGTTGGCGGCCCAGGCACTTATTTGAGTAATGGCCGTAGCTGGAACAGAAGAAGCATTTGACTGCACGCCTGTATGCAGTTCTTTTGTTTTGTTGCTTCTTAATGACATTCTCAAGATGTGCCGGATAGTTAGGCGATTTATCACACATAGAATAAGTGTCATGCAAAAGTTGACAGTAGACACATTTCGACACTTTCTTATCTTTCTTGTCGACTCTATGAAATGGTTTTCTATTACTCTGATAGTTTTTTGGTTGGTCCTTTACAAAAGAAACTATTTCAGAGTCGCTATTTGATGTCTTAAAAATATCTCTATTTGAGGAAAAATATGCAGAGCCTTTCTTTTCAAATTGTTCTATGGTCTCAATGTCTGACTGCTGCAGGAATTTAGCAAACGGAGATGGTATGGTGGATATGACTTTATCCATCGCTATTAAATTTTTAAGTCTGTCAAAGTCTTTTCCTATGTTAGCTGCATTAAGCCACCTATTTAGTACACTTTAGACATTTGAGACGTAATCAATGAAAGTCTCACTAGGTTTTGGTTTTAAATTTGAGAACTGAACCTGATACCCAGGGGCATCAAGTAAAAAGTGTTGCATTATCCTATCATGGATGTACTGATAGTTAGATCTAAGATCAGTTGGTATTGATTCTATCACCTTAAGGGGCTCACCACTCAGGTTCTTCATATAAATCATAGCCCACATCTCTATTGGAACTTGGTGGTATTTAAACTGATACTCGACATTTTCTGTCCAGGCTGATATGGAATCTTCTTTGCAGAATGGTTTAATAATATTTTTGTACTTATTAAACTTATTTTCTTCTTGTTGACTGTTTAGTTTAGTAGCAGAGATCTCTAAGTGTGAATCTACATCCATACCTTTCATCTTTAACTGTGTTTCTGATTCCACTTGTATTTGTATTTCCTTAACTCTTGCCATTTTATCTATCTCTTTTTGCTTTAGTTCTTTCTCCTGATCTAACTGCTTTTGCTTTAATTCTAATTCCCTCTGTTTAATTTCCTTATCTTGTTCTAACTGTTGTTGCTTAATCTCCTTATCATGTTCTACCTGTTTTTGCTTAATTTCTAATTCTTTTTGTTTTGTTATCTCAGCTAGTTCTATCTGGTGTTGTCTTTCTCGTGCACGTTCATCTCTCTCAGCATCTTTTGCTTCCTTAAATTTCTTATCAGCATATTGCTCTAAGTCCTTTCCTGTGTATTGTAGTTCCTTGCCTGCTTTTATGAAGTCAGCTAAAGTTGCCATGTTGTTGGGAGACTAGATAGATTTGACAGGCACTCAAATATCTCCTTACTTATTTATCTTAGATATGTTATGTTTCTTAATTTCTGAGCACTACCAATTGTACTCTTAGTTTATAACCTGGAAAATTTTATCCTGAAAAACAGAGCACAAAAATATGCTAATGCATCACACGCTGAAAAAGAGATGCATTATTAATCACATTGCATGCCAAATACGTTGGGTATACTCATCTTAATGTTCCAGAAAATCAGGCACAATCGTTTGGCCACTCAGGTCCAATCGTTTGGCACTGCGGCATACACACGAGTTACTTTTCTAACCGGCTGTTGTTCACCCTGGTTCACAAGAGCAGCAACAATTAACAAATTGCAAACGACATATCACTTTCGACAAATTGGTACAATCACAATGACATGCCCCCGGACAAATACAATGTAGTTTAATTAATATTAAATGTCAATGTCCTGTCTTCGTTCTAACGTTTTATGCCTTTCGTTCCTAATCTAGTTTAATCTATGGAAGTGTTGTGCAGACCAAGTCTAATTTGCATAGCCAAAAGTAGTGCCATCGCGACGGTAAACAAATAGAAAAATACGAAAAAAATTCAATAACTGCTTTGAAATAAATATAACTGTCATAATAATGTTTAAATAAATAAATATATTCATTCACTAACTTAAATAAACAAATAATAGTTAATATAAAGCACAGATTCAGGCGGGCAGCAGCTTGGCGATTTGTAAACAATCAGATGCTGAATGCAAATGGCGTAAAACAACTGTTTGTCAGTCGCAATACGTCAGAGGCGCAGCGCTATTTTTAGCTTGCAAAAATCGATAATGTTGCCGGCATGTGTATCGCTCCGCCATGAATCATATTTGATAATTATTCATAAACAAATAAGTAATTACATAAATAAATGAAAGAAAATAATAATATCAATACTTACAACTTCGAAGAACACATGAATATAAGTATACACTATTTCACTAAACACAAATAAACATTATTTTGTCACGATAGGCACAGCTCAGCTCGCAACTTGTTCTAGTCTGCACACGTTATCAGTCACTGACACAAATTAAACCCTGTTATTCACTACTAGTAACCTTAGTCTAGAGCCGTGGGTGAGTGTAATAGCTTGAACATTTGTCCAAGCCACACTTCTGACACCACTTTAATCCTAGCCTGTCAGCAACCGATGTTTCAGGCATCATAGGATTACTTCTCTCGCACCACACAAGGAACTTGCAAGTCGTGTGAGAGGAAATGGATGATACATTTTATTGCCGTTGGCTCTTTACATTTACAAAACAGTCGCTATCAAATCACACACAAAGCCACAGAATTGCCTATCACTAGTTTCCTAACCCTATTGCTAATCTCTATCTACTTGGCTACAGAAACCCCTATCGACACTAAACGGTGCGCTCGCTAAGAAGTCAGTCCCCAGTCTGATTCTTCTACTCGCGTGGCTACACAGCACGCGGAAGGACCTTGTGCGTCCTTCGGCTTTTTGCGTGCTGTCACACTCAGCACGCTTATCGCAGCCGTCTCCTATTGAGTGGCAATCCACTTCTCCGTGGCTATCACGTAAGCGTGATTCTGCCGTGACCAGAGTACTAACTATCTGGTCGACGCCTCCGTGTCCCATGAGAGAACTAGTTAATAGTCCCCCTTCCTATCACCTACCCTGCCCTCATATCGGGGCACTGTGTTACCTCTGATCTACTTGAGGTTGACCACTCTTCCCGGTGGTCTTCTATCTTGAGGCAGACCTCAGACCTCTATACTTCAGTCTTTGACAGTGGTAAAGACCTATTCCAATTTGTTTCTGCTCTGCTGGCTAAAAATTTTGAGCTAATCATGAGACCAGGGGTTTTGCAGAAACCAAATGGGCAGTTTTACTACATAGCACTTAAGGGGGAACCTTTACAGTTTGTAGAACTAACCCCAGATGATTTACGTAGGATACTCTACATTCGAAATAGACTAATCTCATTTTTGCTTGACAAATTTTGGGCCTTCGACAGCATTTAAAAATTTTATTCCTAAAGAGGACGACGTTTTTGATTTTCCCCTTCGCTCAATTGTTTTGAAAATTGGGGCTCGTTCAGCGAATGTAAATAACGACTCAAGAAGTTACGTGGTTTAATTTTTAGAATAAGATATTTCGGGGGTTCCCCCATCTAGTTACTTTTCTTTTTGAACAGAAATGTTCAAATATTCAACAGGGGATGAAAAAGGGCAGTCTTTTTTCGACCCCCAAACAAAGAATTTTTAAATAATTTGGCCCCCATTGGTAGAGAAAATGCATGTGATAGTTTCCCCTCAAAAATCAAGGATGCAGGGATATAAAGCACAATAACATCTGGGACAATATAAAAAGGAGGGAAAAAAAACAAAAACCAAAGTATCAACCGTACTTTAAACACGAAAAAAAAGGGTTGTGGAAAAACGTGCAAATACTGTGGTTTCACCCACGGCTCAAATCAGATGTGTGAAAAACCCCCGCAGTTTGACAGTTACAAAAAGAAATTAGCACTTAAAATAGAGACAGATTTAACACCCATCAAAGACAAACCAATGCTTTAAATGTAAAATTTTTGGACATAGTTTTAGTTTGTCCTTTAAGAAAAACTGTATAAAAAAGCAACATTGGGATGCTGACATCTAGTAGTGACAGTGACTCAGTTTCACTAATCATGCAAATACGGTGGAGGTAGAATATTCTCCATCGACCCGACTTGTAGTACCTGCCGGTTTTTTCAAAAAGAGGGCAACTTGACGTGTGGTCCCCGGGTCTCCGTGCAGGAGACAAATGCTTTCCCATATTAATAATGGATCATTAGTTGTACATCAGGCCATTGTGAATGGACAGAACTGCAATTTTTCCGTGTTTCCCGGGGTCGAGTATAGGGGGGATAATAAAAAGCTGTTTAATGAAACCGAATTTTGGAGAACATGTGACCTGTAAAACTTTTGGAGGGGGAAGAGAAAATTTTCCAGTTGCCTGGGCTGATATAAACTCCCCAAATTTTTTTCTGGAAAAATAACGGTGGCTGTGCTGCCCGACCCTTTTGTGGATGTTTTTTTGGAAACATCCCTGAATTATGTGATGTTTCGCTTGAAGACATAACAGAAGGGGAAAAGGGAAAGCATATTGTAGAAAACACCGTTGATGGTACACAAATACATAAAGAGAATCAATTACCTCATGATGGTCTGGTTTCAAAAAACCCACATGTCAATCCAATTGTAGTAGAACCTAAAGATTTTAAATAGGGTTTCAAGCCGCAGCTGTAACGCTGCAACACGGCATCATATCAGTAACAGTTCCTTCTTGTGACCGAAGAATAGGTTTATGAAAACAGATACTTCTTTTGGGTTTTGGTCGATACGTTCTTCTGGTTGGTTTTTGTAGTGGGTAGTATGCTATCTATCATATCACACAAAGTAGAAAAAATGTATAGCTAAAGCTACAGTGAGTTTAAATAAAATGTTACAAGAGGGTTTTGCGAAGGAAATTGAACCTTATTAAATGTATCTATGATCATACTATACGCATATTCGAACAGTCTGCCTGACAAAACAACAAAAAAATCTAAATTTCCCCTTTGCAAGAATTACATTTGATGTTCAGTTCTCGGATCATTCTTAGATCAAATGGTGTGCTATGATGGATGGTACCTATTACTGTCTTTTGTATACTTTTTTCCACAAGGGTAGGGGAAAATTACTACATCTTGTCTTGTACTCGGGGAGAAAGGTATATGAATCACACAAGCGGTAAAAAATTACTCTATCATTGGTGAATTCTGTTCAAAAATTAGCTAAATATCTTTATGAAGAAAATTCTTGGTCATCTCAGAATGAATTTTGCTAACCTGGTATAAAACATGTAGCGATGTTGTGGTAGTATCGTCATCATGAGTATTGTTATAAGTGTCGTATACCGTATTTATATCATTGTTTTGTTCATATTAACAATCATATTTTTTTTTTGGATGTGTATGAGCGATTATCTTTATCTAAAACATATGCTCAAATAAACTTAGTAATAGCGAGCATAGCGAAATTTATATAGTTTTATAATCATATCTGCCAGTAACAAATAACCCCGATGGCGGAAGATTCTGTACACATTACCGCCGTTGCAAAGCCTTTATGTTTATATGAATTCTTATACCTTCTTTTTGGTCTTCAGAACTATCCTTCATTATTCTACATTTACTATTTAGGGACATCCTACATCGTCGACATCAATATCCATAGAACTGAAATAGTACATCATGCGTACATTCCTAGACAGATTTTTGTTGCATTCGGAAGTTTGGTCTTACTGTAAAGCCGAGCAAAACTAAAATTGCTTTTCAGTAAATTCAATTTAGGAACATAGAAAAAAAAGGCTTTCTGTGTGTGTGATTCAAAAGGGAAAAAGGAGGGTTTTTCCAAAATCCACCAAGAATAATTTAGTGCCCCAACCGTAGTCTATAAAAAAATTATGAAATTTTTTATATTTATATTTTCTGTTATTTTTATTTTTTTTTTTTTTTTTAAAAGAATTTAAAATTTTAGTAAATTTACTGTAGCTATATATTTAATTTTTATATTATTAATAATTAATATATATATATATAAATTTTTTATTAATATAATATATATATAATAATAATATTATATATATAATTTATATATATAATATAATATATATATTATATATATATAATATATATATAATAATATTATAAATTATATAATATATATTATAATTTTATATATATATATATATATATATATATATATAATATATATATATATATATATATATATATATATATATATATATATATATATATATATATAATATATATATATATATATATATATATATAGCTACAGTCAATTTACTGAAATGTTACATTCTATTACAAAAAAAAAAAAAAATAATAATAATCAGAAAATATAAATATATAACACTTTCATAATTTATTTATAGACTACTGAGTTGGTCAGCTAAATTATTCTTCTGGTGGACCTTCTCTGGAAGACACGTCCTTTCCTTTCGAATCACACACACAGAAAGTCCTTTGTTGTTCTATGTTCCATAAATTGAATTTACTGAAATGCAATTTCAGTTTTGCTCGGCTTTACAGTAAGACCAAACTTCCGAATGCAACAAAAATCTGTCTAGGAATGTACGCATGATGTACTATTTCAGTTCTATGGATATTGATGTCGACGATGTAGGATGTCCCTAAATAGTAAATGTAGAATAATGAAGGATAGTTCTGAAGACCAAAAAGAAGGTATAAGAATTCATATAAACATAAAGGCTTTGCAACGGCGGTAATGTGTACAGAATCTTCCGCCATCGGGGTTATTTGTTACTGGCAGATATGATTTATAAAACTATATAAATTTCGCTATGCTCGCTATTACTAAGTTTATTTGAGCATATGTTTTAGATAAAGATAATCGCTCATACACATCCAAAAAAAATATGATTGTTAATATGAACAAAACAATGATATAAATACGGTATACGACACTTATAACAATACTCATGATGACGATACTACCACAACATCGCTACATGTTTTATACCAGGTTAGCAAAATTCATTCTGAGATGACCAAGAATTTTCTTCATAAAAGATATTTAGCTAATTTCTGAACAGAATTCACCAATGATAGAGTAATTTTATACCGCTTGTGTGATTCATATACCTTTCTCCCAGAGTACAAGACAAGATGTAGTAATTTCCCATACCCTTGTGGAAAAATGTATACAAAAGACAGTAAATAGGTACCATCCATCATAGCACACCTATTTGATCTAAGAATGATCCGAGAACTGAACATCAACTGTAATTCTTGCAAGGGAAATTCAGATTTTTTATGTTGTTTTGTCAGGCAGACTGTTCGAATATGCCGTATAGTATGATCATAGATACATTTAATAAGGTTCAATTTCCTTCGCAAACCATCTTGTAACATTTTATTCAAACTCACTGTAGCTTTAGCTATACATTTTACTACTTTGTGTGATATGATAGATAGCATACTACCTACTACAAAAACCAACCAGAAGAACGTATCGACCAAACCAAATGAAGTATCTGTTTTCATAAACCTATTCTTCGGTTCACAAGAAGGAACTGTTACTGATATGATGCCGTGTTGCAGCGTTACAGCTGCGGCTTGAACCGTATTAATATCTTTAGGTTCTACTACAATTGGATGTGACATGTGTGTGTTTGAAACCAGACCATCATGAGGTAATTGATTCTCTTTATGTATTTGTGTACCATCAACGGTGTTTGCTACAATATGCTTCCTTTCCCATTCTGTTATGTCTTCAAGCGAAACATCACATAATTCAGGGATGTTTCCAATAAAGACATCCACAAATGGGTCGGGCAGCACAGCCACCGTTATTTTTCCAGAAAAATATGGGCAGTTTATATCAGCCCAGGCAACTGGAAACTTTTCTCTTCCACCTCCAAAAGTTCTACAGGTCACATGTTCTCCAATATAGTCGGTTTCATTAATCAGCTTTTTATGTATCCCCACTATACTCGACCCGGAATCACGGACAAAATTGCAGTTCTGTCCATTCACAATGGCCTGATGTACAACTAATGATCCATTATTAATATGGAATGCATTTGTCTCCTGCACGGAGACCTGGTGACCACACGTCAAGTTGCCCTCTTTATGAAAAATCCGGCAGGTACTACAAGTCGGGTCGATGGGAGAATATTCTACCTCCACCGTATTTGCATGATTAGTGATATCTGAGTCACTGTCACTACTAGATGTCAGCATCCCTATGTTTGCTTCTTTATACAGTTGTCTTAAAGGACAAACTGAAAACATATGTCCAAAACTTTTACATTTAAAGCATTGTGTTTGTCTTTGATGGGTGTTAAATCTGTCTCTATTTCTAAGTGCTAATTTCTTTATGTAACTGTCAAACTGCGGGTGTTTGTCACACATCTGATTTGAGCCGTGGATGAAACCACAGTATTTGCACGTTGTCCACACACCCTTTTTCTCGTGTTTAACGTACGGTTGATACTTTGGTTGTTGTTGTTTTTCCCTCCTTTGATATTGTCCACCAGACTGTTATTGTGCTTTATATCCCTGCATCCTTGATTTATGAGGGAATCTATCACATGCATTTGTCTCTACCAATGGGGACCAACTATTATTAAATATGTCTTTGTGGGCGTCGAAGAAAGACTGCCCTTTTTCATCCATCTGTTGAATATTTGAACATTTCTGTTCAATAAGAAAAGTAGACATAGATGGAGGAACCGCCGAAATCATCTTATCTCTAACAATTAAACCACGTAACTTCTTGTAGTCGTTATTGACATTCGCTGAACGAGCCCAATTATCAAATGTCAATTGAGTCAGAGAGGAGAAGTCAAGGAACGTCTGTCCTGCTTTAGGAATAAGATTTTTAAATGCTGTACGAAGGCCAAATTCGTCCAAGCAAAAATGAGATAGTAGTCTATTTCGAATGTATGAGTAATCACTACGTAACTCATCTGGGATTAGTTCTACAATCTGTAAAGGTTCACCACTTAAGTGTCTATGTAGTAAAACTGCCCATTCGGTTTCTGCAACCCCGTAGTGTCTCATGATTAGCTCAAAATTAGTTAGCCATGCAGAGACAGAATCAGAGTTGGAATAGGTCTTTACCACTGTCAAAGACTGAAGTACTAGAGGTCTGAGGTCTGCCTCAAGATAGAAGACCACCGGGAAGAGTGGTCAACCTCAAGTAGATCAGAGGTAACACAGTGCCCCGATATGAGGGCAGGGTAGGTGATAGGAAGGGGGACTATTAACTAGTTCTCTCATGAGACACGGAGGCGTCGACCAGATAGTTAGTACTCTGGTCACGGCAGAATCACGCCTACGTGATAGCCACGGAGAAGTGGATTGCCACTCAACAGGAGACGGCTGCTATAAGCGTGCTGAGTGTGACAGCACGCAAAAAGCCGAAGGACGCACAAGGTCCTTCCGCGTGCTGTGTAGCCACGCGGAGTAGGAAAGTCAGACTGGGGACTGACTTCTTAGCGAGCGCATCGTTTAGTGTCGATAGGAGTTTTTTGTAGCCAAGTAGATAGAGATTAGCAATAGGGTTAGGAAACTAGTGATAGGCAATTCTGTGGCTTTGTGTGTGATTTGATAGCGACTGTTTTGTAAATGTAAAGAGCCAACGGCAATAAAATGTATCATCCATTTCCTCTCACACGACTTGCAAGTTCCTTGTGTGGTGCGGGAGAAGTAATCCTATGATGCCTGAAACATCGGTTGTTGACAGGCTAGGATTAATGTGGTGTCAGAAGTGTGGCTTGGACAAATGTTCAAGCTAATACACTTACCCACGGCTCTAGACTAAGGTTACTAGTAGTGAATTACAAGGTTTAATTTGTGTCAGTGACTGATGACGTGTGCAGACTAGAACAAGTTGCGAGCTAAGCTGTGCCTATCGTGACAAAATAATGCTTATTTGTGTTTATTGAAATATTATGTACTTAAATCATGTGTTCTTCGAAGTTGTAAGTATTGATATTATTATTTTCTTTCATTTATTTATGTAATTACTTATTTGTTTATGAATAATTATCAAATATGATTCATGGCGGAGCGATACACATGCCAGCAACATTATCGATTTTTGCAAGCTAAAAATAGCGCTGCGCCTCTGACGTATTGCGATTGACAAGCAGTTGTTTTACGCCATTTGCATTCAGCATCTGATTGTTTACAAATCGCCAAGCTGCTGCCCGCCTGAATCTGTGCTTTATATTAACTATTATTTGTTTATTTAAGTTAGTGAATGAATATATTTATTTATTTAAACATTATTATTATATTTATATTTATTTCAAAGCAGTTATTGAATTTTTTCCGTACTTTTTCTATTTGTTTACCGTCGCGATGGCACTACTTTTGGCTATGCAAATTAGACTTGGTCTGCACAACACTTCCATAGATTAAACTAGATTAGGAACGAAAGGCATAAGACGTTAGAACGAAGACAGGACATTGACATTTAATATTAATTAAACTACATTCTGTTTGTTCGGGGGCATGTCATTGTGATTGTACCAAATTGTCGAAAATTATATGTCGTTTGCAATTTGTTAATTGTTGCTGCTCTGTGAACCAGGGTGAAAAACAGCTTGTTAGAAAACTCGTGTGTATGCCGAAGTGCTAAACGAGGGGACCTGTGTTGCCAAACTGTTGTGCCTGATTTTCGGGAACATTAAGATGAGTATACTCAACATATTTGGCATGCAATGTGATTAATAATGCATCTCTTTTTCAGCGTGTGATGCATTAGCATATTTTTGTGCTCTGTTTTTCAGGATAAAATTTTCCAGGTTATAAACTAAGAGTACAATTTGTAGTGCTCAGAGATTAAGAAACATAACATATCTAAGATAAATAAGTGATTAAAAGAGTTAAGTGCCTGTCAACATTAACTAAGTAGCCAACAACATGGCAACTTTATCTGATTTCATAAAAGCAGGCAAAGAATTACAATACACAGGAAAGGAGCTAGAACAATATGCTGATCAGAAATTTAAGGAAGCAAAAGATGCTGAGAGAGATGAACGTGCACGAGAAAGACAACACCAGATAGAACTAGCTGAGATAACAAAACAAAAAGAATTAGAGATTAAGCAACAACAGTTAGAACAGGATAAGGAAAATAAACAGAAAGAAATAGAGATTAAACATAAAGAAGTAGAATTAAAACAGAAGCAATTAGATTAAGAGAAAGAATTAAAGCAAAAGCAATTAGATCAGGAGAAAGAACTAAAGCAAAAAGAGATAGATGAAATGGCAAGAGTTAAGGAAAAACAAATACAAGTAGAATCAGAGACACAGTTAAAGATGAAAGGTATGGATGTAGACTCACACGTAGAGATCTCTGCTACTAAATTAAAAAGTCAACAAGAAGAAAATAAGTTCAATAAATACAAAAATATTATCAAACCATATTGTAAAGAAGATTCCATATCAGCCTGGACAGAAAATGTCGAGTATCAGTTTAAATACCACCAAGTTCCAATAGAGATGTGGGCTATGATTTATATGAAGAACCTGAGTGGTGAGCCCCTTAAAGTGATAGAATCAATACCAACTGATCTTAGATCTAACTATCAGTACATCCATGATAGGATAATGCAACACTTTTTACTTGATGCCCCTGGGTATCAGGTTCAGTTCTCAAATTTAAAACCAAAACCTAGTGAGACTTTCATTGATTACGTCTCAAATGTACAAAGTGTACTAAATAGGTGGCTTAATGCAGCTAACATAGGAACAGACTTTGACAGACTTAAACATTTAATAGCCATGGATAAAGTCATATCCACTATACCATCTCCTTTTGCTAAATTCCTGCAGCAGTCAGACATTGAGACCATAGAACAATTTGAAAAGAAAGGCTCTGCATATTTTTCCTCAAATAGAGATATTTTTAAGACTTCAAATACGACTCTGAAATAGTTTCTTTTGTAAAGGACCAACCTAAAAACTATCAGAGTAATAGAAAACCATTTCATAGAGTCGACAAGAAAGATAGGAAAGTGTCAAAATGTATCTACTGTCAACTTTTGCATGACACTTATTCTATGTGTGATAAATCGCCTAACTATCCGGCACATCTTGAGAATGTCATTAAGAAGCAACAAAACAAGAGATCTGCATACAGGCGTGCAATCAAATGCTTCTTTTGTTCCAGCTACGGCCATTATTCAAATAAGTGCCTGGGCCGCCAACGTATGAAAGCCAACAATGCTATTTTGATTGATACATCTTCTGATAGTGGTAGTGAGACTGAGTGTGAAGTTGAAAATGAATTACCTGTTAACCAATCTGAAGATGTGTGTTGTGTAAACGATATGTTAAGCTTTGACAGTTGTGAACGATGTCACCAATTTCATGCAGACGGAAAATTAGAATGTGGACATACAGTACCATTCTCAACTGAGAGTGTAAATGCAGCATTAGCCTCCAGAGGCAATTTGGTGTTCCACAATGCAATGGTCAACGATAGACCATGCCAATGTTTGCTGGACAGCGGCAGCACCCTTATTGGTCTTAGAAAGGAACTGGTGAGTCCAGATGATTATACAGGTGACTCTGTCAAATGCCGAACCTTTTCGGGTAACATTGAAATTTACCCTTTGGCCAAAGCCCGTATTAACACTCCTTTCCTTTCTGGTACCTTTACTTGTGCAATACTTGACAACCCTTGTACTGATTTAATTTTGGGTTGCTTACCCCAATTGAAACAATGCACTAGCGATGAAATAGCTGCATGGGAAAAATTAAATGCAGCTAATGCAACAACCAGAGCAGACGCTATAAAACATCAAGACACACTACAAGATGAGAGACTACTGTTGCTATCACCAACTAGCACGGATGATACCACCAGACAAAAATTCATAGAACAGCAGAAAGCTGATTCTAGTGTGTCTCCATATTTAAAATTATTGAAAGAAAGAGCCAAAGTGACAAAAAACGCATCATGGTTCTTTAGACTTAATAATGGCATTCTTACTAGGTATTATACAACTGGTAACCATGAGATTCAGCAAACGGTGTTACCTGTACAACACCGCCTAACTGTGCTAAAGATTGCACATGAGTCACCGTTTGCTGGTCACCTTGCATACTGACAAAACCAGGGCCAGAATTCAGGCTCATTTTTATTGGCCAGGTTTTTGCAATGATATAAAATTATTTTGTCGTTCTTGTAATGTCTGTCAACAACTAGTACGTAAGGGTAAACATCCTACAGCTGAAGTACAACCTTCTACACTGGCTTCTAGGCCATTTGAGAGTGTGGCGGTAGATATTGTTGGACCCCTGAATCAGGTGTCCAGCAAAGGAAATCGCTTCATATTAACGATGGTCGACCTATGTTCAAGGTGGGTTGAGGCAGTAGCTTTGAAATACATCACCTCCAAAGATGTTGCCAATGTATTTCTACACCTGTTCTCACGATTCGGATTTCCACGTACCATCTTATCCGATCGTGGAACTCAATTCATATCGGCTGCAACGCAAGCCCTTACAAAAATGTTAGGGATTAAACAGCATTTTACAACAGCGTACCATCCAGCCAGCAATGGGATAGTAGAGAAAATTAACGGAGATCTTAAGCATATGCTGGCTAAGGTAACAGCAGAAAACCCAGCTGATTGGGATACACTGTTACCAACAGTGCTGTTCGCCTATCGGGAGATTCCCCATTCAAGCACGGGTTTCTCACCGTTTGAATTAGTATACGGGGCTAACCCACGTGGACCCCTAACCATTTATCATCAGGTAATAACTAATTCCATTGAAATTCCAACCCCAAAAACACCTTATGAAATGGTGACAGAAACACGAGATAAAATCATGAAATCGTGTATCATAGCTAAGGCAGCTTTGGAGAGGAAGGGTCAAATCTACCGCCAATACGCAAACAAAGGTGCGAGAACAATTGATCTTGAACCAGATCAAGACATACTTCTGTTACTTCCAGACAAACGAAATTTATTATTGACCTCATGGCAAGGGCCATTCAAGGTGGTACGTAAAATTTCAGATGTTGACTATGAAATATCGATAAACGGACACTTAAAGATATTCCATGTCAACATGTTGAAACCCTTACTTTTCACGACAAGAGACAGAAGTAGAGACAGACGAACACAGTGCACCCACACCTAGTGATCAGACGACAGACATACACAACGCAACTACACTAGTTAGCGAGACTGGCAAATCCGACGATATCCATACACCTAGTGAGCTTACAGAATACGCACTTAGCACCACCACCGTACTGAATCAGGTAGACGACGACGGAATGGAACTACCTGTTCCTATTGTAGACAAGACTGCGACATTAGATAGCATACGGATAGAACAGGGACTAACAGACGGTCAACGACGACAATTAATAGAATTAGTGACGGAGTATAAAGACATATTTTCTGACATTCCAGGTAGGACGGACAGAATCGAGCACTCCATTCTTCTTTCGGACTCTAAGCCTATCAAATGCAGGCCGTACTCTATCCCACTCAGCTATAGAGAAAGTCTAAATAAGGAAATTCTTAATTTAGAAGCTAGTGGGATCATCCAGAAATCTACATCTGAGTACTCCTTTCCAATCGTCCTAGTTAAGAAAAAAGACTCCACAATTCGTCTGTGTGTGGACTATAGAAAGCTCAACAACGTCACTAAGATCGACGCAGAACCAATTCCTTCCTGCGAAGATCTTATTCTTGACATGTCCACCTCCAAAATCTTTTCTAAATTAGATCTTACTAAGGGATATTGGCAGGTCCCTATGCAGACTCAATCCATTCATCTTACTGCTTTTTCAACACCTTTAGGACTTTACGAGTGGCGTTTTCTTCCTTTCGGACTTCGAAACGCTCCTGCCACTTTCGTACGCTTAACTAGAGATCTACTTCATGGAGTGACGAATACAGTGACGTATATAGATGATATATGTGTCCATACAGATGACTGGACAACACACTTACTGAAACTAAGACATGTCTTCGATAGGTTGCGACTCTTCGGTCTCACTGTCAAACCGAGCAAAGTCGAATTGGGCCTAAAAGAAATTGATTTTTTGGGTCATGTCATTTCACAAGGTCAACTAAAGACTGACAATAGAATTATTACCAAAATTATGAACCTGACCATGCCTACAACAAAGAAGCAGGTCAGAAGCCTTTTGGGGTTAGTAAATTACTATAGCAAATTCATACCAAACTTAGCGGAAATTACAAGGGTATTTTCAAATGTTTTAAAAGCATCTGTAAAATTAGATGTCAAAGATGCATTATTAATTTCTGCATTGTCAAAATTGAAAATCCTGTTTAGTAATGTACCAATCCTCCGCTTGCCTAATCCTAGGCTCGTTTATTATCTTAGGACAGATGCCAGCAGAATCTCCATCGCTGCAGTACTAGGCCAGTTTTATGATGGCATCTTCCATCCGATTTGCTACGTGAGCCGCTAAGATCACACCTGCTGAGTCCAGATATTCCATATCAGAGTTGGAAGCCCTAAGCGTCATCTATGCGGTGAGGAAGCTGCATCGATTTCTAGCGGGTGTTCACTTCGTTGTCCAGACTGACAACTCCCCAATCACGGTCATACAAAGTGGTGTGCATCGGAATGACCGTATATACAGGTGGTCGTTAATACTACAAAATTATACTTTTAGTATAGAGCATATTAACGGGTAAGGACAACATTCTGGCTGATACCCTTAGTCGACCATCTGAGGTAGAAATACCGGAGATTCCACATGAGAGTGTAGAGTAATAGAGGTTAAATTAGTACATTCTATGTGAAATATTTTACGAATACATAGACATTATGTGCTGAACTAGGTACTAAGAACAGTGAACTACCATGTGGCCGTAGACAGCAATAGAAGAACTGTGCTCCGAGAACAAGTATACCACCGTGTGAACTAAGACAGCTCGTTACATACTAAGCTCCATATGTGTTCCGGTGAATCATCTGTGTTAAGCAGAGAAAAACAGTGTCAGAACAGTACATAAATACAGACACGAAAATACTGGTCTACGACACAAGCGAACTCTACAGGTGCAATACCCATAGGACACAAGTATGACTGTGTAATGTATTTAATATACCCAGGACAATTGTGTATATATAGCTATGCCAATGAAAGCAATTTATAAACAGTAGGGCAACGACTAACCTGAGGTATTTAAATACCATGTATATATAGACTCATTGTGATATGTATTATAACGTTTTAATATAGTGATAAATTATAGGTAGATTAGGTCACTTTAATTTACATTTAGATTTAGACAATATAATAGTTTTCATTTTTTTTTTTGTAGTTGAGATAGATCATTAATTTACCCACTTACTTAGCTTAAAAGTAGATTAGGATAGTAATTTAAACGTAACAACAGCTAATTATAAACTAGGATAAAAAGTTTAAATAGTAATAGTACCATTTAGTTTATTACATTTCACTTTGTTTCATTTCATTTGAGTTCATTCCATCTTAATGAACCAATCCATTTAACAAACGTGATCATTTAGTATTATGATTAGTTTACACCGGATAGGATAACAGGATTATACAAATAAACATACATCATTTACACCATTTAGAGAAAAAAAATATCAATCATATATTTGTTTCATTTAAAAACATTATTTATGATTTTCTTATATTTCACATTACCCATGTTAGAAAGTTACATAAATTATTACATTTCACAATACCCATTTCAGAAAGGTACATAACTCATCTCACATCAATTTCATTTTAAATAGTTAGATTACTTCCCTTAAATTAGATTAAAGTAGGTAACACATTAAATACATATTTATAGAACTAGTATTAGTATTTCAGTATTTAGAGTATTATTTCAGTAGAATATAGTGGTTAATAATACCAGGGTACAAACCATCAACCCTTTTTCTTACATGTAAATAGTTTGTAAATACATGACTCGTGCAGCAATTTACGCACAGTCATTAAGCTCAACTTTGTCAAACTGAGCCAAACTTGTACAGTGTCACTCCAAGGTTTTTAAATAATTGTGAGGGTAAAAGATGTGTGACAGAAGTGTGAAAGTGAGAGCAAATGTAAATTATACAGAAGAGAGTGAAATCAGTCAGCGGATTTTTCTGCCGCTCAACGCGACTTTTTATTTTTTGTCTGCGTCAAATGTTTGCTTTCGATGTTGAAAATGTACTGTCTTGAATGTGTTGCGTGTAGTTTAGTGTAGATCTTAGAGAAAGAAAGTATTTTAAGTCTCATAAGACGGAAACGTAGTCACGAATTAGTGTTATACACTTGTTTGTGGCCACATTTAACCGAATTATGGCACTTGAAAACTAACTTACATACACATGATAGTTAGATACACATGTTAGAAGTTAGATTATACTATTAGTTAGATCCAAACACGCAAACATCCAGGAAAACAAACATATAAATTGCAAAAATTTTTTTAGATCAAAGGAAGATAACTCCGGGTCAGGGGACATAATAGACGACGAAACACTAACTTAACAGTGAAAGGTAACTTTACACGCGGAAGCGAATAGGTAAAGCCTGTCGCACACAGCTTGTGTAATGGTTGTTTAATATTATATGGGGGACATGAAGCAATTCATGTGTTGACCCTAAGAAAGTCAACTTTGTATGGGTAGTGAGTTAATTTACTATTTGAGGGCAGGTCTTATAAGACAACGGTCCGGTTCAGACATACCTCTAATGAATATAATATTGCGATTGAGAAGAGGGCTCACGCCAACCAGACAAGTTTGTGGCGATTGCCAGTAGCCAAGTAAAGTGATACTACATTGTGACAATAGTCAGTAGAAGTCTATTGAGTTACCCAAAACCAGGTTATCAGCAGTCTTTGACAAAAATTAGATACACTAATTTTTTAGAAACCTCTTGCGTCACAACCAATGAGTCAAAGTTGATGACGCAACACAGGAGGGGAGGGTGTATGTCAAAGACTGAAGTACAGAGGTCTGAGGTCTGCCTCAAGATAGAAGACCACCGGGGAGAGTGGTCAACCTCAAGTAGATCAGAGGTAACACAGTGCCCCGATATGAGGGCAGGGTAGGTGATAGGAAGGGGGACTATTAACTAGTTCTCTCATGAGACACGGAGGCGTCGACCAGATAGTTAGTACTCTGGTCACGGCAGAATCACGCCTACGTGATAGCCACGGAGAAGTGGATTGCCACTCAACAGGAGACGGCTGCTATAAGCGTGCTGAGTGTGACAGCACGCAAAAAGCCGAAGGACGCACAAGGTCCTTCCGCGTGCTGTGTAGCCACGCGGAGTAGGAAAGTCAGACTGGGGACTGACTTCTTAGCGAGCGCATCGTTTAGTGTCGATAGGAGTTTTTTGTAGCCAAGTAGATAGAGATTAGCAATAGGGTTAGGAAACTAGTGATAGGCAATTCTGTGGCTTTGTGTGTGATTTGATAGCGACTGTTTTGTAAATGTAAAGAGCCAACGGCAATAAAATGTATCATCCATTTCCTCTCACACGACTTGCAAGTTCCTTGTGTGGTGCGGGAGAAGTAATCCTATGATGCCTGAAACATCGGTTGTTGACAACCACCCCATTATATTTCTTAATGGCATCTGTGGAATGTGCCTCCACTTTGTTCTTAGCGATCTGTTCATCCTTGTCCTTCTCGTACTGTTTAATTTTGAAGTTATTCTCCAATTCTTTTTCCTTCAGAAGCTTTTCTGTATTCAATTTCTCAAGATTAAAAGCCATCTCTTTTTCCCTTAATTGTGCCTCTCTCTCTAGATTTTCTTTCTCTGCGGCAATTTGTAATGCCATCCTTTCCATATCAGCGACCAATTGAGCTGCAATTCTGTCATTTTCTGCAGCTATCCTCTCTTTATCTGCTGCAATTTGAGTTGCAATTATTTCATTTTCTGCAGCCATTTTTTCTCTTTCAAATAATCTTTGTTTCTCTTGTTCATCTAGTCGATCCTTTTCCAACTGTCTTACAGCCGCTCTTTCATCTCTTATGTGAGCCTGATAATTCTCCCATTGTTTCTCAGACCACGTTATCAGATCCTGTGCTGTCAAACCTGCCTCTTTCCCAATTGCAACAAAATCCTGCAACGATGTCATGTTGTTATGTTTTCACAATATTCAATAATAAACACAAGAGATAAATGAAGAACCTAGTTTACCACAAAAGAGACAGAGCTTATAAGTATCACAATCGACAGATAAAGTATAATAAAGTAAAAAGAAATACTTGATCAATTCTAATTAGATAAATTAATAATGAAAAATAACAAATAATTTTATAATAGACAAGACCTATATCTCAACAGTTAAAGTATAGACAGAGTTAAAGTTCTTTAGGTTCAAGAATTTAGCAAAGAAATCCTATTATTATGTAAACAAATCAATAATGTACCGCGAATAAGAATTCACAGCACAAAATAGCACACAATTGTGTATCGCGCCTATGACGTCATCAAAGTTGCGATAATAAGGAAAAAATAAATACGTGCAAAATTACAGTATTTTGACTATAACTAATTAATTGAAAAACCACACACAATTATAATACTCAGCTGAAGAATCAGCAAACATTTTCCAATAGTTTGATAGTAGACCAATCCAATCGATTTGATAGATGATGATGTTCGTACTAATAGTGTAGAACAAGTACACTCCTGAAATCCAAGGTCTGCGCAATTTCATAAATGATAATATTGCGTCGATTTCGTTGTACTGAGGCGTTAATCCAACCAGTTTCCGTTGTGGTTTAACCTGTTGAACTGTCGTAGGTTAAACAAAACTTTCCTAGATATTTGAAATTACGAGAATAACACCCTAGGCATGATGCCTGTGATCAGCCTTAGAATGAGCCTGACTGATGTGAGTGTTATTTGCTACCGAATGTAGCTATCATGTTGAGCAATATTTTGTAATCCTCTGTCGATATGCACCAGGATAACCACTGTGCGTTGATACAGCTTCAGCGAGGCGTTGATTATCTCGTAAACCTGAACAGCACTGAACAAAACAAATTCAATTCCAGTGACACATATGTCACTGTGACGAAATGTTGTTGGTTTACACGACAAAATCATCCAGAGAAGGTGACATATTGAAGATCCGACCACCACTGAATTTGCAAATCTCGATATAAATCTGTCATCAATAATCTGTCGTAGCAAGTGTGTCTCCTATGTATAGTGGCATCTATTTTGATCCAAAATGGTGATTGATAGTTTGTTTTTTTTTCTTTTTTTTTCAAATATAGTATACTTAGACCTTCAATCTTGCTCCTAGAATGAGTATAATACCATGCGAGCAAATGTTCTCTATCTGGGCCAACAATCTGAGCGATAACGTCAGTATGCGGTCTCAGATAATCGAGTGTTGCACAGATGTCCTCTCCAGCATCAAGAAAACGGTCTCCAACTGACACTGACAGTGCGGTTTTTGACAAGATGACAAGACAATTGAACAAACGAGGATGCGCCACTTGATCACCAGCAATTGATCGGCATGATCCTCACATATACAGATAAGTTGCGTGTTATTAGGCTGAGAATATGACCGCCACAATGTCCTTCACAGATTTGCAACCGTCATCTCAAACAGTTATCTCCAATTAACCAAGGTAACATCCACTGATTGTGTCTCTGTACCGTATCTGTACAATTAACTATTGTCCTTGACTCACTGACCACTCCTCTGGTTCATATTTCCTCAGACGACGCTCCCATGTCAAGAGGTACTGGTTCAAATCTCTTCGGACGACGCTCCCATGTCAAGAGGTAACGTTGGTTTTTCTCTAAGATATGAGTTCAGGCGCTATAATGCAGCAACGTTCACCTCAAGATCTATCTTGGCTCTAGTGTAAAATGACTCTCTGCGAACATGAGTGGCATGCGCCGACATTACTACACAGCATATAAAACAGCCTCACTATGCATTCCAAGAACCACTCAACAAATGTGAGGTAGAGCGAACTGTGGTATAATTACACACAGGTGACATCAGCTAACGGCTATGAGTGTGTATGCGCATCCAGTCTTGAGTCTTTCGCGCATCACAAGCACTCCCGTCCTTCCTTCACTAATCGTCTCCCCATCCCAATGTTAATGTTAGGAATCAAGCTGGCTGTCTGCTATCATACTAATGCCTATAAGATCATCGCCTACCTTACTTGTACCCTACTGGTAACCAATGTCGATCAGCCAACGTCTATGGCCCGATCATGATTTGGCCAGCACGCCTCAATATGCAACTCCAAAGAATGTCAGCGATCGTGGCGTCAGTCAAGCCCGGACTATCTCCATTCAATGGCAATACACAACCCGAGCTACTCCCTGTAGATACCGAAGACTGGCAGAAGCATAACGGCTGGAATTCCGTGACTGGCGGTAGAACACATCCCCCCGGGCTTCCATCCTGTTTCAGGATATTGCGGTCAACACCAGCATCTTTCAGCTGTATGTTGATTCCTAGGCTAGATTACGCTCATCAGCACGCCACGACTTTCTGAGCGACCGGCCCCATACTCTCGTAAGTCACTGTCGCGACTCGAACCCCTTCAAGTTCTCGTGCGCTCACGTATACCACGAGAGTATTGTTCTTCTTAGTTCATCCGGAGTTTTTTTTTTCTTTCAGACGTGATTGCGTTGTGCCTGTTTACAGCAGAGCTGCGTTCTTGCGCCGTTAGGCCGACACATCCGACTTCTGCGGACGAGAGTATTTGGGGTTACGGTGAAAGCTGCTAACGCCTTAACCAGGGAGACCGGACTTAAGTTAGGATTACTAAATGTTGTAACCTAACCTGTCTATGAGATATGTCTGGGAGTTCAGACATACGATAGTGGTCTGTGCTCGAGGGGCTGACCACTGAGGGGAGGGAAATCTGTGCTGAGAATTGATGGAGTATGTATTATGCCAGGGTATGATGGAGTTGTACACCTGTCCTGTTCTTGCTTGCAGGAATCCCTTTGCTGTTAACTGGGAGCAGTGGGCGACTGCCCTTTGCTGTGACTGATTCCTGTGGCTGAGTGCGCTTTGCTGTCAGCTGGTTGCCTAGCTGCTAGTGGCCGGTTGTGGTTGACGAGTACTGTGGTCAACCTGAAGTGATCTGAGAAGTCCTTTGCTATGGGCGGGGTGCCTATTTGCGGTTGACAAGTGGTGTGGGCTGTTGCTGTGTGGAAGTGCCCGAAGGCATTATACAGGATCAGGTGACTGTGTCATTGCCCTGTGTTTACAGACTCACATTCAATCATGCACGGACAGAACTCCCGTGGGATGATGAGATCGTCTACCAGACTACTCTCACCCAGTTTTAATAGAGCTATTGACACAGCTGCGTTTACGTACACACGATAACGTTAGAGTGTTGCAGTCCATGTCATGTCTTAGTGGAAGTGAATGTCTACAACCAATGAAGCCCTGTATATTGGATCTTGCTAAAATGGTTGTTTAAGATGCAGCTACTCTCAGCCGCATTGATTTCCAGTGGAGAAAAATTCATCAAATGCAGTGGACACAGACCTCTGACACACTTGGACTGTGGACAGAAATAGCCTCATACAGAGATGCCATCGGTGAAAATCCTTTCCAAGATCTTACAGATTTAGCTTTAACTCTGCTCATTTTACCTCATTCTAATGTGGACGTGGAGCGTATTTTCAGTCAGATAGGAGTTATTTACTTACTAGCACGAGTTATTGAGGCCATATTGCAACATCTTCATGGTTCGCAAAAAGATTCTGATTAGGATGGCAAGACCATACGGCACTTCCAGAGAACGCAAACAAGCACAGAAAGAAAGAACATTAGAAGTCAACCCCGTCTGCATCAGCAGACAGTAGCAAGAACAACAAGAACCATCATACATCAGATTATTATTTTTTAAAACTAAAAGATATTCTTTATGCTTCTCAAGAACACTGTTATTTAAAAGCAAAACACACATGCATACAAAATGCCAATACAGGTCAGTAACGCACTCACTTAAAAAGTATTTGTGTACAGAAGCCTGCTTTTTCTTCCCACTGCAATACAAAATGCTAAGACAGGTCAGTTTACACACTCACTTAAGTATTTGTGTACAGAAGCCTGCCTTTTCACCCCACAACAATACAAATCACTTGATTCCTTCTCTGCTTTCTCAGCATCATCATCTTCAATTGGCTCTTCAACCTGTTGCTCCTGGCTTGTCCAAAGGTAGATATTGAAGTTAATGAACTGGCTGTATTTCTTCACCAGGTTCTTCAGAGTAGTTTCTTCAAGGTAGTCATGGGCCTCCTCTTTCAACTGCAAACTGACAGTGGTGCCTCGGCCAAGGGTGTTACCACGTGGATCTTTGATAATACTGAAGTTGTCAGCATCCGACTCCCAAATATACTGATCATCATCATTGTGTTTAGACGTGACAATAACTCTGTCAGCAACAAGGAATGCAGAGTAGAATCCAACACCAAATTGCCCAATCAGGTCACTAGTTTCACTGGCAGTGTTGGCTTCACCCAGTTTGGCCAGGAAATCGCTGGTTCCAGATTTGGCTATTGTACCCAGATTTTTAATGAGATCATCCTTTTTCATGCCAATGCCTGTATCTGTGATGTGCAGAACTTTGTTCTCCTTGTCAGCCTTTATTTTGATAGTTAGTTCCTCAGTTGCCGCTAGAGCAGTGTTATCCGTCAGAGAAATGAAGCGAATCTTATCCAGTGCATCAGAAGCATTTGAGATCAACTCTCTGAAGAAAATCTCTTTGTTCTTATACAGGGAATTTATAATAAGTTTCATCATACGATTGACTTCAGCTTGGAAAGCAAACTTTTCAGATTTCTCTCTGAGTTCTTTCATTTGTGCTACACTCAGTCCATCTAGACTTATGGCTTCCTCTTCCCTTTGTACAACTTCATCATCCGTTTTGGATCCACCTCTGCTCTTGCCCGTGTCATCTTCAAGAGTGAGATCGCCATCATCATCTGCAGCAGCAACTGCAAATAGTAAACAACATGCTACTCCAATGATTAAAAACTGTTTCGTTTTCGCCATACTTGAAAATCCAGCGCCTGCCTTCCAGACGAGGACCAGGGAAGAATTAAATCAAAAAAATAAGGCCGGCACCGTCGTTTGTAAGCACCGAGTAAGGATACAACAGCTGATGAGTGATGACGATGGAGAGAATAATGTTGTTTATATACTGCTGGCTGTGTGATATCCATCGTGAGGTCAGGGTGGGAATTTTCAGCTTGATTTTTCTTTACCTGTTCGATCGCTTTGACCTCAAACGTAGTCCAGGAACTGCGGTAAAGCTCAAATGTACGATATTAGGTCCACAATAGACGCCTGATGTTAATAATATCCGAAGCTCTGCAGATTCTTGACAAGCGGCACGGACGGTCTCTCATCAATCTTTTTGGAGCTGATGATGTTAACTGCCTCCATATTTAACTTTTTTAACATATTGAAATATGATACCATGAACCATCCTGATTTATGTTTATAATAAAAAATTAAATCAATTTAATAATTGATACGTTGTGAAGAGAAACCCGACATCAGGTCGTCCATTGGGGAGATAGTCGTTAACATCGTGCACGGAGCTTGCAGTGTTGAAACATTGTATATATTGCATTAACAAGTACAGTTTAATCACTTTTAGAAGTAAAAGTATTTGAAGCTTTAGGATGTCAAATTATTGTGTTAACTGTAAATAAGTGGTGTCATTATATTAAACATTTAACAATTAATGCAACTAATTGCTTCTGTATAAAAAAAAGTTGGCGAGTTATGTCCTTTGCAAACAATAAAATAAATATGTTCCCATGAAAAAGAGGTATTTGTTTCCCCTTAAATTTAGCTTACCAAGTGCACAGGCCGTCGAGAGCACGCACGATACCTAATGGTTAGATCATGTAATTGAGTCCCCACTATTGCTCCCGGGTTGACTCAGCCGAAACTAAGCACCATGAAATGTTCTGGAAAGTAAAGGCGAAGTGTGCGATATTGACCACATCACCCATTGAATGCCAATTGTTTTACAAAAATGTGGCACTGCCAGCTGAAGGGAATGACATACACACCTAACTAGTACCAGATGAGAAGCTTCGGATTTTAATGTTGTATATACTCCTGTCGCGAAACGCAAGTGGGCCTCAGAGAGAAAACACAGTACCCACTCTGTCCCACCCCGTCCCGGTGGCTAGTCCACATTTTAAGGCGGGTGAGGGGGGATTTCCGAGTAAAAAAAAAGAGTTATGACCGTCTTCTGGGTCCTTGGGATGTTATGTATCGGGATTGTCATGAACTTCACGGGTCCCGAGAATCATCACTCAACTCTTTGAGTGTGCGTAGATCTTTTCTGTTGTAAATCGCACACTCAGATAAAACTCGGGGAATGCTGAGTTGCCTTCACTGTTGTGAGGTAATGCTCGGAGATCTTCGGCAGGTTCCGTGAGTGTGTCCTTCCGGGACCTGACACGAAGGGGCCATTCGGTAGCAAGTCATCAAGAAGGAAGACCGATTCTATAGCCAGCTGTATAATTGGCATCACATGGAGCCGTAGAATGTTCTACAGCGGAAGTTGTTTCTGTTGAAGCTATCCTTTCACGGCCGTGTCCACCAGCTGTATTCTATGCAACTCTTATGGAATCTGGGATTGATCTACAGTGGTGACATTGTTGTCCTTGAGACGAGAGGCCGTGTCTTTGACCAGCTGTATCATGTTGTACCTTTGGGGATCCAGAGAGTGGACCTACAGCTCAAAGTTTGATTAACCTACCGGGTTGCTGTCTGTTGTATAGTTGTTCCTAAGTTTTAATGGTAACACACTTTTATTCTTGGCGTCGCTTAACTAAAGTTTGTGTTTCAGTTGTGGGTTAATTCTTGACCAGGCTGGGCGGTTGCGTCGTAGCCTGTGTTCTGACTGAGATGTACAAGTTGACCTCGGGTCAGGGGACACCAGCTGTACGTTAAGTATTGACCATGCAGGCTAGCCAGTGTAGTGAGCCTGTGTTTTGAGCTAGGTTAAGCGGAGGCCATTGTCCAGCAGACAAGACGGAATGCATTGTGCGAGCCAACTCAGTGGAACAGTCTGGTTGAAGTGAATTATTAATACATTCGACGCCCTATCTCAATAATTGGGTACATGAGGGAATTATTGTTGTGACAGAAGAATTCCTCTTGAACAGCGCTTTAATTTGATTCCGTTAATGGATGAGATGACAGTACGTTTCAATCATCATCAGGTGGCTTAGGAAACAAGTACTTGTCAGTCAGACTCGTGTGACGCGCGAGAACCACATGCGTTTCTCGTTTAGGTGAAACTCAAATATGTAGGAGGCTATAAGCTGTGAAGTGATTATCGCCACATAGGCCTGTTGTTATTTAACTGGGCTTAGTCTGAAGGGGGAAAGATATATTCACACCTACTAGGGATTTAACCTGGGCCAGTGTAGCGGTGGGGAGACACCCACTCATGTAACGTGTGGGTATTTCATCAGTGTTGTCTGACTCCATTCTTCCTTTGATGAGAATGGAATAATATTAATTGTCAGACGGGTCTATCTTTCTATTGTCTCTATACTGTCATCAGAACCAGATTGTTTGAGATGGTGGATTTGACACAATTCCTACGCAGCAAAAGGAATGTAATCATGTGATGATTGTCTTTATATACAAATACACCCATACACAACAGAAATCCAGGTATCCGAGGCAGAAAGGCGGAAAGCGACAAACACAAGAACACTAAACTCTTTTGTTGTTTGTCTGGTCTTTAATTCAGTATTTCAGGTTAGTTACCAATGCAGTCTGAGCATCTTCCATTAACCTTGGATGTGTCATAGAATACTTACCTGAGATATCCTGATATGCTTATCTACTTTTCTGATGAGACAGATTGTGATTAAGAAAGATGATCTAGACCATTACACTTAAGGATCTTCATAGGATTATGGAACTTTACCATCCTTAGGAAGTGACCCCGTCCTATATCTACTATCTACTACAGTATGTCCCACAAAGAATGCCTTCATTCACGATCAATTATTTCGAAAACTGTCTATTGCATCGTTATGAAATTTTTCCAGCCGTTTTATATTTACCCCCACCCAAGGATTATGTCTTTGATAGGTCCAAAAACAACTTAAATCATCGAAAGCGGGACATTCCTTTGATGCCTTGCTGAACAACTAGTGATTTCTCGCTAAAAAAATTCATGTTTACAGTAACGGGAGACACGACAATTCAGATGACACACAAAGGCGTATACGGATTCGTATGGGAGTGGGTGCAATGAAAGAAGTAGCTTAAAATCGACAAAGTCGGCTGCATTGCACCGGGTTTTTATCCCATATGGCTCGGTTTCTTTCCGCAGCGCGGAAAGCGTCGCACAAAGCACGAACTCCGTAGCTCTAGCGACGACCCTCGGGAGTCTCCCAAAAAATGCACTCGTGAAATGAAGGACGCAGCGCAGAATCAAACATACAACCTTCGGAGCCCGAGTCAGATGGCTTGACCACTTCACATCAGCATTATGCTGATGCTGTAATGTTTAGGGCCTGCAATTCGTCTGAATAGTTGGAGCATAATATCCCAGTAAGTGTGCACGTAGATTAAGGTCTGCGATCTGCTCAGACCTTAATCTGTGTCGGACGATTCCAGTAGGTTGATGATTGCTCTCGGTTGCATAAAATTCAATCCATCCTTTCTCCAATAGTCCTCTTCCTCTTTCAACACATGGTCCTCACATTTTTTCCAGTAACTTTTATCAATATTTAATAGCGCGGACTGGTTGACAGGCAGACAGACAGGTAGGCAGAAACATGGATGGATGGATGGATGGATGGATGGATGGACGGACGGGGGGGGGGGGGGGGGGGGGGGGGGGGGGGTGGATGGATGGATGGATGGATAGAATTTGGAAAAAAAAGG
>JACEFZ010001738.1:0-60895 GCA_014155875.1 Cepaea nemoralis
CATGGGTATGAAAGAGGGTGCATGGGGTATGAAAGGCAGGAATGGGTTTAGAACGAATAAGGGAAGAAATAATCACCGCATTATAGTCGTTGTTGTTGTCACTTGTTTTCCCGGGAGAGAGTTGGAATCAACAAGCACATCTTCAAACTTATTATCTGTTGGGATTATTGACTGACTTTTGTCTACACCCCTCCCTTCTGTCTTCCCTTCCATATATCTATTTCTTTCACTCTCTCTGTTATTCTCTCAACACATACTCAGACAACAGTTCCTTTCAACAATAAATAAAAGATTTATTAAGAAAAACTATGTCTGGTGTATGTAAGGATATTGTCTATGTAGTTTGTAGTGTATTCTATTGTTGTTGCCAGAATGAACTCTGAATGTCTATCAGCGTGGTTACTTCTCGCCCTTTCATTCTTCAAGATCACAGGACAGCACATCAAACAGGACAGAGCTCACCCGGGATGATCCGTATGCTTGAATCTGATGGTAAATCCGTGATTGAATGCAAAAACTAAAACCGTTCACCACTGAGTCAAGGTACCGTAATAAAAGTCCCGTAAGTTTCTGAATGCCCCTGAATCTGTTTCATGACTGTAAGTATCCATCATCGAAAAACCACCACATCGTCACAGTTCTTCTATTGGTCTTTTAGTAATAGTACTGTTCTTACTTGTCTATTCTTTCTTCATTTGTACCTATCAGCTGTCTGTAGTTTTAAGTATCCCTGCTTGCCACAGGTTAACCTCTCTTCCCTTTCAGGGCCTTAGTGGTATATTCGGTTGAGCATACCGTGTTCTGTAGTTTACTATGCTTTATCATTTATTCATCTTCAAACATGTCCATGTTTTGTTTTGTTCTAAGTAAGTACTTTAGTTGTTTAATTGGAGTATTCTTCATCTCTTCTCTGATTTCACTAGGAGAGTGGAACCTGTGTGGAAGGATAACAAATACCGTGATAAGCATCTGCCCCTTACTCCTACTTATGCAAGTGTCCTTCTCCAGCCATAATGACAAGGCTTCCGAAGTGAACATCCGCATAAGACATATGAATTCATCAAAGTCTAAACTATCTACTAATAGCAGGTAATGATAAAGGCAATACACGCACATCTATATTCCTATGCTACAACTATACTATACTAATTTAATACCTTATTAAGCATCTATGTTCCTGGAATCGAAATAACACTAAGCGAATAACACACTCTTATCCCCTCTTTCTATCTTTAGGGACGTGTATTTCTATTCCCACTCAAGAACATATCTCCTTCAGGTCAGTTTGGAACACACACTAACTTTACACAAAGAATTGACCCTCTTTATATCGGTCATTTATGCCGCATAGTCCTTGACATTGCTGGACCCTCTCCATTCCAGACTGCATTATCATTCGTTGAGTGGAAAATTACAGATCTGAATCTTTTCCGTTATTCATACGTTCAGACAGCAATCTGCTATCCAATAATACTCTCCGCTTTTGTCGCAAACCAATATTTCCACTCGGCAGTTTACCTGTCGTGTTGGCCTCATTCTGGGTCTTGACCTAGAAACACATGCGCCTGGTCACTCCTTTGTTAACCCTTCTCCTACCTGGGTATTTTGATATGTAAGTTATCAAGGAATCATTAAACTGCAGTATTTTCCATGACATAGGCCCCCTCTTAAGAGATTAGACCGCGTCGAATCTTTCTCACTGTAGGTTTGATTCCCATGATCCACAACCCTAGTCTTCTTCCTCCGGAGCTGGATGTCTGGATAAAAAATCTGCTCCTACATTTTCCTTTCCAAGGATGTATTCCACTGTGAAGTCCAGTTGCAGCAACAACGTCCATCACATCCACCGTGCGTTGAGCTTCTGCGAAGTAGCTATTAACACCACGTGTTGATGATATGATTGGGTCCTCACATGGCTCATCTCATTATCCAGTAGGCGCTCTAATTGACACCCTACTATACTACTAACGACTGAAACTAGTGTTGGCTCCTCGCTCCTGTACGTTCAGTCGACCTACTTTCGACTTGCGTCAGCGACGGCTCACAATACAGACGGATTGTCCCATCCTGATTGTAACACTGCTTCCATGTCCTCTTGGTTTCCCCCGGCTTTTCCTCTGGGGATGTTCCGCCTCGTCCTCGTCGGACCGAGTCGTCTTTCCCAAACCTCCTGGGCTTTTGCTTCCAGGACCATCTTGGGCGATATTGTATCTGGTCAGCCAATATTCGGTTGGAGTCCTGGGTAATTCTCGCTTTTCCCGACGTTACCCACCCCTTCTGAACTTGGTTACCGGTGAAACTTTCACTCTTGTCCTTTCCCTGACTTGTGATTTCCCTCCTCCTGTCGTTGGGTAAATCTGACCTATCACGTACTGTCCCATAGGCCCTCCTATGTTGTACTGGCGATCTCTGGTCTTCGTCTGGACTGATAACTTTTGTCCCAATGGCTGCCATCACCATAAAGTGCGAAGCTTTGCTCCCGGATCTCTCCTCATATTTCCGAATGAGATGTCTAGGGAGATTTTTCTTCTCTTCCCCGATCCGTATTTTGTAGATGTTCTTGGACACCACCTTTTCCACAGGATAAGGTCCTTTCCATCCTACTTGGAGTATATTGGTCTCTGCTGGACTCCACACTTCCACTTTGTCTTCCACTTTAAGAGCTAGTTTCCTCTTAATTCGCTTGTTGGGTGGTGCTCTCTGGCACTCCGAACAAGACTTCACCCACCGGCGTACATCTCCGGTCATTCCTGGCCAGCAATAATGGCCGGATATTTGCTGCAAGGTCTCTCTGACACCCATATGTCGATTCTCGTCTATGATGTGTCCACTCTGAAGAATGTGAAGACGGTGGGTCTCTGGAACCACCCACTGCTCATGCAGGTTATCTCCCCTCCCAGCTCTCCGATAGAGTAGTTGATTCTTCAGAAAGTACTGTCCCCGTTCTGGTGGCTCAGCACTTCTTTGCAGCTTCCTGTAGCAAGGATGCAACGTAGTATCCTTCCTCTGGGCAGTATGCAATTCTCCTATCCCTGAGTTGTCGCATAGTGTCTCTGCCTCTTTTCCTTCCCTTGAGATCCACTGACTACTGTTCCCTTGTGGGCTTGCTGTTTGGGCATCCCCAAAAAGACATATTTCGTGCCAATGATCATTGGAAATAAGGAGTCAGATAATACAGCAGCTGGAATAATGCCCGTGACGTACCTGGATTTAATCTCCACCTTGGCGATTGGCAGCGTCATGGTAACAGCACTCCTCATTGCCGGCTGTATTTCTATGGTCTCCCCTGTAAATTGGTCTGGGCTTACCAAGCTGGCGTCCACCACCGCTTCCCCATCCAAACCGGTATCGTAGAGACAAGCAACCTGCTGGCCATTGACTTCAATAAGTTCAACCACAGGTGGTCTCTCTTGGTCCTGAGTGTCTTTCATCTCCTTGACCGTTTCCTTGCCTTCCTCTTTTGATTCCTCGAGGTTGGTTATGCAATTGGCGTGTTTGGCCTTGCATCTGCAGTCCACAGTATTATGTGTTGTCGACTGGCAGTGAGTGCACTCTGTTCCCTTCCTAGGTTTCCCTGTGTCCTTTTTGTTCCTTTCTCCTTCGCCGACCTCAGCCTTGTCTGTGATCACCGATGTAGGAATCACCTTGCATGCTGCGAAGTAAGAACTTTTAGGTTTCGATCTGCAGTCTTTTGTGTTGTGGGAGGCCGCCCTACAAAATGAACACCACTTTTCAGACCACTGTCGTTTCGCTTGAGAATTCGAGGTGCTCTGGTTTCCTACCTTCACCTTCTCTGAACTCTCCTCTGTGTGCTTTATATAAGGTTCCCCTTTTTCTCCTTCCCAGTTTTTATGTTTCTTTTTCTCTGGTTTCTCCTGACCTTTGGTTTGTGTACTTAGTTCCTCAGTTTCACCATGTACTTCCACGAATCGTTCCGCCAGCTTATTCACCACATCAATCCGTTCCGCCCCTTGTTCTCCCAAGAAGGTTCTGAGAGGTTTCGACATTTGCTTTCGCATTTGGTCTACCACCATCATCTCTTCGAGACTCTCATAATCCCTCTGGAATTCTGCCAAGTCCATCCATTTCTGTAGATAGGATTTCAGCCTCAGACTGTAGGCGGCGAATAGTTCTCCCGGCTCTCGTCTAGACGATCTAAACTTCTTCCTATACGTTTGTGCGGTGATGTCATAATGCTTCATCAAAGCTGCTTTTAATTCCTGGTAATTATTTTCCTGTCCTGGTGGTAAGCGTGTGTACACGTCAAATCCCGAACCGATTAAACCCTGGGATAGTTTAAGAGCCCATCTGCCCCTATCCAGCCCCATAGCGACTGACATTGCTTCGAAACGAGATGCGTACTGGTCAAAGCGTTCCTTAGACTGATCGTAGACAGCTAAGGGAAACTTCATGGCATGGTAACCATGTCCACTCATATGGGTTGCACCAGGTGACGAAGAATTTCCTTCCACTCCATCTATTTCTCCCTTAGTTTGTGTCTTGAGCTCCAGTTCTCGCATGCGGTATTCATGTTCCCTTATCTTGTGGGCTTCTTCTGCTTCCAACTGGGCTCTTCCGCTCCTCCCTTTCCGCTTGACGAAGTTCTCTCTCTCTTTCTTGTATGTAATCCGTTAGCTCGGAACCAGCTAAACCAATTGCCTCCCCGTTGGCCCTCAGTTCGGCTGTAGTTACTTTAGGAGTTGCCATAGTTACAGCAGATAAGTCAGCACGTTGATCAAAGACACCTCAAAGCAGTAAAGAATACTCACTATAAACCGATAATCTACCTAGAACCTATATCATTTATCTATGTCTATTAAATATTATAAATCTCCAACACCATACAGTACATCACAACCACTCTCTCATCCACAAGAGGAGATATAGGATAAAGACTTATGTAGACGTGTGACAGTGTGATTAGGTATGTAATGTCTCTTACCACCTATCCACATTCACTCTGTCTGGAACTTTCTCACTGCAAAGTCACCAGCATTAATGAAATGTTTCTACCATAAATGTAATGGCACCATATATCCAATGGACGTCCTTCCATTAAAAGTCATCAATGTATACTTCTTCTTATTCCAATCAGTATGTCCCAACATGCATGTACTCCGCTATGCCTGTGCCAATATGCAGGTCATATGGGTATAATGTATGTACGTATCCCGCTCGCTCCACCAATTATGTCGCTTGTTTCCCGGGAGAGAGTTGGAATCAACAAGCACATCTTCAAACTTATTATCTGTTGGGATTATTGACTGACTTTTGTCTACACCCCTCCCTTCTGTCTTCCCTTCCATATATCTATTTCTTTCACTCTCTCTGTTATTCTCTCAACACATACTCAGACAACAGTTCCTTTCAACAATAAATAAAAGATTTATTAAGAAAAACTATGTCTGGTGTATGTAAGGATATTGTCTATGTAGTTTGTAGTGTATTCTATTGTTGTTGCCAGAATGAACTCTGAATGTCTATCAGCGTGGTTACTTCTCGCCCTTTCATTCTTCAAGATCACAGGACAGCACATCAAACAGGACAGAGCTCACCCGGGATGATCCGTATGCTTGAATCTGATGGTAAATCCGTGATTGAATGCAAAAAACTAAAACCGTTCACCCCTGAGTCAAGGTACCGTAATAAAAGTCCCGTAAGTTTATGAATGCCCCTGAATCTGTTTCATGACTGTAAGTATCCATCATCGAAAAACCACCACATCGTCACAGTTCTTCTATTGGTCTTTTAGTAATAGTACTGTTCTTACTTGTCTATTCTTTCTTCATTTGTACCTATCAGCTGTCTGTAGTTTTAAGTATCCTGCTTGCCACAGGTTAACCTCTCTTCCCTTTCAGGGCCTTAGTGGTATATTCGGTTGAGCATACCGTGTTCTGTAGTTTACTATGCTTTATCATTTATTCATCTTCAAACATGTCCATGTTTTGTTTTGTTCTAAGTAAGTACTTTAGTTGTTTAATTGGAGTATTCTTCATCTCTTCTCTGATTTCACTAGGAGAGTGGAACCTGTGTGGAAGGATAACAAATACCGTGATAAGCATCTGCCCCTTACTCCTACTTATGCAAGTGTCCTTCTCCAGCCATAATGACAAGGCTTCCGAAGTGAACATCCGCATAAGACATATGAATTCATCAAAGTCTAAACTATCTACTAATAGCAGGTAATGATAAAGGCAATACACGCACATCTATATTCCTATGCTACAACTATACTATACTAATTTAATACCTTATAAACATCTATGTTCCTGGAATCGAAATAACACTAAGCGAATAACACACTCTTATCCCCTCTTTCTATCTTTAGGGACGTGTATTTCTATTCCCACTCAAGAACATATCTCCTTCAGGTCAGTTTGGAACACACACTAACTTTACACAAAGAATTGACCCTCTTTATATCGGTCATTTATGCCGCATAGTCCTTGACATTGCTGGACCCTCCCATCCAGACTGCATTATCATCGTTGAGTGGAAAATTACAGATCTGAATCTTTTCCGTTATTCATACGTTCAGACAGCAATCTGCTATCCAATAATACTCTCCGCTTTTGTCGCAAACCAATTTTTCCACTCGGCAGTTTACCTGTCGTGTTGGCCTCATTCTGGGTCTTGACCTAGAAACACATGCGCCTTTGTCACTCCTTGTTGTTAACCCTTCTCCTACCTGGGTATTTTGATATGTAAGTTATCAAGGAATCATTAAACTGCAGTATTTTCCATGACATAGGCCCCCTCTTAAGAGATTAGACCGCGTCGAATCTTTCTCACTGTAGGTTTGATTCCCATGATCCACAACCCTAGTCTTCTTCCTCCGGAGCTGGATGTCTGGATATAAAATCTGCTCCTACATTCTCCTTTCCAAGGATGTATTCCACTGTGAAGTCCAGTTGCAGCAACAACGTCCATCACATCCACCGTGCGTTGAGCTTCTGCTAAGTCGCTATTAACATCACGTGTTGATGATATGATTGGATCCTCACATGGCTCATCTCATTATCCAGTAGGCGCTCTAATTGACACCCTACTATACTACTAACGACTGAAACTAGTGTTGGCTCCTCGCTCCTGTACGTTCAGTCGACCTACTTTCGACTTGCGTCAGCGACGGCTCACAATACAGACGGATTGTCCCATCCTGATTGTAACACTGCTTCCATGTCCTCTTGGTTTCCCCCGGCTTTTCCTCTGGGGATGTTCCGCCTCGTCCTCGTCGGACCGAGTCGTCTTTCCCAAACCTCCTGGGCTTTTGCTTCCAGGACCATCTTGGGCGATATTGTATCTGGTCAGCCAATATTCGGTTGGAGTCCTGGGTAATTCTCGCTTTTCCCGACGTTACCCACCCCTTCTGAACTTGGTTACCGGTGAAACTTTCACTCTTGTCCTTTCCCTGACTTGTGATTTCCCTCCTCCTGTCGTTGGGTAAATCTGACCTATCACGTACTGTCCCATAGGCCCTCCTATGTTGTACTGGCGATCTCTGGTCTTCGTCTGGACTGGTAACTTTTGTCCCAATGGCTGCCATCACCATAAAGTGCGAAGCTTTGCTCCCGGATCTCTCTTCATATTTCCTAATGAGATGTCTAGGGAGATTTTTCTTCTCTTCCCCGATCCGTATTTTGTAGATGTTCTTGGACACCACCTTTTCCACAGGATAAGGTCCTTTCCATCCTACTTGGAGTATATTGGTCTCTGCTGGACTCCACACTTCCACTTTGTCTTCCACTTTAAGAGCTAGTTTCCTCTTAATTCGCTTGTTGGGTGGTGCTCTCTGGCACTCCGAACAAGACTTCACCCACCGGCGTACATCTCCGGTCATTCCTGGCCAGCAATAATGGCCGGATATTTGCTGCAAGGTCTCTCTGACACCCATATGTCGATTCTCGTCTATGATGTGTCCACTCTGAAGAATGTGAAGACGGTGGGTCTCTGGAACCACCCACTGCTCATGCAGGTTATCTCCCCTCCCAGCTCTCCGATAGAGTAGTTGATTCTTCAGAAAGTACTGTCCCCGTTCTGGTGGCTCAGCACTTCTTTGCAGCTTCCTGTAGCAAGGATGCAACGTAGTATCCTTCCTCTGGGCAGTATGCAATTCTCCTATCCCTGAGTTGTCGCATAGTGTCTCTGCCTCTTTTTCCTTCCCTTGAGATCCACTGACTACTGTTCCCTTGTGGGCTTGCTGTTTGGGCATCCCCAAAAAGACATATTTCGTGCCAATGATCATTGGAAATAAGGAGTCAGATAATACAGCAGCTGGAATAATGCCCGTGACGTACCTGGATTTAATCTCCACCTTGGCGATTGGCAGCGTCATGGTAACAGCACTCCTCATTGCCGGCTGTATTTCTATGGTCTCCCCTGTAAATTGGTCTGGGCTTACCAAGCTGGCGTCCACCACCGCTTCCCCATCCAAACCGGTATCGTAGAGACAAGCAACCTGCTGGCCATTGACTTCAATAAGTTCAACCACAGGTGGTCTCTCTTGGTCCTGAGTGTCTTTCATCTCCTTGACCGTTTCCTTGCCTTCCTCTTTTGATTCCTCGAGGTTGGTTATGCAATTGGCGTGTTTGGCCTTGCATCTGCAGTCCACAGTATTATGTGTTGTCGACTGGCAGTGAGTGCACTCTGTTCCCTTCCTAGGTTTCCCTGTGTCCTTTTTGTTCCTTTCTCCTTCGCCGACCTCAGCCTTGTCTGTGATCACCGATGTAGGAATCACTTTGCATGCTGCGAAGTAAGAACTTTTAGGTTTCGATCTGCAGTCTTTTGTGTTGTGGGAGGCCGCCCTACAAAATGAACACCATTTTTCAGACCACTGTCGTTTCGCTTGAGAATTCGAGGTGCTCTGGTTTCCTACCTTCACCTTCTCTGAACTCTCCTCTGTGTGCTTTATATAAGGTTCCCCTTTTTCTCCTTCCCAGTTTTTATGTTTCTTTTTCTCTGGTTTCTCCTGACCTTTGGTTTGTGTACTTAGTTCCTCAGTTTCACCATGTACTTCCACGAATCGTTCCGCCAGCTTATTCACCACATCAATCCGTTCCGCCCCTTGTTCTCCCAAGAAGGTTCTGAGAGGTTTCGACATTTGCTTTCGCATTTGGTCTACCACCATCATCTCTTCGAGACTCTCATAATCCCTCTGGAATTCTGCCAAGTCCATCCATTTCTGTAGATAGGATTTCAGCCTCAGACTGTAGGCGGCGAATAGTTCTCCCGGCTCTCGTCTAGACGATCTAAACTTCTTCCTATACGTTTGTGCGGTGATGTCATAATGCTTCATCAAAGCTGCTTTTAATTCCTGGTAATTATTTTCCTGTCCTGGTGGTAAGCGTGTGTACACGTCAAATCCCGAACCGATTAAACCCTGGGATAGTTTAAGAGCCCATCTGCCCCTATCCAGCCCCATAGCGACTGACATTGCTTCGAAACGAGATGCGTACTGGTCAAAGCGTTCCTTAGACTGATCGTAGACAGCTAAGGGAAACTTCATGGCATGGTAACCATGTCCACTCATATGGGTTGCACCAGGTGACGAAGAATTTCCTTCCACTCCATCTATTTCTCCCTTAGTTTGTGTCTTGAGCTCCAGTTCTCGCATGCGGTATTCATGTTCCCTTATCTTGTGGGCTTCTTCTGCTTCCAACTGGGCCTTACGCTCCTCCCTTTCCGCTTGACGAAGTTCTCTCTCTCTTTCTTGTATGTAATCCGTTAGCTCGGAACCAGCTAAACCAATTGCCTCCCCGTTGGCCCTCAGTTCGGCTGTAGTTACTTTAGGAGTTGCCATAGTTACAGCAGATAAGTCAGCACGTTGATCAAAGACACCTCAAAGCAGTAAAGAATACTCACTATAAACCGATAATCTACCTAGAACCTATATCATTTATCTATGTCTATTAAATATTATAAATCTCCAACACCATACAGTACATCACAACCACTCTCTCATCCACAAGAGGAGATATAGGATAAAGACTTATGTAGACGTGTGACAGTGTGATTAGGTATGTAATGTCTCTTACCACCTATCCACATTCACTCTGTCTGGAACTTTCTCACTGCAAAGTCACCAGCATTAATGAAATGTTTCTACCATAAATGTAATGGCACCATATATCCAATGGACGTCCTTCCATTAAAAGTCATCAATGTATACTTCTTCTTATTCCAATCAGTATGTCCCAACATGCATGTACTCCGCTATGCCTGTGCCAATATGCAGGTCATATGGGTATAATGTATGTACGTATCCCGCTCGCTCCACCAATTATGTCGCTTGTTTTCCCGGGAGAGAGTTGGAATCAACAAGCACATCTTCAAACTTATTATCTGTTGGGATTATTGACTGACTTTTGTCTACACCCCTCCCTTCTGTCTTCCCTTCCATATATCTATTTCTTTCACTCTCTCTGTTATTCTCTCAACACATACTCAGACAACAGTTCCTTTCAACAATAAATAAAAGATTTATTAAGAAAAACTATGTCTGGTGTATGTAAGGATATTGTCTATGTAGTTTGTAGTGTATTCTATTGTTGTTGCCAGAATGAACTCTGAATGTCTATCAGCGTGGTTACTTCTCGCCCTTTCATTCTTCAAGATCACAGGACAGCACATCAAACAGGACAGAGCTCACCCGGGATGATCCGTATGCTTGAATCTGATGGTAAATCCGTGATTGAATGCAAAAACTAAAACCGTTCACCCCTGAGTCAAAGTACCGTAATAAAAGTCCCGTAAGTTTATGAATGCCCCTGAATCTGTTTCATGACTGTAAGTATCCATCATCGAAAAACCACCACATCGTCACAGTTCTTCTATTGGTCTTTTAGTAATAGTACTGTTCTTACTTGTCTATTCTTTCTTCATTTGTACCTATCAGCTGTCTGTAGTTTTAAGTATTCCTGCTTGCCACAGGTTAACCTCTCTTCCCTTTCAGGGCCTTAGTGGTATATTCGGTTGAGCATACCGTGTTCTGTAGTTTACTATGCTTTATCATTTATTCATCTTCAAACATGTCCATGTTTTGTTTTGTTCTAAGTAAGTACTTTAGTTGTTTAATTGGAGTATTCTTCATCTCTTCTCTGATTTCACTAGGAGAGTGGAACCTGTGTGGAAGGATAACAAATACCGTGATAAGCATCTGCCCCTTACTCCTACTTATGCAAGTGTCCTTCTCCAGCCATAATGACAAGGCTTCCGAAGTGAACATCCGCATAAGACATATGAATTCATCAAAGTCTAAACTATCTACTAATAGCAGGTAATGATAAAGGCAATACACGCACATCTATATTCCTATGCTACAACTATACTATACTAATTTAATACCTTATTAAGCATCTATGTTCCTGGAATCGAAATAACACTAAGCGAATAACACACTCTTATCCCCTCTTTCTATCTTTAGGGACGTGTATTTCTATTCCCACTCAAGAACATATCTCCTTCAGGTCAGTTTGGAACACACACTAACTTTACACAAAGAATTGACCCTCTTTATATCGGTCATTTATGCCGCATAGTCCTTGACATTGCTGGACCCTCCCATCCAGACTGCATTATCATCGTTGAGTGGAAAATTACAGATCTGAATCTTTTCCGTTATTCATACGTTCAGACAGCAATCTGCTATCCAATAATACTCTCCGCTTTTGTCGCAAACCAATTTTTCCACTCGGCAGTTTACCTGTCGTGTTGGCCTCATTCTGGGTCTTGACCTAGAAACACATGCGCCTTGTCACTCCTTGTTGTTAACCCTTCTCCTACCTGGGTATTTTGATATGTAAGTTATCAAGGAATCATTAAACTGCAGTATTTTCCATGACAGTTGTCCCCATTATCGAGATCACCACCATCATCACCACCTTTTTACCATCAATCATGTAAAAATGAGATGATTGGCAGAGTATGGGAAAATCCATAATCCTGGTCAGCCATACTTTCTTGTCTTAATTTATTGCTAATACTTTAGGCATATTAGGTACGTATACTTTGTAATTTGATGTTGGAGCGCATTTGTACACCAATTTGACATGCACAAACGCATGTTTAAACAGATCCTCACGAATACCATACACACAGCACGCCTGTTAAAATACTAACAATACAAATGCAAATGTTTCTTAACACTCAATAAAAGTTTTTTTTTTTTTAAATACGCTTACTGCTGGTTTCCGGCTCACAAGGTCGGTGAGACAAGGATGTCCCCTATCACCGCTGCTTTATGTGCTGACCCTGGAACCACTACTCGAAGCAATCAGACAGGACACGAACATCAAAGGCACTTTTATTCCTGGGGGAGGAGAGAGGAAGTTGCTCGCGTACGCGGACGACACCGCTTTCTTCCCCATCAACAACACATCCATTACAAATATACTCCACACCTTTACACAGTTTGGTAAGGGGAATGGAGTAAAATTAAACATACACAAATCACACATAATGGGTCACGGTAAGTGGCGGAACAAAGCAGACTTTCCTCCCGACTTAACAGCGACAGACAACATCAGACTTTATGGGATAACATTCCCTAACAACTCCCGACAAATACATGCATAGACATGGCAAAATCTCACACAACAAATTATAGACATGCTGCACAGATACAAGTATAAGACATCCACAATATTTGGTAGGAGCACTATAGTTAACACATTAATTATTCCCAAAATTATATATTTAGTCACAGTTCTAGACCCACCTAAACAGACAATCACAGACATCAACAAACACATCAGACGTTTCATCTTTGGCAGCACAATCTATTGCACACAACATAAGACACTCATACAGGACAAAAGACAAGGGGGAAATAGCACTACAAGACATACACACCAAAATACAAGCGCTTAGAATCCAACACATAGGACATATCCTCAATCAACCAGAACAAATCAAATCAAATCAAATCAACTTTATTAGGGTCACAAATTGTGCGCGCAGGCCCGTCTTACATTCGGCCCTTCCAATCTCTCGTCTTTCGTTCATCAAGAGCATTATACATTTACATAGGAAGAAAAATAAACATTGTGAAATGAATGTTGTAAACATAAACAAGGATAATTACCATGTTATGAGGCCCATCTCCCACCTATCCATACATCACCCCACCCACACAAAACGCCCACCTACCCACACACACGCGCACCAAAGGACACATAACACCCCACCTACACACAAACACGCACACCAAGGGACACATACATACCCCACCAACCGACCCATCCCCCTCCCGCACATCCCCCACCCGCACACACTGCCCTCACCTGATCCCCCAACCAAAACACACTCGCCACCCACAAACATTCCCCTACCAACCCACACATCCCACGCCCATCCACATACACAACCTAACCCACACATCCTCTCCCCAACCACACCTCAAACCACCCATCCCCCCGCCACATCTCTATCGACAACATATTCCTCACCCATGCACACAATCCCCCACCAACCCACACATCGCACATCCACTCACTCATCCCCAAACCATACACACACATCCCCACCAACTAACATGTCCCCCCACACACACGCATCTCCCTAACCACCCATACATTCCCAATCCACTCACACACACCCCACCACCCACACATACAACTTCCACCCACCCACACATGCCATAACCTAATGCCCCACCACACAATCCCCCACCCGCACATCGCATACACCCCCTACCACGCACTATTCCCAACCCACTCACCACACACACACACATCTCTCACCAAAACATCCCCACTTACACACCACACACATATCCCCCACCCAGATACCACACAATATTCCCACCCACACCCACACAGATACCCTTACTCATCCACCCCACATACCCCCACTCACACACCACAAAAATCCCCCACCCACACACACATACCTCACCCACACAATATCCCCAACCAACACACCACACACCTCTCCCCACCCACACACGCATTCCCTACCCGTCCACCAACAGACACTCACTCACGCAAACATCCTCCACTACGCACCCACACACCCCCACACACCCACCCCCAACCAAACATCTCTCGATCACAATACCCCTACCCACACACACTCTCCACCCACTCACACATCCCACCCCAACACATACAACTCCCTCACCCACCTACACATCCCTAAGCCACTCACACACCCCCACCCACACATTCCCCATCCACACACACACACATCTCCCACCCACACACCCCACATACTTCCCCCAACCACCACAATCCCCTACTCACCCACACATATACCCCACCCATACGCACATTCCCTGCACCCATCACACACATCCCCCACACCTCACACTATCCTCCACCCATACCACCACAAACATACCCTCCACCCACACATCATTCACACATCCCCCACCAACACACCGCACGCATATCTCAAACCCACACACCATACACTTCTCCCCACCCGCCCTTGCATCCCCAATCCACCCAACACAATCCCCTACCCACACAACCCCGCCTCCCACACATACTTCCTCAAACCATCCACACATCTCCACCCACATAAACACACATCCCCCGCATCCGTCCCATACACATATCCTCCACCCATACACACATCCCCCACACCCATTCCAACACCCCTACTTTCACCCCCACACATCCCACCAACACCCACAAATACCACTACCCACCAAAACCCACACACCCCAACCCATCCAAACGCATACCCACACCCACACAACCCCCACCCACACATATCCCCACACTCACACACATCCTCCACATACACTCACACTTCCTCACATCTAGACACATACAAAATGTCTCACGTTAGTATTGAAACTAGTATGAACAAACTCCCACACTTTACTCACACACATACACTGACACTTGTCATGAGCAGTCTCATAAAAACAGCACCCACTAGCACTCTATTAACTAGAACTCAGACTACAACACCTTAGAAGAATGCAACTCAATTCTCCACACCATTTTGGAACACTACCCTCTTTCTACAAGACATTTATACATGCACTTCAAGGACGCGAGCATCTAATACACCAGACAACACATCAGATTTACAAATATCTAGTCAAACAACAAGCACCCCCACTACGACTTAGAATAAAAAGAGGACAAAAATACTACATACAAGACTACACATGTACTTTCTCTAATCTTCACAACCCACACATCACACCCAAAGCCAGAGAAATTATGTATCGTTTAATCTTTAACATGTCACCAACTACGGAAAAACAAGCACACATGTCAAAACAAATAGCACAATGTCAACTTTGCAGGAATAACATACAGGAAACTGAAGATCACATTTATTACACATGTCCAACAGTCCAAGCCGCACTAGACACACTTAGACAACTCATTGAAAAATTCACTAAAAAGAAAACAGATATGTATAAAGCAATCTTTTTAAATACTATTCCTAAAACTACCAAGGACAACCACACGAAATTGCTAATTTCACTGGCAGAATACAGGTACCTAGTGTGGTCCTGTAGAAATGCAGCTTCATATAAATTTAAAACGTACAATTCACTTTTAATACTGCACATGTTTCAAAACAAAATTACACAAATATTCACAGACACACTGACATAATCTGCATCGCTTCCTAGGCTACTGACACCCACACCGTTGCGACGCGTGTGGACGGCGAGAGGTGAACTGTTTTGTGGCTCCACCTTAGACACCAACTTCTCATTTTATGGGTATATATTAGTATGAGGGTATGGAAAGATGCTAAGAGTGAGGAAAGGAAATTTTTAGGTTGTGTGAGGGAAGAAATCATCAACTCACCAAAATTTGTTTGTTATCTATATCATCATAATTATCATCATCATCAACATCATCATTATAAATATCATCAATCACTGTCCCTACATACTAATACATGCTTAAATTTTTATTTATTACTCATAATTTATATTATGTAAATATAATTTTGTTTTTCTTTTCTTTTACACCCCCTTCCCCCCACCTCCCATTTCAATGTAAAAATGTTGTAATAAAGGTTGTAAAAATTGAAGGGAAAAAAATATGTTCTTATTGGTATGTTCACGGATATACATATGTCAGTGTGTGTGTGTGTGTGTGTGTGTGTGTGTGTGTGTGTGTGTGTGTGTGTGTGTGTGTGTGTGTGTATATATATATGCTCTGAAAGAGATGGATGCACGCCCTTTGTGAACGTGGTGGTCAAATGCAGCATTTTTGTGTTTTAATTGTAGTCACTGGGCGTGGCTACGTTCAACGTCGACATCAACAATTCAACTTATGTATATACCATGGGTATGAAAGAGGGTGCATGGGGTAGGAAAAGGCAGGAATGGGTTTAGAACGAATAGGGGAAGAAATAATCACCGCATTATAGTCGTTGTTGTCCCCATTATCGAGATCACCACCATCATCACCACCTTTTTACCATCAATCATGTAAAAATGAGATGATTGGCAGAGTATGCGAAAATCCATAATCCTGGTCAGCCATACTTTCTTTTCTTAATTTACTGCTAATACTTTAGGCATATTAGGTACGTATACTTTGTAATTTGATGTTGAAGCGCATTTGTACACCAATTTGACACGCACAAACGCATGTTTAAACAGATCCTCACGAATACCATACACACAGCACGCCTGTTAAAATACTAACAATACAAATGCAAATGTTTCTTAACTCTCAATAAAGGTTTTAAAAAAATATATAGATCGTTAGTCCTGCAATTCTTCTTTCAATGGTTTGGCGCAAGACTCTTAGGATAGCTCCGACATATAGTACAATAAAAAACACAATGAAAATGAAGACTGGCTCCATGTTTTAACGTTGCAGGGTGGCCAGATCACCGTGATCAAAAGACAAGATCAAAAGAACACGCCCATATTTGCCCAGCATCTCTCAGACTGAGAGTCTCAGTAGACGCCAGGCAAGAATGAAGTTTTGCTGATTGTTCCTGCTGAGCACTGATTAGAAAAGTCGCCAGGTGTCACAGGGTTACAGCATAGTTAAGGAGTTGCCCTTGGAACAGTTGCATTAAGCAGTCAAAAAATTAATAATGTATGAACAGTGTCTACATACTGCCACTTTCCAGTGATTACAAAGAGGATGTGGTATAACTGTTTACAGATCGTAGGTTAGCACTTACTTGTTGGTTGCAAAACTTGTGTAAGGAAGTGTGTGAGTCTAGAACAATAAGATAATATGTTTTGTTAGAAGAAGAACATTATTCATATCTACATTATTGGTATGTGTTTTACATGAAATTATTTGGCATCGTCGTAAATTGAATTACTGGCACTGTTTGGTCAAGTATGTGGCCCAGTGCATTCCATTCTTTTTTTCTCCTGTTTTCCCTAGCCAACGTTAGTCCCTAGTCTAGATACAAGACAGCCGGTTTATTTCCATAAGTCTGGTTTCTTACCCAGACACATCCTCTTTGTGAGAACATGCCAAAAGTTACACTATCACTCGGGATCATTAAGAGGTTGATGTGAGGGGGAACACACACACACACATATAAGCTTCTCTATCACTACAAGGTGTAATTGTAGGAAATATGCTGTATGTTATCTTTCTTTTCTTTTGTTTGTTACTGATTGTGTAATGTTTTAAGCAATAATTTTATGGTTTCATAATCTGGAGCACATACTTCTTCGTCTGCAAGCGTGGACATGTTATTAGAATAAACCCGACGTTTTTCAGTGCTGTGTGTGTGGTCATGCTTGCCAACCATTACTCAATCTCAGTAGTATTGTTTATTATCAGATAGCATCTTACAACGGCCGCTGTAATGTCTTTGAGAGGATATAGCAAACTTAGTAGTTGAATTTTTAACCAAGTATATAATTGCCCGTCTCCCTGGCCAAAGTCTTGCGAACGCGGTTCGTGAGCCGGGTACCAGGCGTTCGAAGCTCAGCTGCGACCGATTTGTGCAGCAGACCGTGTCGAGTTGTGTTATAACGTGCTGGTATGGGAGCCGGTCGTTCAGAAAGCAATGGCAAACTACTGAAAGTAGTAAAACTTGTCCTGTAAGGGATATGCGAAAAAAAGTAACACACGGACGAGCCAAACAGTCAAGAGTAACCAACAATTAGGATTAACTATGGTCACGTATTATGTAAATTGAACCCTGTGTGAACTGTATCACCTTTGAACCCTGGCTTCAGGAGTTCATAAAAAGAAATGTTGACTAGAACTTCAGTTGCAGGGTGGAGGTCTGTCGAGTTGGTTCACTTGAGGTAGGGCAACTACTGTCATCTACAGGCTGACTTTCATCTCGTGCGTACGCAAATTCAACGTTAAGAAGTAAGTACCGTATCTGGGCATTCATTAGGATATGAACAATAAAGTTTTATGGAATAAACTATGAATGTATGTAGATGAAGTATGTAGATGTAGATGGGGTTTGAATAAAAAGAACTTGCAAACAAAAGACAGACAAGAAGGGAGAATAATAGTCTTCTTAAGCCAATCGACGGCGGTAGTAAACGTCATGTGACCAGCCATTTGCGAATAATGTCCATACATTAATAGCAAATGTTTGCTTATAAAGTCTCCCTTTTTGTAAACAATTGGCACTCAATGGGTGATGTGGTCAATAGAGCACATTTCGTCTTTACTTTCCAGAACATTTCATGGCGCTTAGTTTTGGCTGAGTCAACCCGGGAGCAATAGTGGGGACTCAATTACATGATGTACGGGCTAACCATTCGCTATCGTGCGTGCTCTCTACAGCCTGTGCACTTGGTAAGCGAAATTTAAGGGGAAACAAATACCTCTTTTTCACGGGAACATAATATTCATTTTATTGTTCGCAAGGACATAACTCGCCAACGTTTTTCTAAAGAAGCAATTAGTTACATTAATTGTTAAATATTTAAAATAATGACACCATCTATTTACACAATAATTTTATCCTAAAGTTTGAAATACTTTGACTGCTAAAAGTGAATAAAATGTACTTGTTAATGCAATATATACAATGTTTAAACACTGCAAGCTTCGTGTATGATGTTAACGACTGTCCCCAATGGACTCCCTAGCATTGTTACTCTGGTTTCTCTTCACAACGTATACATCTTTATCATCAATATAAACAATTGACACTCAATGGGTGATGTGGTCAATAGAGCACACTTCGTCTTTACTTTCCAGAATATTTCATGGTGCTTAGTTTTGGCTGAGTCAACCCAGGAGCAATAGTGGGGATTCAATTATGTACGGGCTAACCATTCGCTATCGGCGCTATCGCGCTCTCCACAACCTGTGCACTTGGTAAGCGAAATTTAAAGGGAAACAAATACCTCATGTTACTGTTCGCAAGGGACATAACTCGCCAACGATTTTCTAAAGAAGGAATTCTTCTTCTTCTTCAGCTTTCCGAGCCATTGAGGTTCTTTGCTGCAAATACAATCCGTCTCCATTCGTCTCTCTGGTGGACCTTCTTTTGCCAGTCGTTGATTCCAAGTGCTTGTAGGTCTGTACATGTATTATCTCTCCACCGTCTTCTTGGTCTACCTCGGGGTCTACGGTCATTTATTTCCTGAGTGTAAGCAAGTTTTGTTTCCCTATTATCTTCCATTCTTTCTATATGCCCCAGCCATTGTAGTCTATTAGCCTTCATGATACCAGTGATTAGCGGGGACTTAAACAGATCATAAATGTCTTTGTTACTTCTTCTTTTCCACTCTCCACTTTGTGTATCCCTAATGGGTCCAAAGATGCGTCTTAAAATTTTGTTCTCAAAGGTTTGTAACAAGGCTTCGTCTCCTTTCGTTGTACTCCAGGTTTCAGAGCCATACAGCACAACTGGTCTGATCAGTGTTTTGTATATTGTGATTTTGGTGTTACGAGATAGCGCCTTTGATTTTAGTAGATGTTGTAGTGCATAGTATATCTTATTTCCAGAGTTGATTCTAGTTTGTATTTCTTCCCTTATGATGTTGGAGCAGTTGAAGATTGTACCCAGGTATTTGTATGTTTCCGTTCTTTTAATGGTCATATTATCTATTTGTATGTGGCCAGAGTTTTTAGCCATTCCGTCTCTTGAAATTACCATATATTCTGTCTTATCTTGGTTGATAACCAGCCCCATCTGTTGGGCTTTTTCCTTTAAGTGAGTCAATATTTCCAATGTCTTTTGTTCACTTTGCCCTATAATATCTATATCATCTGCATAACCAAGCAGCTTGGATGTTCCTCCAATATCACATTCCTCCTTTATCTTCCTTACAACTTTCTCTAGAGCCAGATTGAAGAGTAGCGGCGATAGTGCATCACCCTGTTTCAAGCCAGATGTTATTTGGAAGGGGTCTGATTTCCTGCCTTTATATGTTACTATATTATAAGTATCTTCCATGCATAGTCTGGTCATGTTGATTAACTTCCTTGGTATTCCAAATTCCTGCATAGCATTCCATAGACTATTCCTATGGACACTATCATAAGCCTTTTTAAAATCCACAAAAATGTTATGGAGATCTCTTTTATATTCCCAATGTTTCTCGGCTATTTGTCGTAAGATAAATATCTGATCTATTGTTGATCTGTTTTGTCTAAAACCCGCCTGGTAGTCACCTAATATGTCTTCTGAATATGGTTTTAGTCTATTTAGTAATACTGCGGATAGTATCTTATAGCTTGTGGACAGTAGTGATATTCCTCTATAATTTCCACATTGTAACTTGTCTCCTTTCTTAAAGATAGGTATCAATAATGACTCTTTCCAGTCATGGGGTAATTCTTCTGTCCTCCAGATTTTTATTATTAGTTCGTATAGCTTTAGATGTAATGCATGGCCACCTGCCTTTATAAATTCAGCAGCAATTCCATCAGTCCCAGTTGCCTTATTGTTTTTAAGTCGTGTGATTACATATAGGATTTCTTCAAATGTAGGTTCTTCAATTTGTAGGTTCGCATGTTAGAACCTCTTCCTGTGGGAAAATGTTACTTGGAGCTTCACAATTTAGTAATTCAATAAAATATTCTTTCCATGTGTTGCACATTTCCTCATTGGTATTTATCATATTCCCATTTTTGTCTTTTACACCATATGTGTTTTGTTGGTGCCCTCGTTTCATTGACTTCAGTTCTTTAAAAAATTTTCTGGATTCATTTTTCTGGTGATTAGTTTCCATATCTTTGATTATATTACTCATATATTCTCGCTTCTGCTGTCTGACTATTTTTGTAGCCTCTTTACATTCATTTCTATAATGCTCTTCCTTTTGGATGTTATTGATGTCATTTAACCATACATGTCTGGCATTCTTCTTCCTAATGACTGCTTCTTCACATTTTTGATTGAACCATCTGTTCTTTCTATGCGTGGTTAACACACCGAGACAATCTTCTGCGGTAGATTGAATTGTATTCTTGATGTTCAACCAAGTTTGGTCAACGCTTTCCTCCGAAGGGTTTTGCAGAGTTTCAAGTTTACATTTTATTTCATCTGTAAATTTCTCTTTGACTGTAATGTCTTGTAGTTTTTCTCTGTTATATGTTGGGTGTAGTCTTTGTAATTTAGTATAGAAAGCTCTCTTAAGTTTTATTTTAAATTTTGCTCCAACGAGGAAGGGGTCACTGTGGCACTCAGCTAGTTACATTAATTGTTAAATATTTAAAATAATGACACCATCTATTTATACAATAATTTCATCCTAAGTTTGAAATACTTTGACTGCTAAAAGTGAATAAAATGTACTTGTTAATGCAATATATACAATGTTTCAACACTGCAAGCTTCGTGCACGATGTTAACGACTGTTCCCAATGGACTCCCTAACATTGTTACTCTGGTTTCTCTTCACAACGTATACATTTTTCGCCATATTCTTGAATGGGAAAATGAAAATTATATTAAAATTCCCTTACGGGAACAGGGACGTGCCCTAATTTGTTTTGTAATTCATCCCAGGCATGGATTCAGTTTTAGAAGGATTACCAAACCAATGATATAGTAAATCAGTGAAAATATTAGTGATATCAATTTTGTGGAAGTGAATTCGATAGTTTTTCACCACGTGCAGATCTGGATTAAAATTTCCTCTGTCACGGATTATTCAAACATATCAGTGATTTCAATTGTGTAGAAGTGTTTTCGATTGTTTTCACCACGTGTAAATCTGTATTTAAGATTTCCTCGGTCACGGATTATATAAGATGGAAAACCAAATTATAAAACGTGTCAAAGTCAACACAAGTGAAGGTTTCGAGGGAGGGGCATTCCATAAAGCAATCACACTTGTGTTTTCTATATCAGGACCTCATGTATTCCGGTTCAACTACTCGCTGATGGCAAGCGTCTTGAGGGGGCCTTGCGGGATCGGTAGGGAAGGGATAAAATCCATCTACCGTTGCGAGGGCCCTAAAAGATGGTACGCTACGCTGACACCGGAAGCAAAGGCGTCTCATTATGAACGGCTTCACGGGACGAAGCATGAACAGCAGGATCCTAAAGTAACTATTGTAATTGAAAACATAGAGAAGGAAAAGACCAAGGCTATGATTAACTGGATGCCTACAACCGCAAAGATTGAAACAGTGAAGCAAATAGCCGCGTATATTCCGGGCGATATAAATGCGGAGTGCATAAACTTAAAAACAGCACGGAAAAGTGGTTACTTCTATGCAACCCGAAAGAACCTCTGCCACATTACGTGGACATGGAGTTGAACGGGGTAGAAGACAAGCTGCACCGTCTCTTTTTCACAGTTCCGGGGCGCCGTTCGGTGTGTACAGTCTATGAGGAGGACTCCCACTGGAGTAATAAATGTCCGGCCAAAGTACAAATCAAGAAGGGACCTAGACTGGCACAAAAAGTCACTTCGAACTCTCAGACAGATCAACATAGTAAGGAGGATGAAGACGGTTTCCAGCTGGTCAGTCGGAAAAGGGGACGCTCAACCAAAAAGCCTGTCTGACGGTGAGAGCTCGACACCTCCAGTCTGCCAAACACCTGTTACCACGCTGCCGCCCCTCAACAACCACGACTACCCTACACCGTCTGAAGCGCGCAGGTCAAACAAAAAGAAATGTGTAAGTAATTATACTGAACAGATAACGACCAGCGCCATGACCGGAATAGACAGTGATAATATTAACGCACCACGACGACAAAGAAACCTGTCAGATTCTTCACCAGGCCTCGTTATTGACTTAGAGATTTCAAGCCCGGCGAAGAAATCTACTGACTATCTCCAGAAATGATAACATGAATACAGACAGTTTGAAACTATACAGCAAACACAACAAACTCGATCTTAAGAGACATAGATACAAACCAGTGTTACAAATGGAAAAAGGTGTGATTAAATTTTAATTAAAATTTAAAAATAATAAATCACAATTTGATTGCGCAAAATGTAAGCTTGATATACGTCATATGTCTAACCTATACCGATACTTAGCTTATATCTGTTTGCTAAGTGAAGCGGGCAATAAAATTGTGATTTATTATTTTTAAATTTTAATTCAAATTTAATCACTCCTTTTTCCATTTCTAACACTGATTTTTATCTATGTCTCTTAAGATCGAGTTTGTTGTATTTGCTGTATAGTTAGGGTTAGGGTTAGAGTTAGAGGTTAGGTTAGGGTTATGGTTAAATGATGTATAGTCAGGGTTAACGTTAGTAAGAAATAGTTTGTTGTCTTTGATGTATATAATGCTCTATTTTCCTTAGGCTCTTTTAGGCGCTCATCGTTAGTTACTATGGTTGTCCAAGGAATCCAACTCATTCGTCTCAGGAACCCAATCTCTGTTGTTTTTTCAAGTTATTCCTAGGGATGCTGGTCTATGACCGTATCGTTGTCTAGAATAGCGCCTAGTAGGTTACTGGGACAGATGATTTATCTCCATTAGGGTGGAAAATCTGCCTAGTCAGCAGAAAATCGGTTGTTCTATAATCAAAGAGAATGTTAATGTTATTTGTTATGAAACGTTGAAAGTCTGTTAGAAGATGTGGCAGCGGGTAGTCAAGTGGGGCTCAATAAGCCAGACGTGGTTTTAAGAAAGGTCGACTTCATAACAGCCACTTTTGGTTATATGTAGACTTGTCGCTATTACAGTTGTGAAATGACAACGTGAGCTAGTTGTGGACAAAGTAAGAAATGTTATGTTAGCTAGCCGTCGAGAACATCTTTTGTATTGTTGAAAGCTGGAACAATGGAAGGTTAGTGTAGCAGACATTGTGGTATAGAAAGTTGAAGACGTCAGCCTTGGGAAATGGTTCTTTGCTGACGAATACTCAGATGATATCGAAACTATCCCAGGTTGATTACTGATTGCATTACCATAAATGATGTTATGTCTGTTTCATTAGACCTCATGCACAAAGAAGGTTTGGAGTATTTAGTGGTGTGACACGGAACATTTTTGAAGACATCTACGAAAGACAGAGATATTGTATGGTAGAAAGCAAGTGTGAAGAGAGATGCACGCGTAGTCTGTAGAAGGGCTTCTTTAGTCGGGTATGTTGGAATAGTAAATCGAAGCTTTGGGTAGCGTAAAAGGGGGAAAGTGGTGGTGTTGCTAATCTTCTTTTCGTTCATCCGGAGTGTTTTTTTTACCCAGATGTGATTGCGGTGTGTCTGTTATGCGCCATTGGGCCGAAACCCGTAGGCCAACACATCGACTTTAGCGTGCTTTTTTGACCAGGTAGCATTCCTGGGAGACTCTCACTTTTGTGGTGCCATCTACAACCATGCTGGCCAAGTTAGAACGGTCGAAGACAACGGTCATCCCTCAAAGGAAGGCAGGGACAGTCCATAGCATTTTCCGCCATCCAAGGTTGCTTCCATAGTTGCAGGGCCAACACATAGCGCCCTGGTTCTGGGCTAGCCGAGGGAAATCGTCACGTCCTGCTCATGGCTGCTTTAAATCCTCACTTCAATATATTGGTCATTTCGTTTGCCCCGGGCCATTCCCGCACAAACCAGACAGGTTTGCAGACGGCATCCACTCAGCGAGTTTTCGGACATGTGCTTGTCGTTGCGCCCATCAGAGCTGTTCCAGGCACGACAGACATTCAGAAAACTACCTAATCAGAGCTGTTCCGAACAAGAGCGGCATTCGGAAACTAGGTAGTCAGAGCTGTTCCTAGCACGAGAGACATTCGGACGAGACATTTCACTCGGACGTAATGCGTAGTGTCAATTTTTAGTTTGCCACCCGTAGGACGACACTTCCGGCTTCCGGCGGGCATTTTTTTAATGAGGTTAGCCTTCCTCGGGTTTCGAGACTCTTGTTTCGGCTTCCACACAGCAAGCTTTCGCTTCGGGCTGCCACGTAATGGATTCGCAAGACAGGCGTTCCATTTCGTGTCAACGAGACAATTTTCCACCTTTGACTACACTCACTCCATGAGTGTGGTTACAGACTATCGGACGTCTGCGAGACGTGCGACCGAGGTGTTTTTCCACCTTTTGTACTCGCTCACGAGGTAGGCTACATGTGCTGCCGGCTCAGCACCTTACCTCCGTGCGTCTGTGGGCGAGTAACGGTCAGGCCCTTTCATCCGGGGATACCTCATATCCCCCAGCTAAGAGCCATCGAACGAATCTGCGCCGAGCATGTAGCGTTCTCAGCACATCATCACAATTTTGATGTAGGTTTGTGTCGGCCAGGCTCTCACTTCCGAGAGTTTATGGCTTAGAGACGTTCAGCCATACACCTCGGATGGGAGCCTTAGAGGTTATGTCCCGGACTGAGATTTAGGGATCGTTTGCCTGATTTTGACTGCTATCCTCAGTCTTACCTGCAGAGCAGCAGGTTGTGTCTCTCTTAGTCTGGTCCCTATCCCACGAGCCGTCCGATATGTAGTTTTCACCCATCGGCAAGCACATGGGGTCGATGGGACACGCAAGCTCCCCCACCACGGCAAGGTGGAGACACATCGGGGGAGCCATCGACATTTGATAGGGCAGACATTTGAAAGATGCGTCGCCGGCACGTAAGGCCATGCGATCAGCACAAAGTTATCCAGAGTCACCAGTGGGAACGCCGCGCCCCGCGAAGGGCAACGACGATTGGTTTTGAACTAATAAAAGCGCTCTTTCCGCGAGGGTCGGAGCTTGGTAAGCATGTATTAGCTCTAGAATTGCCACAGTTATCCAAGTAGGATCGTGTCATCTAAGGAACCTCGACTGATTTAATGAGCCATTCGCGGTTTCACCGTGAGACAGTGTGAACTTAGACATGCATGGCTTAATCTTTGAGACAAGCATATGACTACTGGCAGGATCAACCAGATATCTATCGGACAGACGGACTATTCACGCACACGCAAGCCAAGAGTAGCATCGCTAAAGCGCGCCCTCCCGGTACAAGGTGATACATGCAAAACCACTGGACGCCTACCGACGAGCTTTCAAGCTACGCCGGCAGGACTAACCGAAAAAAAAGCTATACCAGCTTACTGACTGCAGGCCCACTACTCATCGAGAGAGAGTGGGCGCTTATCGAGACTTTGTCGAACGGTCGTACAAATTTTGCTCTTTTGCCCGCTCAAACCACGACCCTGGCTGCACGATGCGGTTACATTCTTTAAACGCCTGCCTCGCTAACTCACGTTGGCTGGGAAGATCCATTTTGGTGCACCTCACACAGCCATCCGAGACAACGAACGCTAGACGCGGAACTGATCTAGCGAACCAGACCAGCCCCACGTGTTGCTAATTATATCGTGTGAATGTCGTTTCAGATACAAGTTCAAGACACTCTTGACATACCTATTGAAGATACATAACAGGTCACTAAGTGACTGGTTTGGTGGTGTTGTAATACGGGGTTATGTTAAGAAAAAAGATGACCCTTGGAAATAATATCCCGTTGACGAAAACCCCTTTAATAGAGATACATTTACTGTTCATAGGGAGGACACCTTTGATGAAAATAGTGTGATGTGGAGAAATTGGAGCTGGTGGTAGTAATATCAGTATTTGCTTCAATTTGTAGTTCGCATGTTAGAACCTCTTCCCGTGGGAAAATATTACTTGGAGCTTCACAATTTAGTAATTCAATAAATATTCTTTCCATGTGTTGCAACATTTCCTCATTGGTATTTATCATATTCCCATTTTTGTCTTTTACACCATATGTGTTTTGTTGGTGCCCTCGTTTCATTGACTTCAGTTCTTTAAAAAATTTTCTGGATTCATTTTTCTGGTGATTAGTTTCCATATCTTTGATTATATTACTCATATATTCTCGCTTCTGCTGTCTGACTATTTTTGTAGCTTCTTTACATTCATTTCTATAATGCTCTTCCTTGTGGATGTTAATGATGTCATTTAACCATACATGTCTGGCATTCTTCTTCCTAATGACTGCTTCTTCACATTTTTGATTGAACCATCTGTTCTTTCTATGCGTGGTTAACACACCGAGACAATCTTCTGCGGTAGATTGAATTGTATTCTTGATGTTCAACCAAGTTTGGTCAACGCTTTCCTCCGAAGGGTTTTGCAGAGTTTCAAGTTTACATTTATTTCATCTGTAAATTCTCTTTGGACTGTAATGTCTTGTAGTTTTTCTCTGTTATATGTTGGGTGTAGTCTTTGTAATTTAGTATAGAAAGCTCTCTTAAGTTTTATTTTAAATTTTGCTCCAACGAGGAAGGGGTCACTGTGGCACTCAGCTAGTTACATTAATTGTTAAATATTTAAAATAATGACACCATCTATTTATACAATAATTTCATCCTAAGTTGAAATACTTTGACTGCTAAAAGTGAATAAAATGTACTTGTTAATGCAATATATACAATGTTTCAACACTGCAAGCTTCGTGCACGATGTTAACGACTGTTCCCAATGGACTCCCTAACATTGTTACTCTGGTTTCTCTTCACAACGTATACATTTTTCGCCATATTCTTGAATGGGAAAATGAAAATTATATTAAAATTCCCTTACGGGGTTAGGGACGTGCCCTAATTTGTTTTGTAAATCTTCCTAGGCATGGGTTCAGTTTTAAAAGGATTACCAAACCAATGATATTGTAAATCAGTGAAAATATCAGTGATATCAATTTTGTGGAAGTGAATTCGATAGTTTTTCACCACGTGCAGATCTGGATTAAAATTTCCTCTGTCACGGATTATTCAAATATATCAGTGATTTCAATTGTGTAGAAGTGTTTTCGATTGTTTTCACCACGTGTAAATCTGTATTAAAGATTTCCTCGGTCACGGATTACATAAGATGGAAAACCAAATTATAAAACGTGTCAAAGTCAACACAAGTGAAGGTTTCGAGGGAGGGGCGTTTCATAAAGCAATCACACTTGTGTTTTCTATATCAGGACCTCATGTATTCCGGTTCAACTACTCGCTGATGGCCAGCGTCTTGAGGGGGCCTTGCGAGATCGGTAGGGAAGGGATAAAATCCATCTACCGTTGTGAGAGCCCTAAAAGATGGTACGCTACGCTGACACCGGAAGCAAAGGCGGCTTATTATGAACGGCTTCACGGGACGAAGCATGAACTGCAGGATCCTAAAGTAACTATTGTAATTGAAAACATAGAGAAGGAAAAGACCAAGGCTATGATTCACTGGATGCCTACAACCGCAAAGATTTAGACAGTGAAGCAAATAGCCGCGGATATTTCGGGAGATATAAATGCGGAAGTGCATAAACTTAAAAACAGCACGGAAAAGTGGTTACTTCTATGCAACCCGAAAGAACCTCTGCCACATTACGTGGACATGGAGTTGAACGGGGTAGAAGAAAAGCTGCACCGTCTCTTTATCACAGTTCCGCGGCGCCGTACGGTGTGTACAGTCTGTTAGGAGGACTCCCACTGGGGTAATAAATGTCCGGCCAAAGTACCAATCAAGACGGGACCTAGACTGGCACAAAACGTCACTTCGAACTCTCAGACAGATCAACATAGTAAGGAGGATGAAGACGGTTTCCAGCTGGTCTGTCGGAAAAGGGGACGCTTAACCAAGAGCCTGTCTGACGGTGAGAGCTCGACACCTCCAGCCTGCCTAACACCTGTTACCACGACAACCCTACACCGTCTGAAGCGAACAGGTCAAACAAAAAGAAATGTATAAGTAATTATACTGAACAGATAACGACCAGCGCCATGACCGGAATAGACAGTGATAATATTAACACACCACCACGACAAAGAAACCTGTCAGATTCTTCTCCACGCCTCGTTATTGACTTAGAGACTTCAAGCCCGGCGAAGGATACTACTGACTATCTCCAGAAATGATAACATGAATACAGACAGTTTGAAACTATACAGCAAACACAACAAACTCGATCTTAAGAGACATAGATACAAACCAGTGGAAGAAATGGAAAAAGGTGTGATTAAATTTTAATTAAAATTTAAAATTAATAAATCACACTTTTATTGCGCAAAATGTAAGCTTGATATATGTCATATGTCTAACCTATACCGATACTTAGCTTATATCTGTTTGCTAAGTGAAGCGGACAATAAAATTGTGATTTATTATTTTTAAATTTTAATTAAAATTTAATCACACCTTTTTCCATTTCTAACACTGATTTGTATCTATGTCTCTTAAGATCGAGTTTGTTGTGTTTGCTGTATAGTGGTTAGGGTTAGAGGTTAGGTTAGGGTTAGGGTTAAATGATGTATAGTTAGGGTTAACGTCGGTAAGAAAGAGTTTGTTGTGTTTGATGTATATAATGCTCTTTTTTCCTTAGGCTCTTTTAGGCGATCAATCGTTAGTTACTATGGTTGTCCAAGGAATCCAACTCATTCATCTCAGGAACCCAATCTCTGTTGTTTTTTCAAGTTCTTCCTAGGGATGCTGGTCTATGACCGTATCGTTGTCTAGAATAGCGCCTAGTAGGTTACTGGGACAGATGATTTATCTCCATTAGGGTGGAAAATCTGCCTAGTCAGCAGAAAATCGGTTGTTCTATAATCAAAGAGAATGTTAATGTTATTTGTTATGAAACGTTGAAAGTCTGTTAGAAGATGTGGCAGCGGGTAGTCAAGTGGGCTCAATAAGCCAGACGTGTTTTAAGAAAGGTCGACTTCATAACAGCCACTTTTGGTTATATGTAGACTTGTCGCTATTACAGTTGTGAAATGACAACGTGAGCTAGTTGTGGACAAAGTAAGAAATGTTATGTTAGCTAGCCGTCGAGAACATCTTTTGTATTGTTGAAAAGCTGGAACAATGGAAGGTTAGTGTAGCAGACATTGTGGTATAGAAAGTTGAAGACGTCAGCCTTGGGAAATGGTTCTTTGCTGACGAATACTCAGATGATATCGAAACTATCCCAGGTTGATTACTGATTGCATTACCATAAATGATGTTATGTCTGTTTCATTAGACCTCATGCACAAAGAAGGTTTGGAGTATTTAGTGGTGTGACACGGAACATTTTTGAAGACATCTACGAAAGACAGAGATATTGTATGGTAGAAAGCAAGTGTGAAGAGAGATGCACGCGTAGTCTGTAGAAGGGCTTCTTTAGTCGGGTATGTTGGAATAGTAAATCGAAGCTTTGGGTAGCGTAAAAGGGGGAAAGTGGGTGGTGTTGCTAATCTTCTTTTCGTTCATCCGGAGTGTTTTTTTCAGATGTGATTGCGGTGTGTCTGTTATGCGCCCTTGGGCCGAAACCCGTAGGCCAACACATCGACTTTAGCGTGCTTTTTTGACCAGGTAGCATTCCTGGGAGACTCTCACTTTTGTGGTGCCATCTACAACCATGCTGGCCAAGTTAGAACGGTCGAAGACAACGGTCATCCCTCAAAGGAAGGCAGGGACAGTCCATAGCATTTTCCGCCATCCAAGGTTGCTTCCATAGTTGCAGGGCCGACACATAACGCCCTGGATCTGGGCTCAGCCGAGGGAAATCGTCACGTCCTGCTCATGGCTGCTTTAAATCCTCACTTCAATATATTGGTCATTTCGTTTGCCCCGGGCCATTCCCGCACAAACCAGACAGGTTTGCAGACGGTATCCACTCAGCGAGTTTTCGGACATGTGCTTGTCGTTGCGCCCGTCAGAGCTGTTCCAGGCACGACAGACATTCGGAAAACTACCTAGTCAGAGCTGTTCCGAACAAGAGCGGCATTCGGAAACTAGGTAGTCAGAGCTGTTCCTAGCACGAGAGACATTCGGACGAGACATTTCACTCGGACGTAATTGCGTAGTGTCAATTTTTAGTTTGCCACCCGTAGGACGACACTTCCGGCTTCCGGCGGGCATTTTTTAATGAGGTTAGCCTTCCTCGGGTTTCGAGACTCTTGTTTCGGCTTCCACACAGCAAGCTTTCGCTTCGGGCTGCCACGTAATGGATTCGCAAGACAGGCGTTCCATTTCGTGTCAACGAGACAATTTTCCACCTTTGACTACACTCACTCCATGAGTGTGGTTACAGACTATCGGACGTCTGCGAGACGTGCGACCGAGGTGTTTTTCCACCTTTTGTACTCGCTCACGAGGTAGGCTACATGTGCTGCCGGCTCAGCACCTTACCTCCGTGCGTCTGTGGGCGAGTAACGGTCAGGCCCTTTCATCCGGGGATACCTCATATCCCCCAGCTAAGAGCCATCGAACGAATCTGCGCCGAGCATGTAGCGTTCTCAGCACATCATCACAATTTTGATGTAGGTTTGTGTCGGCCAGGCTCTCACTTCCGAGAGTTTATGGCTTAGAGACGTTCAGCCATACACCTCAGGATGGGAGCCTTAGAGGTTATGTCCGGACTGAGATTTAGGGATCGTTTGCCTGATTTTGACTGCTATCCTCAGTCTTACCTGCAGAGCAGCAGGTTGTGTCTCTCTTAGTCTGGTCCCTATCCCACGAGCCGTCCGATATGTAGTTTTCACCCATCGGCAAGCACATGGGGTCGATGGGACACGCAAGCTCCCCCACCACGGCAAGGTGGAGACACATCGGGGGAGCCATCGACATTTGATAGGGCAGACATTTGAAAGATGCGTCGCCGGCACGTAAGGCCATGCGATCAGCACAAAGTTATCCAGAGTCACCAGTGGGAACGCCGCGCCCCGCGAAGGGCAACGACGATTGGTTTTGAACTAATAAAAGCGCTCTTTCCGCGAGGGTCGGAGCTTGGTAAGCATGTATTAGCTCTAGAACTTGCCACAGTTATCCAAGTAGGATCGTGTCATCTAAGGAACCTCGACTGATTTAATGAGCCATTCGCGGTTTCACCGTGAGACAGTGTGAACTTAGACATGCATGGCTTAATCTTTGAGACAAGCATATGACTACTGGCAGGATCAACCAGATATCTATCGGACAGACGGACTATTCACGCACACGCAAGCCAAGAGTAGCATCGCTAAAGCGCGCCCTCCCGGTACAAGGTGATACATGCAAAACCACTGGACGCCTACCGACGAGCTTTCAAGCTACGCCGGCAGGACTAACCGAAAAAAAGCTATACCAGCTTACTGACTGCAGGCCCACTACTCATCGAGAGAGAGTGGGCGCTTATCGAGACTTTGTCGAACGGTCGTACAAATTTTGCTCTTTTGCCCGCTCAAACCACGACCCTGGCTGCACGATGCGGTTACATTCTTGAAACGCCTGCCTCGCTAACTCACGTTGGCTGGGAAGATCCCATTTTGGTGCACCTCACACAGCCATCCGAGACAACGAATGCTAGACGCGGAACTGATCTAGCGAACCAGACCAGCCCCACGTGTTGCTAATTATATCGTGTGAATGTCGTTTCAGATACAAGTTCAAGACACTCTTGACATACCTATTGAAGATACATAACAGGTCTCTAAGTGACTGGTTTGGTGGTGTTGTAATACTGGGGTTATGTTAAGAAAAAAGATGACCCTTGGAAATAATATCCTGTTGACGAAAACCCCTTTAATAGAGATACATTTACTGTTCATAGGGAGGACACCTTTGATGAAGATAGTGTGATGTGGAGAATTGGAGCTGGTGGTAGTAATATCTGTATTTGCTTCATTAAGAGTGTACTTATTATATCAGTGATAATATGTTATGTGACTTCGTTGTTTCCTTGTCATATCAAAGTAAAACGTAACAGTGTACCTTGTGAATGTAACTATTAATTTATGTAGATATAATGACAAAAAAGAAATGTTTATGATGTTGGCTGTGTTAAACGTTGGTGGTAAAGATCTGAAGTGTTTTTAACCACATGTGTCATTGATCTATGAGAGACGCTGATATGCGGATGACCCATTTGGCTAACAAATGTTCCTAGTTTTTTATAAGTTAGGACGAATTATTTATAAGTTTGGTTGAAATATTTCTTTACTTGACCAATATTGTTCCCATTTGGCTAACAAACTTTCCTACTTCTTGTCAGTTTGATCGATACATTTCTGTATTTGGCCACCATTTCATTAGCTTGGCTGACGTGTTTTCCTACTTCTTTATTAGTTTGACCGAGATATGTATAAGTTTGCTTGATATATTTCTTTACTTGGTCAATATTTTTCCTGTATGTTTAACCTTTTTCATACATTGTCATACATATTTTTTAGTTTGACCGTCATTTATCTCAACTTTATAAACATTTTTCTTACCTTGCCGTACATATTTCTTAGTTTGTCTGTACTTTTTCTTAATTTACCCAACCTTTTTCCTAGTTTCGGTGGCATATTTCTTACTTTGCCCAACAAATGTTCCTACTTTGTATAAGTTCGGTCGAGACATTTATAAGTTATATCAACAGTTTGGTTGATGTGGCTGACATGTCTTCCTACATTTTATTAGTTTGACCGAAATATGTATAAGATTGCTTGATATATTTCTATACTTGGTCAGTCTTGTTCTCATTTGGTTAGCAAAGTTTCATACTTTTCGTACGTTTGGTGGAGATATTTCTGTATTTGCCATAACTTTCCCCCGACTTTGTTCATGTCTGTATCAAGTGTCTCTGTACATGTCGGTATGTGTCTCTGTTCATCCCTCCCCGACAAGAAAAAGACAAGAAGAGAACAACGTCATGAAAACAAACCACTAAAGAAAATCAACAAACAAACTTGGTTTCAATATTTTATCACCAAAATATGTGTGGGGCGATAATGATATCACTACACTGTATTGAGAATATTCTCGACTGGCTGTGTCTGAATGTTAGTTATGGTGGTTTCAGTTGGCGGTTTCGTGGGGCTTGATGGTGGTGCCGTCTCTGGTGTTGTAGTAATTGCTTCTACTGTATCCATAGGCGGCTGATGATGTGTTCGATTGTGGCGTTGTAGGTTATCCTTCGTATTATACAACGGATCACATAACTGACAGGGATATACTTGGTCTTTCGCAGCGTGGATGACCCGAATGTGTCGGGTAAGGTTACACTTATAACTGAAGTCTTAGTCACACAAAGAACATCGGTAGCGGTCTGCTACATGAATAATATTACACTATGACGATTCTGAACACATACGTGTGGTGTGTTTGTCTGGTGTGGTGTGTTCGTCTGGTATGATGATGATGATGATGATGATGATGATGATGATGATGATGATGATGATGATGATGATGATGATGATGATGATGATGATGATGATGATGATGATGATGATGATGATGATGATGATGATGATGATGATGATGATGATGATGATGATGATGATGATGATGATGATGATGATGATGATGATGATGATGATGATGATGATGATGATGATGATGATGATGATGATGATGATGATGATGATGATGATGATGATGATGATGATGATGATGATGATGATGATGATGATGATGATGATGATGATGATGATGATGATGATGATGATGATGATGATGATGATGATGATGATGATGATGATGATGATGATGATGATGATGATGATGATGATGATGATATGATGTTGATGATGATGATGATGATGATGATGATGATGATGATGATGATGATGATGATGATGATGATGATGATGATGATGATGATGATGATGATGATGATGATGATGATGATGATGATGATGATGATGATGATGATGATGATGATGATGATGATGATGATGATGATGTTGATGATGATGATGATGATGATGATGATAGTATCGTCGCCGTGGTAGTAATTGTTTCTGTTGTAGATGTATCCATAGGCGGGTGACGATGCGCTCGTATGTGACTTTGTAGATTGTCTTTTCTGTTGAAACGTTGTCCACAGATATGACATAAGTGTGCTTGATCCTCATGAGTTTGAATGGTCCGAATGTGGCGATTAAGGTTATACTTATAACTGAAGGATTTGTCGCACACTGAACACATGAAAGTAGACTTTGGTGGCCATATTGATAAACGTGCTGGTATATGAATAAGTCACACAACTGTCAAGTTTTCACTTGTTTTCTTACAACCGCAACAAGTTCTGATGTAAGCAAGAATACACAACAATATATGTTTCACTGTTTTATCAACAATCAGATGCCGACGACATGAACAATGCCAAGCGACTCACACCAGCCTGATTCACAAATACCTCTGTAGCCAAGGCTAGCCAATTCAGCACGTGAACAATATCTGCTGTAGAGCGACTGAGCTCACAAGAGACGCCGTCTATTTTATACACTGCTTCTGCACACGACACTACAGAGTTGATGTGGCGGTTTTGTAAACAAAGCCAGGCATTTCTCACGCCACTGCCCGCCTTCATGTGAGCGGTGACTCATGCTACCGACCGCCCACTTAATGACTTTTGCATATGGCACTGATGACGTAGGGGTTCTCTCAGAAATCCGTGTTCGTTAACAAAAAGGTTATGCGCTTTGTGTATTTATTTTTGTGATATTCTTGTGGGCAAGGAAGAGGAAATGGGTGTGTGTCACTGTCCATGTCTGTTTGTACAAGTGTGTGTGTCTTTGTTCTTGTTTGTATGTGTACGTGAGTTTGTCTTTGTGTGTATCAAGTGTGTATGGGTGAGTGTGTCTATCTGTGTGTACTTGTGTATAGCTGTGCTGGTACTAGTAATGATATGAGATGTGTGTGTGTGTGTGTGTACTTGTCACTGGTCGTGTTTATGTGTCTGTGTGTAGTTCATGTGGTGACAGTAGTAGTGGTAGGAGATGTGTGTACTTGTCTGCCCATGTGTGTATCAAGTGTTTATGTGTGGTTGTGTGTGTACTTGTCTGCATCTGTGATGTCTGTATGTACAAGTGGTTGCTTGTTTGTGTTCATGTTTGTGTAGTTGTTGTGGTAACAGTAATAATGGTAGGAGATGTGTGGGTGTGTGTGTGTGGTTGTCTTTGTGTGAGTATGTATGTGTGTGTTTGTGTCTTGTCTGTATGTATGTGTCTTTGTGTGTCTGTCTTTGTGTTTGTGTGACCCTCTTTGTGTTTGTGTGACTTTTACACACCCCAAAAAAAGAGACTTGTATCTCTAACAAGGCACCAGCTAATATTGTTAAGCTACAACTAATATTGCTAGTACTATTATCACTACTACTGATTCCTCCTCACTTTACCCACCACCGTTGCACTACACGTACTTTCCCCTACAATTTAAGTGGTCACTCGACAACTTGACCACTAAATGACTACTGCTTGACCACTACTTTACCACTACTTTACCATCTCTTGATAATCACCATATTACACCTAATTTCCCCTAAAATTTCGTCACATGACCACTGCTTGACCACTACTTGACCACCTTTGATCATCACCATATCATTACAACTACTTTTCCGCTAAAATTTTCTCACTTGATCACTTAACCACTGCTTGACCACTGCATTACCACCCTTTGATCATCACCATATCATTACACCTACTTCTCCCTAAAATTTCCTCACTTGACCACTGCATTACCACCCTTTGATCATCACCATATAATTACAACTACTTTTCTGCTAAAATGTCCTCACTTGACCACTGCTTGACCACTGCATTAATACCCCTTGATCATCACCATATCATTACAACTACTTTTCCCTAAACTTTCCTCATTTGACCCACTTGACCACTGCTTGACCGCTGCTTGACCCGTGTGTGACCACCCTTTGATCAACACCAATAGTTGTCCGTCTAACACTGGTTAGAATCCCAGACTGACAAAACGCAACCACCTCTTGAGCATCACAGTGTTTTCCTACCAACGGTTCGAATCCCACATTCTCTACGTGCAACCACCCTCTTATCAATACCCATTACGCTTAGGTTTATGACCACCCCATATACTATTTCCACTATAGTCCTATAAACACATGTAGTATGGCCCTCACAGAAAAGAGAAGTAGATTACATACCATATAGGTACCGACCCGGGATTCAAACTTCCATATGCCGACACGAACAAGTAAACCACCTAGACACTGTTACTATAATACCCCAGACTCCATACGCCTATACACACCATAATTTCCACATACCCACCACGCCACATTCGTTTATATGCTCACAGATTTCAACTCCTACACAACCCCGCCACTTTTTTTCACACCAACAGAAAAAAATATATGCCGCCTCACGTTTTCAACACATCTTTTCTCTCCGACTTTTACAACCCCACGATTCCACTTTTACCATCAAAATTCTCATTACCCGCCACCCTTTCCCCCCATGACCCAGATATTTTTTCACACAGCCACCCCCTGCCATGACCCACATTTTCACCGACCCAGAATTTCCCACAGATTTCCAGCATTCCGAGATTTCCTATCATTTCCAGCATAATCCTAATCTTAGAAACAAGCGTCTGTTTACCATCATGTACTACTCCCGTCATTATTATATTCCTCCCCCACCTTCCTCTCTGCAGTTGTATGGGCAGATAGACGCTCACTACATCAAGCATGGTAGATTACAGTGTAACTATTTATAGGTGCCAGTAATACACAGCCGATCTCCCTGGCGAAGGTGTTAATGACGTTGATCGTAATCCCGTTTACTCACGTACGAAAAACAGCTGCGGGAGATTCGGTAGTGGATCGCGTCGCGCTGGTTACTTACGGAGGTATGTAAGCCGGTCGTTCAGAAAGCAATGGCAAACTACTGAAAGTAGTAAAACTTGCCCTGTAAAGGATATGCGAAAAAAAAACAGTAACACACGGACGAGCCAAACAGTCAAGAGTAACCAACAATTAGGATTAACTATGGTCAGGTGATATGTAAATTTAACCCTGTGTGAACTTTATCACCTTTGAACCCTGGCTTCGGAGTTCTAATAACAAATGTTGACTAGAACTTCAGTTACAAGATGGAGGTCTGTCGACTTGGTTCACTTGAGGTAGGACGACTAGTGTCATCTACAGGCTGACTTTCATCTTGTGCGTACGCAAATTCAACGTTAAGAAGTAAGTACCGTAATTAGGCATTCATTAGAATATGAACATTAAAGTTTTGTGGAATAAACTAGTATGTATGTAGATGGAGTATGTAGATGTAGATGAAGATGGGGTTTGAATAAAAAGAACTTGCAAACAAAAGACAGACAAGAAGGGAAAATAATAGTCTTCTTAAACCAATCGACGGCGGTAGAAACATCACGTGACCAGCCATCTGCGAATAATGTTCATACATTAATAGCAAATGTTTGCTTATAAAGTCTCCCTTTTTGTAAACAATTGGCACTCAATGGGTGATGTGGTCAATAGCGCACACTTCGCCTTTACTTTCCAGAACATTTCATGGTGCTTAGTTTCGGCTGAGTCAACCCAGGAGCAATAGTGGGGACTCAATTACATGATCTACGGGCTAACCATTAGCTATCGTGCGTGCTCTCGACAGCCTGTGCACTTGGTAAGCGAAATTTAAGGGGAAACAAATACCTCTTTTTCACGGGAACATAATATTCATTTTATTGTTCGCAAGGGACGTAACTCGCCAACGTTTTTCTAAAGAATCAATTAGTTACAGTAATTGCTAAATATTTAAAATAATGACACCATCTATTCACTGTTACCACGATATTTTGACGTGTTAAAGTTTGAAATACTTTGACTGCTAAAAGTGAATAAAATGAACTTGTTAATGCAATATATACAATGTTTCAACACTGCAAGCTTCGTGCACGATGTTAACGACTGTCCCCAATGGACTCCCTAGCATTGTTACCCTGGTTTCTCTTCACAACGTGTTACTTTGACGAATTATTATTCTTTGATTTATCCTGTGTTGATCTTCGCTTTTTTTCTAAAGAAAAATTGTGTCTCTTTAGTCTGGAATGTATTTGGGCGGAGGCCGGGCGGCTTCAACACCACATGTAGAATTTGGATAAAAGATTTTCTCTTTCACGGATTATTTAAACATATCAGTGATATTAATTTTGTGGAAGTGAGTTCAATAGTTTTTCACCACGAGTATATCTGGATTAAAATTTCCTCTGTCACGGATTATTCAAACATATCAGTGATTTCAATTTTGTGGAAGTGTTTTCGATTGTTTTCACCACGTGTAAATCTGTATTAATGATTTCCTCTGTCACGGATTATCGAAGATGGAAAACCAAATTGTAAAACGTGTCAAAGTCAACACGAGTGAAGGTTTCGAGGGAGGAGCATTCCACCAAGCAAACACACTTGTGTTTTCAACATCAGGACCTCATGTATTTCGGTTCAACTACTCGCTGATGGCGAGCGTCTTGACGGGGCCTTGCGGGATCGGTAGGGAAGGGATAAAATCCATCTACCGTTTTGAGGACCCTAAAAGATGGTACTCTACGCTGACACAGGAAGCAAAGGCGGCTCATTATGAACGGCTTCACGGGACGAGGCATGAACTGCAGGATCCTAAAGTAACTATTGTAATTGAAAACATAGAGAAGGAAAAGACCAAGGCTATGATTTACTGGTGTCAAGATGCTGGATAGGTATAGATAGAAGTAGGACCAGGACAGAGGGAAGTAAAGGACAGAGACAGGACATAAGAAGGACCTTTACAATAGAATGGATAGAGAGAGACAGTATAAGGAGATAGAACTCCAAACCAGTGTTAGGACCAGACCTAGACAGGACACGCACGTGGCATAGCTAGGACATGACTATGACATACCGGGATTACCTCCCGACATAGGACAGAGTATAGTAATCACGGGGACTACCCGTAAACAGACTAAACTCTATTACAGCTGTAGGCTACGAGGACTGGACCGCTAAACTACGTGGCAGGTGACCCAGCACGCCGTGCGGCTGACCGCACGAGAACGGAAGACGAGTAGCTAGACGAGACCTGTGAATTCAGGCAGACAGGGACCGACAGTTAGGACGACCAGACCTCTGTGTTTACCCTCGCCAGTTGTGTAGTTTAGAGAGGGCATAGTTATACGTAGCTAACATAGAGAATGTATTTGAGTGTTGAATGCCAGTTGTGTATGCTCGTAAGACGAGCTCTGTAATATATATATATATATATATATATATATATATATATATATATATATATATATATATATATATATATATATATATATATATATATATATATATATATATATATATATATATATAGAATAAAGCGTGATTCTTCTTCGACCATTCACACAAAGACGTGTTTGTAATTATGAGGTGTGAATGAAGGAACCAGTGTGCTTGTTGTTAACGTCTTGCTCATGTCTAGGTATCTGAGCTCGGGTTCACACAGGCAACAATAACTCCGTTAAATATAATATCTAACATTTATTGTATTTCAATATACAGTACGTTGGCGCAGTGGGTTAATAAGCCCGCGCTGGATTGCATATCACAGATAGTTAACATCATCACACATAGTTATCATAAACATTCTAGCAAACTATCTAGCCTATGTCTATATATCTATTGATATCTATTGAGTCCCTCTAAGGCAGGCCCTGTTGCCTCTCTGAAGTCCGTCTGTCCTCTGCCGGTCCACACGTGTCCCAATCCGACACGGGTGGTAACTCTGTCCGAGTTCCTCGTGGACCCCGCAATAGGCGGGCCACATCAGTGTCCACGGGACAATGGACTCAATGACCAGTCCTTCGAGAAGGCTCTAGATTACTCTGGCCTTCGAGTGACTCACTTCTATCCCTTGGGCGGGAGTTGCAGCCCTTTAACTAATATCTATAAATGTGAGGCGGTGACAGGATTCCCCCCTCTCCCCTGATATGATGGTTTGTTATAAGGTAATTAGATCTGCTCTAATTCTGTCACCGAATCACATAAAGTCGGTGTTTGTAGTTTGGTGGACAGTAACCTGGTAACCTACATACTGGCATCAAAACTCATGTATTCTCCCATACACCACTTCTCTGATTTGGTGAAGAGATCACTCTCTCTTCTGTGTCCTTAAAAATGCTTATCTGACCGAAGTTACGTGACGTTTACTAGTTGTGTTTACAACCCGTCCTTCTCATAGTACCCCACTGATACCAAGACAATTAACCTCTGTATTAAAGAGGATTAACAAGACCGAAGTCCTGGCTAATTAAGTACACCTTCAAATCTTGATTTGTGTGTGCATTTCAATACACTTTTACTCTCGTATGTTGTATAATGCTAAATATGTAGTTACGTTGTTATTTTATCCCCTCAGACTACATGTGTCCCTGTTGGCTTGTTAGTGTGTTGACTAATAAGTTGGTGGTTCTAATAAAGTGACTGCTTTTTAAATTGATAGTGTTCAGTTTTAAGTTTTTTGTGTAAAGTGTGTGCTGAATGTGTGGCTTATTTCCAAGCGTCACGAGGTGGGATAACCTCAATCATGAATTACTCTAATGTGCGCAATACATGATCAGGCATTCCAAGCAGTGGTGCTTAGATGTATCTTAACTACTAAACTAAGTATATTAACCTAACTAATAAACATGTATCAACAATTTAGACAAGTCATACAATTTACATGAAAGACGCAGACAAATTAAAATAAATACGTTTTGCGTACAATTTGTCCGCTCAGTATATCGTTCTCTCATTTAATTCATTCACGCTGTCATGCACTCATCTTTCATTCCAAATAGTATTTGGTTAAAATATATAATTAAAGTTGAGGTAAGTGTTATTGCCCTTAGAAAAAATGGAATAGGCGATATTTGCCCTTTAAGAAAATACGTACTTTTTGTACGATGACTCAAAATGGGTTATAATTTACACAGAGACAATTGTATAGGAAGGTTATTTATCCTATTAATGGAACTACCTGTAATATTATGGTAGACTATGTACAAATTACAGGTTAACACATTTTATATACATAATTAATGCAAATATAATACATATTTAATACTAAATTAATTAATTAACTAAATCCAACGATGATGTGCGCGTTGTCCTCCTGTAGTTATCGTGTTGTGCCATGAATGTTAAAAGTTAGTATGGCTGTCTCTTGAGTGTTGTAGTCGAAGTAGTTCTTGTTTCGGCTGTTTGCAAAGTCTCGTAGCAACAGCAAGTATGGACTGTTCTCAATGTCCCGTATAAAGTGTTCTTACAGTATTCAGAGTCAGTTCACTGGTTGATATTATTGGTTGAAACACAGTTAACGTTTCTCGCTCGGATCGTTCTAGAGCTTGGGCACTTGATAGTATAGCTCTTAAAGTATAGCTCTTAAAGTATAGCTCTTAAAGTTTCATGTTCGTGGGTGTCGTAAGTAACCTATTCACTGAGGTGTTATTACTTCTAAATGAACGTACTATAGCAGGTGTAGAGTTACACTGTTATATGAAACAGACTAAAATATCACAGTTTCTAGTATGGCGAATGGTTGATGTGCCAAATGTTATTCTACTGGCGCATTCGTTTGCCGTGATAAAAGGTCAGCAATAATGTTGTCAGTGCCTCTGATATGGCGGATTTCGAAGTCGAAATCTTGAAGAAGAAGACACCATCTTTGTAAACGATGGTTTTTCGGGGACCCTTGCTTAAGGACCAACAATGGCGAATTGTCAGTGAGTACAACAAAGTGGGCGCCTAAGAGGAATTTAGATAATCTTAATACACAAAATAATAGACTTAAAGCCTCCAATTCCACTGTAGCATACCGGATCTCTGCCTTCTTCAGTTTACGGCTTACGTAGAGAATCGGGTGTCTCACTCCATCCACTTCTTGCATTAAACATCCTCCTATTGCGATAGCACTCGCATCTGTGGTCAAAATAAAGGGTAAATTTATGTTGGGTAATCGTAAGACTGGTGGATTAGAAAAAATACGTTTCAATCTACACATTGCATCGTCTAAGCTGGTACTTTTACAAATTTTTGATGGATGATCTTTAGTTAACATATCAGAAAAGACTGAAGTAAGTTCTGCCCAATTTGGTATAAATTTAGAATAATAGTTTATCAGACCTAGTACACTTCTAATTTGTTTCTTTGTGGTAGGCACTTCTAGATTAAGGATCTTGGAAACAATTTTATCATCTGTCAACAATTTGCCTTCAGAAATTCTATGGCCAAGGAAGTCTATTGTTTATAGCCTAATTCAACCTTGGAAGGTTTGATAGTAAGTCCAAAAAGATAGATTTGGTTGAAGACTTGTTTGAGGGTGAGTAAGTGAGAAGCAATATTAGAAGAATGGATGCATATATCATCAATATAAGCTTGGACATCTGTAATTCCGTGTAATAGCAATCTAGTTAATCTAACAAAGGTGGCGGGTGCGTTCTTGAGGCCAAATGGAAGATATAGCCATTCGTACAAACCGAGAGGTGTTGCGAATGCTGTTATATGTCTAGAAGCAGGGTGTAGTGGCACTTGCCAATAACCTTTCGCTAAATCAATCTTAGAAAATAACGATGATTGAGACATGTTGAGAATGAGATCTTCACAACTGTTCATTGGCTCTGCATCCGTTGTGGTTCTTGTATTTAATACTCTATAGTCGATGCACAGACGGATTGTCTGGTCCTTCTTCTTCACCAGGACAATCGGTGAAGAATATTGAGACATAGATTTCTGAATTATTCTATTTTTCTCTAACTCCAAAATTTCTTTGTCTAAATTTGCTCTGTAATGGAGAGGAATAGAATATGGTCTACATTTGACCGGTGTCAGATCTGTCAGCACAATTGAATGTGTTATTTTGTCAGTGCGTCCAGGTTTGTTAGAAAAGATAGATTTATACTCGTCAAGGAGAGTCAAAATGTCTTGTCGCTGTTGTTGTGTCAAAGTGTCAGAGATCTGTATGTCATTTATACTACCGTCGTCAGTCATGATCGGTACTGGGATTTCAGTATTGTCTACGTCTGTCTGATTTATCACAGATGCTACTGTTTGTAAATTGTCCTCAATGTCATTGTCGTCGTCGTCGAGATTAATAGTTGTCAATATGTCGTCGACTTGGTCGTCGTTGTCGTTATCACATATTGTCGGTAAAGTCCATCTGTCTTCGTCGTCTTTGTCGTCGTAAGAATGCGTCGTTAACGATGCTTCGTTGGTCAAGGTGTCATTCATTTGGGAAATTGTCGTTTCGTTTCTGTCATCAGTTAGCTGCGTCTGCTCACTCGTCTCAATGTCCTGTCTAGCATAGTATGGTTTCAACATATTTACATGGAATATTTTCAACTTTCCATTTAAAGAGATTTCGTAATCAACTTCCGAAATTCTTCTAATAATCTTAAAAGGTCCCTGCCAAGAGGTTGATAGTAAATCTCTCTTGTCAGGTAGCAGTAGTAAAATATCCTGACCTGGATTTAGTACAATTGTTTTTGCACCTCTGTTGGCGTACTGCCTGTACTTAAAACCTTTCTCCTGTAGTGATGTTCTGGCCAGTATACAGGAACGTATGATTTTGTCTCTGGTGTCAGTGACTAAATCATAGGTAGAAATGGGTAGTTGGATATTTACAGGTTGTGATATGATATCTTTGTAAATAGTGAGAGGTCCTCTTGGATTCGCTCCATACATCAATTCGAAGGGAGAGAACCCTGTGCTTGATTGCGGGACTTCTCTATATGCGAACAGCACCGTTGGGAGGAGTATATCCCAATCGGCTGGATTTTCAGCTGTCACTTTAGATAGCATATGTTTCAGGTCCCCATTTAGTTTCTCGCAGATACCATTTGCGGCCGGTCGATAGGGACTGGTGAAACATTGCTTGATGCCTAGTAACTTAGTTACCGATTGAGTGGCATTCGATATGAACTGGGTTCCTCTATCAGAAATTATTTTCTCCGGGAAGCCAAAACGGGAGAAAATATTTAATAATATGTCCGTCACATCCTTAGAGGAGATAGATCTTAATGGAAGCATTTCTGGCCATCTCGTACATACATCAATAAGAGTAAAAATATATCTATTCCCTTTACTTGAAATGTGATTCAACGGACCTACTAGGTCAACTGCCACGATTTGGAAAGGCCTCGAGGCAGTTGTCGTTGATTGGACTTCTGCCGTAGGGTTTTTCCCCTTTTTCACCAGTTTCTGACATATATCACAAGATCTACAAAAGGTTTTTATATCTTGGCAAAATTTTGGCCAATAAAACTGGGTCAGGACCCTAGCCCTGGTCTTTTCGTACCCCATATGACCTCCAAAAGGTGAGTCATGGGCTATTTTTAGAACTTTGTCTCGATGTGCTTGTGGTAACACTACTTGCTGTATCGTGGTCTGCTTTGTTGTGTATATTCTAGTTAAGATATTGTTCTGTAGCCTAAATGTCCACGATGCGTTCTTAGTTAATTTTGGTTTAAGTCCTACTAACTTAAAATATGGTGAAAGTGTAGGATCTGCTTTCTGTTCATTTCCAAAATTAGTGTTGGTAGAGTTTGGTGCTATAATTTCTAGTGACTCCTGCAGTTGGTCGGTGTTGGTTTTATGGGTTGTCTGTCGTGTTATTGCATTTGTGTGTTGTGTGTGTTGTTGCACATCTACAGGCTTGGTACTTGGTAGATCGATAGCATCCTCAATTCGAGGTTTTAATTTGGTCGTATCACAGACAGATTCGACCGCCCCTGCATGGTACACCTCGGTTAATTCTTTCTGAATTACTTCATTGGTTGTCTCCCTTGGTCTTTTGGCAGATTGAGACAAGCATGAATGGTGTTTCTCTTTAGCATCGCTGTTTGGGTGGTGGATACCGTTTCTATGCTCCCAATCTCTGATTTCCTTTTCAGAGCACGGTTGTATGTTGGGCAGGTTCCCAAGTATAATATCAGCGACAGGATTTTCAAGGACAGCGCATAATACTCGTCCTGATATGAACGGGGTTCGAATTTCGACTAGAGCAAGGGGGTATTTCTCTATAGTGCCTGAGAATGTGCGACAAGTCACATGTTTGTCTGTATAGTCTTTATTGTCTATTAATGTTTTCTTAATCCCACAGAGCGTTGCGCCGGAATCCCGAATTAATGTGCACTTTTTGTTATTTACAAACCCTGTTGAAAAAACTAGCTTGCCTGTAGATGACAAGGCAGCGTTGGCTGTTTCATTCGAAATAGGGATAGTGTGGCCACATAGTAATGTTGTGTCAAGTTGGAACTTCGTACAGGTGTTACACTTACTGTCTGTAATGGTGTCAATAATGTGTACAGCATTTCCAAGCTCACTTACATTTTCGTTTTGATTGTCACAATCATTTAGTGATTCAATATCTTCGTCTGATGACGTTTCCACTAGTGCAGCATTGGCCTGTTTTAATATCTTTCGGCCCTCACAGAAGCGACTATAGTGTCCGAAGCTATTGCAAAAAATAACATTTGACCGCTCTCTGGTAAGCATTGCGCTTATTCTTCTGCTTCTCTACGATCATTTTGAGGTGGTGAGGATAGTTCGGCGATTTATCGCACATCGCGTATTGGTCGTGATTCAAACTACAATATTGGCATTTAACTGGCTTACTGACATTTGAGCGTGGTTTAAACTTACTTTCCGTTTGTTTCGGGTATCTGGTGTTTACTACTGCTGCTGCTGTATCGTTTTGACTTATGTTTAGATGAAAAATGTCTCTGTTTGCTGTGAAAAATGCATTCCCCTTGGACTCGATTTCCTGAATACTTTTACAGTCCATTTGTTTTAAAAACTTAGCAAAAGGTGTAGGGATGGTACTAACTATCTTATCAATAATAATAAGTTCTTTAAGTTTGTCATGGCTGTTGTTAGTTTTAGCCGAGTTAATCCACTTTGTACACACGTCTTGGACTGTCGAGACATAGTCTATAAAGGTTTGGTTTGGTTGTGGGGATAATTTGGCGAACTGTTGTTGGTAACCTGCAGTATCTAATGAAAAATGTTGGAGAATGCGCTGCTTTAAATAGTCATAATCTTTTCGCATTTCCTGTGGCACTGTCTCTATTACTTTTAAAGGTTCAAGAGCTAAGTTTCTCATTAAAATAAATGCCCAATCTGATTTTATGATCTTATGGTAGGACATTAAACACTCAAAATTTTCCAGATATGCACTGATGGAATCTCCTGAGCAGAATGCCTTCACGAGGCCTTTATACTTGTTATATTTCTGTTCCTCCTCCTTGCTTCTTAGTTTATTCACAGATATTTCTACGTTGGATTCAATCTCCATCTGTTTTAGTTTTATTTGTGTATCGGCATTCAATTGGGCTAATTTGGCCGCCGCCTCAAGCTCCATTTGTTTCTCTTGAGTCTGCATTGCATTTCTTCTTTGCATTTCTTTCTCTTCTGCCTCAATTTGCATTTTCTTTTCTTCTACCTGTGCTTGTCTTTGTTTTTCTTCTCGTTCTAATGCTCTTTCTTCACGGGCAATGTTCTCTGCGTGCGTCTTCTGTGCCCATTCTGACAGTTTCTCTTCTTTATAACCTAATTTTATTCCTTGCTCAATGCATTTATCTAAGGTAGACATTTTGTGTTTTTTACTTGTAGGTAATTTTAATGAAGTTAAATCCCTTAGAAAAATGTTGGGGAGTAGAAAATTTAATTATCTCCCTTAATTATTACATGCGCAACTATAAATGCAAAGTTATGTTGGTTACAAGGTCATGAATATACATACAAAATAATGCAAGCACAAATATTACATAAATGAATGGTGAGAAGTACCGCTTAGGGTTGCAATGGGCATGATATGAAACTTATCTTATATTCCCAGAACTTGCGGATGTTGTCTTGTACTCTCGCCACTGTTGGAAAGGTTACATAGGTTGCACGCGCCACTATTCGCGGAGCAATCTGCTCGTAGAATGAGAAAACATTAGTAACAGTCAAAAAAACGTCACAGTCATGTCAAAATAGTTTATAGTAATCACAATAATGAGAGACTGCTGAGGGACTCAGATTAGTACTGCTTTATCGCTAGATAGTTGCAACTATGTTAAACATGTACAGTTATCAATTTGTTGTACAGAAATCAATTTGATATTATTAATTTATTGTTTTTACTTGGCAATAAATAGCTGTGTAACATTAGATCTTATGCCAAAACCGGAGAATAGCCCCCAAGAAGCCTGTCAGCGTCTAGCTCATGTCTAGGTATCTGAGCTCGGGTTCACACAGGCAACAATAACTCCGTTAAATATAATATCTAACATTTATTGTATTTCAATATACAGTGCGTTGGCGCAGTGGGTTAATAAGCCCGCGCTGGATTGCATATCACAGATAGTTAACATCATCACACATAGTTATCATAAACATTCTAGCAAACTATCTAGCCTATGTCTATATATCTATTGATATCTATTGAGTCCCTCTAAGGCAGGCCCTGTTGCCTCTCTGAAGTCCGTCTGTCCTCTGCCGGTCCACACGTGTCCCAATCCGACACGGGTGGTAACTCTGTCCGAGTTCCTCGTGGACCCCGCAATAGGCGGGCCACATCAGTGTCCACGGGACAATGGACTCAAGGACCAGTCCTTCGAGAAGGCTCTAGATTACTCTGGCCTTCGAGTGACTCACTTCTATCCCTTGGGCGGGAGTTGCAGCCCTTTAACTAATATCTATAAATGTGAGGCGGTGACACTTGTGTGAATTCAGGTTGTTGACAAGCGGTTCGAAATGGTGTCAGACAGTGGTCTTTGAACCTACGCGAGATTGTATGTCGAAATGTTGTCAGAGAGTGCTCTATGAACCTACGCGAGATTGTGTATTGAAATTATGTCAGAAGTTCGTATGAACAAGTGTGTATCGACATATTGTGGTTATCTCAGTAAGATAAAAGTGATCATGTATGATAATGAATAGAACGGTGTGAAAGATATCATTGCTCACTAATATTAGCAAAAGTGCAATTGTGTAAAGTGTGAATAACAGCGTTAACGCAGGAAAGATTTTGTGTGAAAAGTATAACAATTGTGAAATAACAAATATTAACATGTTTCACAGTGACGTTTCAGGTGAGGTCGAACAGAGGTGAAGACACGACGACATTTGACACGACAAACGACAGACAAAAATTTAATACGTTATTTCGCATTTCAGCATCCCGTCGGAGCGAATTACTACACATAAATTACTTAAGTACGATATTGACTTGTATGTGTTTGTATTTTCGAAATATTAATTTTTGCTGCTCTATGTAACAGAATGCAGAGCAGAGATATTCGCAACATCAGTTAACCTGAAATAGCGAAGAACTCCCTATAGGCCCAAGAAAATTACAAGTTTTTCAGATAAGTATATATGTAGTTTTGATAAACATAAATTAGATTGGCATCTTGGTTTCGAATGCTGTAAATAATTAGTATTATTAGAGAAAATTTATGTTTCAATTGATTGTATATTTAATTGTATTTACAAGTACTAGCAAAGATGTCAACATTAGGAGAGTGTATACAAGCAGGTAAAGACCTTGGATTTGCTGGTGATAAATTAGAGCAATGGGCAAGTAATAAATATAGAGAATACACAGATAGGAAAGCAGCAATTGACAAAGAGGAAAGAGACAGGAAGGCAGCAATTGAAAGAGATGAACGAGCACAGGAACGCCAGCATCAAAAAGATCTTGCTGAATTAGCCGAGACAAATGAATTAAAACAATTAGAACTGGCTGAAGCCACAAAATTAAAAGAAATAGAACTGGCTGAGGCCACAAAAGTAAAGGAGTTAGAAATAAAAGGAAAGCAACTGGAAATTGAATCACAAACACAGCTGAAAATGAAAGAATTGGGGATTGAATCTCATGTACAAATTGCCACCACCAAATTAAAAAGTAAAGAAGAGGAGAATAAGTTCAACAAGTACAAAGGGTTGGTCAAACCCTTCTGCCAAGGCGACTCCATATCTGCATGGACTGAGAATGTGGAATTCCAGCTTAAATTCCAGGAAGTGCCACGAGAACATTGGGCGGTGGTCTATATGAAGAACCTCTCGGGGGAGCCCTTAAAAGTGATAGAATCTATCCCCCAAGAGCTTAGAAGTAATTATGATTACATTAAACAACGCATTATGCAACATTTTTTGCTAGACGCCCCAGGTTACCAAATTCAGTATTCTAAACTAAAACCTAAACCAAATGAAACGTTCATTGACTATGTTTCTAACGTACAAAGTGTATTCAGCAAATGGCTAAACGCTGCAAAGGTAGATAAAAGCTTTGAGAAACTCAAAAACTTGATGATAATGGACAAAATCATCTCCACTGTACCTTCTCCCTTTGCAAAGTTTCTGCAGCAAGCTGACGTTGAGTCATTAGAACAATTAGAAAAACGGGGGTCCGCATATTTTTCCTCAAATCGGGACATTTTTAAATCATCTGTAGAAGAGTCTGAAATAGTAGCTTTTGCCAAAAGTAAACCTCAGAAACCATTTCAAATGAGGGATAAACCTAAATCAAAGCCACCTCAATGCCCATATTGTCACTTGATGCATGACCAGTTTTCTATGTGTGACAAAAATCCAGGATATTCGTCTCACTTAGAGATGATGATAAAAAGCAAGAAAGCAAAAGAAACACGTACAGACGTGCAGTTAAATGCTACTTTTGTCGGGCGTTTGGTCACTATAGTTCCAGGTGTGTTGGACGTCAGAGATTGAGAGCCAGTAATGCTGTACTTGTCGATACTTCATCTGAGAGTGAAAGTGAACATGAGAGTGAGAGTGAAGAAGTGTTACCATACAGTGAGAATGTTGTAGCTGCTAGTGATGTATTGAACTTTGATAGTTGTGTTATATGCCATCAATTTCATGAAGACGGAGTGCTAAAATGCGGGCACACAGTACCATGTTCTACAGGAAATGCAAATGCAGTAATGGCCTCCAGAGGCAAATTAGTGTTCCATGACGGAATGGTTAATAACAAGCCTTGTCAGTTTTTAATAGATAGCGGAAGTACCTTGATTGGCCTTAGGAAGGAATTGGCCAAGCCAGAAGATTATACGGGCGGCTTTGTAAAGTGCCGTACATTTTCGGGTAACATAGAAAAATACCCATTAGCAAAAGCCCGTATAGACACTTCATTCCTGTCCGGCACATTTACGTGCGCCATCCTGCACAATCAGTGTAGGGATTTGATAATTGGTTGCCTACCAGAGCTAAAGCACTGTACCGCAAAAGAAATATTAGTCTGGAGAGAAACCCGTAAGGCTAATGCGTTAAGCAAGTCAGAAACATAAAAACATCCAGACGACCTGCAGAAAGAAACGTTACACCTTATAACACCAAGTGGTACAGTAAATAACACCACCAAAGATAAATTTCATAAAGGCGCAACGCGCCGACTCATCTACCTCCCCTTGTTTAAGAGGTGTAAGTCTAAACATGACAGAAAACGCGTCATGGTATTCGCAGTCACACAAAGGTAGTCTCATTAGAAATTGCAAGAGAGACAACCATAAAACTCAGCAAACGTTTCCACAAGATCAAACATCGACACATAGTCTCACGAATCTCAGACGATTCCTTCTGTGCTACTCAGTTACACTATAACTATACAAGAGCCAGAACCTTAGCTAATTTTGACTGGCAGAAATTTGTTAAAGATATTAATTATTTGTCTCCGTCATGTATCTTATATCACCACTTAGAAAGGAAGTGTAAATACTTGACAGCAGAGGACCAATCCACAACATTGGCCTCTAAACAGAAACATCACACAGAAGACGAACACAGTGCAACTACATCAATTAATAAGACATTAGACGAACACGATGCGACCACAGCAGACAATAGTCAGACAGAACATAAACACAATGCAAATATACCCAGCAATCAGACAGAAAACGCACTCAGCGCAACCACAATAGTAAATCAAACAGAAAACAACAACATAGAACAACCAGAACCAACAATAGAGTTAAGTACAACAAGGGACAGCATACAGATAAAACCAAGACCGATAGACAACAGATGGTCACATACAACAGACTGGACAAAACACTTGCAAAAACTGAGACAAGTCTTCGAAAGGATAAAGATATTTGGACTTACAGTGAAGCCAACCAAAGTGGAGCTGGGCTTGGAGAAAATAGACTTCCTAGGCCATACTATATCGAAAGGCCATTTAGAAACGGATAACAAAATTGTGACAAAATTCTAAACCTCACTATGCCAGTTACTAAAAAGCAAGTGAGAAGTTTACTCGGCTTGGTAAACTATTATAATAAGTTCATTCCCAATTTAGCAGAAATTACCAGTGTTTTTTTCCAATCTATTGAAGTCGAATGTCAAAATTGATGTGAAAGATGCTATTCTAATTAATGCAATGTCAAAACTTAAGCATCTTTTTAGCAATGTCCCAATCCTTCGTTTGCCTAATCCCACCTTACAATATTTTCTTAGGACTGATGCCAGCACAGTATCCATAGCGGGCGTCCTGGGCCAGAAATATAACGACGTCCTACATCCTGTAATGTATGTAAGTCGTAAGATTACTCCAACTGAAGCCAAATATGGAGTCTCTGAATTGGAAGCTTTAGCGATAGTGTACTGTGTCCATAAACTGCACCGATTTTTGGCAGGGACACACTTTGTCATCGAAACTGACAACTCCCCGCTCACTGTGATGGAGACAGGGGTCCACAAGAACAATAGGATCTACAGATGGTCCCTGATACTCCAAAATTACTCGTTTTCGGTCAGGCACATCAGTGGCAAATGTAATACACTAGCTGACATGCTAAGTAGACCTACGAACTTTGATGTACCTGAATTGCCAAAGAAAGACGACGCAACTCCATCATCGTCTCTGACATTGGTACCAGATTTTGATCAGACAGATGTGCCATTGTGAAGAAAACTGTCCACACGTATGACTGACGAGTTACGTCGAGTCAACATATTATATTCGACAGTATTATTTATACATCATGAATACACTCCAGGAACATCGCGTGGAACATTGGACTATGTACATATAAACTATGATAGTAACTTTACATATGTTCCTAAAGGAAAGGACGCGACATCTTCACCATGCCTGGATTAGATCAGTTAATTAGTGTAATAAATATAAATGTATGTATTAATATGTATATAAACACTATAGGAATATCAATGTATGTAATTGTAATGTTAATATATATTTTTATTACAGTTGCATAGAATAATCATAGATGTAGTTAGCGTGTAGGAACAGAACAACTTTAGGTTGGGTAAGTTAGATTAAACACCTTTTCCCAATACCCAATTAGATAAAGTGGAAATTAGTCTTAAAAATAGGTACTTTAGCTTAATCACATCCTATCAGTCTCCTAAGAGACTATCATCCCATAAATTAGTTTAATAATAATTACGACAATCCATTTATTTAATATAGATTAGGTTACAAATATAACATCAATAAAAAAAATTTAACCATCTAGAATTATAGTTGGATTAAGGGAACCAACACATTTCACCCCATTTCATTTAATTATTCAAATTATCTTCCCTTAGTCAGTAAATCTCAGTACACAAAATTAGAGCTTAATTAAATATTAGTTAGTATACTTAGAATAAGGGCAAACAACCCATTTAACTTGTAAATATTGTAAATATATATACAGTGCCAATATATCGCACTATTAATCGGCTCAAAAGTCGCCTAAAACTGAGCCAAAACTATTGTATATTTTTGTTTTTACTCACTATTTTATTTTATAATTTTTTTTCTTTTATTTTATTTCCCAATACTTATTTTTCTTGTGTCATTAGAATGGTACAATAATAATGACATAACATGACTTTTTAACATGTGAGAACGAATGTGTGTGAGAAAGACGAGAGCAAGGATAGAATGAATGAATTAAATACAAGGCGAGTGAACAGCGGGCGAATTTTTTCCGCGCCCAAGAGTTTTTATAATTTGTCTGCGTCTTGAATGTAACACATGTGCTTCTGTGATTTCTGTGTGTAGTTGCCACTATTGCATTACAGGTATAGCCACATTTTTAAGTTTCCTAGGTCGGCAAGGCAGTCACAAATTATGCTAACGCATCGATTCGTGACGGCATAAACCAACCTACGACGCTTGAAAAACATCATTCAGTAAATTATAAACATACACCAATGTTTCTGATTTAAACATACATTAAATTTAACTAAACACGCAAACAACCAGATATACTTACAGATAAAAATGCAGACAGCAATTAAAAGGAAGGGGGGATAACTCATGAACAGGGGACATCACAGACTTACTAAAACTCTGACTATACATTGAAAGATTTAACCACAAACGGAAGTTAGAAAGGTGAACATCAGCACACACACAACATGTAATAGAGTTGGAGAAACATTACATGAGAGCATGAATTTATATTCATGCATTGTGCCGTAAAACGTACAATCTGTGCGGGGTGTCGGTCAATCGACATTTTGAAAGCAGGTCGTAAAGACAATGGCTTTGGGTCGTTACAGCTCTCATATATGTAATGTGAATGAGTATTCACTCTAGCCAACAGTACAGTTGTGCAACACTGATTAATAAGCCAGTGGATAAATACGACGAATGTGACATCAGACGGTCAGAAGTTAGTGATTATACCCAGGACATGAGGACTTAACCCTACCAGCACTTGACAAAATTAGACCCAACTAATTTTTAATGTTACGACAGATTGCGCCACACCCATGAGCTAAAGTTGGTGACGCAATACGGGGGGGGGGGGGGACGAGAGCGTGTCAAGAAGCTGGATAGGGATAGATAGAAGTAGGACCAGGACGGAGGAAAGTAAAGGACAGAGACAGGACATAATAAGGACCTTTACAAGAGAATAGATAGAGAGAGACAGTATAAGGAGATAGAACTCCAAACCAGTGTTAGGACCAGACCTAGACAGGACACGCACGTGTCATAGCTAGGACATGACTAGGACATACCGGGATTAACTCCCGACATAGGACAGAGTACAGTAATCACGGGGACTACCCGTAAACAGACTGAACTCTAGTACAGCTGTAGGCTACGAGGACTGGACCACTAAACTACGTGACAAGTGACCCAGCACGCCGTGCGGCTGACCGCACGAGAACGGAGGACGAGTAGCTGGACTAGACCTGTGAATTCAGGCAGACCGGGACCGACAGTTAGAGCGACAAGACCTCTGTGTTTACCCTCGCCAGTTGTGTAGTTTAGAGAGGGCATAGTTATACGTAGCTAACATAGAGAATGTAAATGAGTGTTGAATGTCAGTTGTGTATGCTCGTAAGACGAGCTCTGTAAGATATATATAGAATAAAGCGTGATTCTTCTTCGACCATTCGCACAAAGACGTGTTTGTAATTATGAGGTGTGAATGAAGGAACCAGTGTGCTTGTGTGAATTCAGGTTGTTGACAATGTCACCACCCTTCTGGAGGCAGCAAGTGTGCTATCACGTCTGACCAGCTAGCTACACAGGTACACTACATCAGACACTCTCATTGGGAGTGGGCAGTAGCCGGTGCTGTCACTGTTCTAGAGAATCGACGAATGGATCGAGCAGGTACTGTCACTGTCTCAAATAATCATCCAATGGGATCTAACAGGTACTGTTACTGTCTCAGAAAATAAACCAATGGATCACTGCGTCTTAAACCATCCAGCATCACCTCTGGTGATCTCATTCTAGCCCTTCTACCGCGGATCTCTCCAAAAGAGCAGATATGTTCCATTGCTGCTCTTCTCATTACATCATCAAATAACGTCGTTTGTCTCTTCCGTATACCTGTGTATGTTCTACTTTCTTTATTCTGTTGCCCTGTAACGTCCACTGCGGCATAGTCCCTCAGCCATCTCACAGCAAGTCGCCTCATCCTTGGCCAGCCCATGAGCTCCGTCCGTGGCTTATGCTATTCATGTCCGCCTCTACTTGTCTTCACAGTGTGTTTTTGGCTACTACTATATTTCTTTTGACCTGAGGGTTTCATGATAAGGCTTTTCTAATTATACTATTCTCAGACTTTCTCCATAGTTTCTTGATCTCTTGGTTCACTGGTGTCAGTCTAATTGGCTCCTCAACCTCACCATGTTCATACTATTTCATTAGCCTTGTCCAATTACTCGTTGCTTGTTACTCTGGCATCCCCAGATGTTGGCAGCATTCGTCTCAGAAACCACACTTTCGTGGCTTGGAAGCTTTTTTTTCTTTCAATTTCTTCATTTACATTCCAGGATTCACAAGGAACCATACTAAAACAATAAACTCAAGGAAATACGGCAGGCTCTATAATGCAGTGGATTGTATCCAGAAAATAGATGTAGAAATGTCGACTAGAAGCCACGGAACGCGAAGGAAGTGGAAGGACGACAGAGAATAAAACAGGTCCCAATGACGACTATTATCCCATGAGAAAACACTTTAAGGCCATTGAGAAAACCTGGCCCACACGATGTCTGAGAAAACAATGTTTGCGATGAGCTCTCAAGCTATTTTTAGACTAACAGATTTCTTGTGTTTATATTCCTCACTAACATTTCTCTGGAGTGTGTAGTTGTCAGTCGTGTCTGTGCTCACAACTGACTGGCTGAATGGGCAAAGGCGGTTCTACAAACGTCTGTTTGTCTTTGCACTGTCCTGTACTTGAGTGCCAGTTGTTGACTGAGTCTGAGACTGGCATTTAGCGACACAGTCTATGCACTCGGGGATATTTGCTGGAACCTTAGCCTCCATTTATACATTAGGTGACTTCCCCTGGCCCAATTTAAACTCTACGACTGCTGTCTGGGCCTGGCTGTTAACCGTCAAGCCACGCAGCATTTCTCAGGAGTTCCAATGACCCTCGACAACAACTTTGTGTTCAGATTGACTTCTGTGATTCTCTTCCATTTCTTGACCACATCATTGAACATGTCTGTGCAAACGAACTCTCACAAGCCGCCATCAGCCACTCTCTTATTTAAGGATAATTGATGGGTCAACAATCTCGGTGATGCTTTAGTGGGCAGAGTGTTGATACTAACAGTTCAATTATCAGTGCTAGGTCAGTGGCGAGTTTTTCCTCTGAACATTTGAGAAAGGCAGCTTTCAGAGTTGGAAGCATACGCCTATTTAGGCGGGTAAACTTAAAATGATGGTTGGACGTATAGATATTAAAATAAGAGTACCACATGTACGGGGGGCTTTCATAGCACTAGGTTATGTGTGGAAGTGGCAGAAAACTGCAAAGCTGTACACTTAGAATTGTTAACGCTAACTTGACAACGGTACTAACTTATGGACTAGAAGCATGGGGAATGGTTCACTGTAACCTGACAACGCTACTAACTTATGGACTAGAAGCATGGGGAATGGTTCACTGTAACCTGACAACGGTACTAACTTATGGACTAGAAGCATTGGGAATGGTTCACTGTAACCTGACAACGGTACTAACTTATGGACTAGAAGCATGGGGAATGGTTCACTGTAACCTGACAAACGGTACTAACTTATGGACTAGAAAACATGGGGAATGGTTCACTGTAACCTGACAACGGTACTAACTTATGACTAGAAGCATGGGGAATGGTTCACTGTAACCTGACAACGGTACTACTGTATACACTAGAAGCATGGGGAATGGTTCACTGTAACCTGACAACGGTACTAACTTATGGACTAGAAGCATGGGGAATGGTTCACTGTAACCTGACAACGGTACTAACTTATGGACTAGAAGCATGGGGAACGGTTAACTGTAACCTGACAACGGTACTAACTTATGGACTAGAAGCATGGGGAATGGTTCACTGTAACCTGACAACGGTACTACTGTATACACTAGAAGCATGGGGAATGGTTCACTGTAACCTGACAACGGTACTACTGTATACGCTAGAAGCATGGGGAATGGTTCACTGTAACCTGACAACGGTACTAACTTATGGACTAGAAGCATTGGGAATGGTTCACTGTAACCTGACAACGGTACTACTGTATACGCTAGAAGCATGGGGAATGGTTCACTGTAACCTGACAACGGTACTAACTTATGGACTAGAAGCATTGGGAATGGTTCACTGTAACCTGACAACGGTACTAACTTATGGACTAGAAGCATGGGGAATGGTTCACTGTAACCTGACAACGGTACTAACTTATGGACTAGAAGAATGGGGAATGGTTCACTGTAACGTAACAACGGTGCTAATGTATGGACTAGAAGCATGGGGAATGGTTCACTGTAACCTGACAACGGTGCTAACTTATGGACTAGAAGAATGGGGAATGGTTCACTGTAACGTAACAACGGTGCTAATGTATGGACTAGAAGCATGGGGAATGGTTCACTGTAACCTGACAACGGTACTACTGTATACGCTAGAAGCATGGGGTATGGTTCACTGTAACCTGACAACGGTACTAACTTATGGACTAGAAGCATGGGGAATGGTTCACTGTAACCTGACAACGGTACTAACTTATGGACTAGAAGAATGGGGAATGGTTCACTGTAACCTGACAACGGTACTAACTTATGGACTAGAAGAATGGGGAATGGTTCACTGTAACGTAACAACGGTGCTAATGTATGGACTAGAAGCATGGGGAATGGTTCACTGTAACGTAACAACGGTGCTAATGTATGGACTAGAAGCATGGGCAATGGTTCACTGTAACCTGACAACGGTACTAACTTATGGACTAGAAGAATGGGGAATGGTTCACTGTAACCTGACAACGGTACTACTGTATACGCTAGAAGCATGGGTAATGGTTCACTGTAACCTGACAACGGTACTAACTTATGGACTAGAAGCATGGGGAATGGTTCACTGTAACCTGACAACGGTACTACTGTATACGCTAGAAGCATGGGCAATGGTTCACTGTAACCTGACAACTGTACTAACTTATGGACTAGAAGCATGGGGAATGGTTCACTGTAACCTGACAACGGTACTACTGTATACGTTAGAAGTATGGGGAATGGTTCACTGTAACCTGACAACGGTACTAACTTATGGACTAGAAGCATGGGGAATGGTTCACTGTAACCTGACAACCGTACTAACTTATGGACTAGAAGAATGGGCAATGGTTCACTGTAACGTAACAACGGTGCTAATGTATGGACTAGAAGCATGGGCAATGGTTCACTGTAACCTGACAACGGTGCTGTTACGTGACAACGGTACTACTGTATACACTAGAAGCATGGGGAATGACTACAATAATTACTAATAAACTACAGCCAATGGTTGGTGCAGGCAGAGAAGAGAAGGCACTCACTGGTATAACACAATCGCCAATGTGGGGAACATGGAGAGAACTAGACATTGGTTGGTGCAGGCAGAGAAGAGAAGTCACTCATTGGTATAACACAATCACCAATGTGGGGAACATGGAGAGAACTAGACGAACACCACTAAATCAAGCGGAGAGAACCCGACGCTGGCGTTGGACATATCACACGTTGAGAAATCGGTAATTGTATCACTAGAATGTCTCTTGTCTACAGTCCACAGAGCCAACGAAATGGAGGCAAACACACCAGGAAGTGAAGTACAGACATCAGTAATGCGGGGAAGACAAGGAGGGAGCTGGGGAAGACAGCGAAGGATGGGGCTGCTGGATGTGAGTTGGCTGAAGCCTAATTCCAATTGAGGAACAGAGTAAGGGGAGGAAAATGCGGATCTGAGGTCGCCCTATCTTGTGAAACTGAATTAGTATATGTCTAGCGCCATAATTTTTGACCTGTCAACACTCAATGGGTGATGCGTTAACAGTAGACAGACCACTTCACATGTCTACTCCTTACATGTTTACTGTCCACAAGTATACCTCTCACACATCCACGTCTCACAAGTGTACCCCTCATGATTACCTCTCATACATCCACGTCTCACAAGTGTACCCCTCATGATTACCTCTCACACATACACGTCTCACAAGTGTACCCCTCATGATTACCTCTGACACATCCACGTCTCACAAGTGTAACCCTCATGATTACCTCTCACACATCCACGTCTCACAAGTGTACCCCTCATGATTACCACTCACACATCCACGTCTCACAAGTGTACCCCTCATGATTACCTCTCACACATCTACGTCTCACAAGTGTACCCTGATTACCCCTCACACATTCACATTTCACATGTGTACACCTCATCATTACCTCTCACACAGTTACACCTCAATTATTTACCTCGCCCACATTTACCTGTCACAGGTTTCACATAGTTATCTTTCACACAGTGACCCTTTACACGTTGGCCCTGCACACAATTACCCCACAGACTGTCACCTCTCTCACTTGTTACCCCTCACATGTTTACTATCACTGATGGTGAATAGGGAAACAAGAATGTTGAATGCAGTCTCTGTGAGAAAACGCCAACATCAAGGGGCACCATTATGGCGCTACATCAGAATCAATGCCTAGACCGTTACAAGTGAACTCAACTGGAAACTTGTGACAAGCTAAATCCAGCCATGCACGACATTCTATTTCACGCTAAATCGTGTATATATAAATAGCTGTGACAAACAGTTTCCCTTGTCAAGCAAGAATATGAATACAACCACACTGCATTGTTTGACGTATGTTTACAAAGTCGCTATCCCTCACGCTGCCTTTGGTGTGCAGGATCAAATGTGTGACAGCACAAATGTGTGACAGCACAGTCTTATATAAATGCCTCCATGTCTGCCACCTGAAACATGCACACGCCCACAAGTATGTGTTCTACACTGTCCTTGTCAAACAAATGTAACTAGGTCATACATCCGACAGGAAAAAAAGGTAAGTACAAATTTTAAAAAGGGGAAAAAAAG
>JACEFZ010001739.1:0-25000 GCA_014155875.1 Cepaea nemoralis
CCAGTCTGTGGATGAACTACAGATAACAGGAGTGTTTGGTTGTTCCTAGTTCTAACGGAGAAGAGGATTTACGGGGTCTCCTGTGTTTTGGAAATTGTGATGAATTGTGAATTCCGACTCCGAACAGGAACACTAGCATAAGGTAGTCTAGTATTAAATAGAGTTAGAACTTGAATTTAGTGATAGTGTGTTGTGTGAACGTAGTCTAGGAGCGTCGGCCGCAGCTGGCTGATGCCTAGCTTAAAAGAGGTAGAGTGATATATCATTTCACTCGGCAGGGTAAGACCAGTGTAATGGGATGATATTCGGTGAGATTTGGGATGGCTGGGGTGATAAGGGAAATGTAAAATTGTGGGATATTCCGGTAGGGAGGCCTACTGGGGCTCCTGTGTTTGTCCGTTTGATCTTTCCTTTTCCTTACCACCCAAATGTGAAGAACTATTCTGCCTTGATGCCAGAGTGTAGTTCTAGGTTAACCAGGATACATGTCTGAGTTGCCTTTGGCCTACGATCACATACAGTGGATTCGAATAGGGTTTTTTCTCACAGAATGTTTTATTTTCACCAGGTTCCACGGGGTAAAAGCAAGGAAGTATTACTACGAGGTGTGGACAATGCCAGTCACACGGAGTGATATTGTACTGTACCGGAGAAATTAAGGACAGTGTAGAAGAAGGAAAATATTACTCTGAGGTGTGGACAATGACAGTCACACTGAGTGCAATTCCATTGTAGAGAAGAGCTGATGTACAACACAGAGGTGTGAACAAATGGCTATCACACTGAGTGCAGTTATATTAAATGGCCTCGGAAATGGTACATCGTTCCAAACATTATAAACTCATAGAAATCAGGAGTGTTATCCTGAAAGGGCCAGTGTAGCAGTGATTGAGTGCCCAAGGCAGTTGTTTTTATGAAACTATTAATACCTCCATAGACAATGACAATATTAGGTAGAGAGGTGGAATAACAGTGATATTAAAGTAACGGTGACTATGTCTAGTGACCATCACTATAGGTTGTAGAGAGGTTGCAGGGTAAAGACACTCATTCAGTAACATTTTGCAACCGGACTGAAAGTTGTCTTTAAACTCGTGTGAGATATAAGGAGATCTTCGTAGGTATCAGGATTTTAAGGCACATAATAGGTGCATAGTGTGTTTCTGATTCATGGACATTAATAGGCCACATTCCGTAGTGGAGAACAGTCACCCAGACTATATATGATTAACTCTTAGAAGTCAACCATTATCCGGAGAGATGCTTCATTCGGTGAGACCTGTTCCGAACTTACTGTGGTGTGATGTGGCATGGCCTAACATGATGAAGAACGTTCCTGAGCTCACTAATCTATTCTCGCATACACCATAGAAAATACTACATATTTCCACACGCAAACAGTGCACACACACACACACGTGATTCTTTTCTGTATTAAATGTTTTATTTTATCATTTGTGAAAATACAGTCTTGTGTGGGTATGTTATGAAACAATATGAAGAGTATTGTTTAGTGGTAAGAAGAAGAAGAAGAGAGAGAGAGAGAGAGAGAGAGAGAGAGAGAGAGAGAGAGAGAGAGAGAGAGAGAGAGAGAGAGAGAGAGAGAGAGAGAGAGAGAGAGAGAGAGAGAGAGAGAGAGATAGTGTACCTAAGACTGACAGGGGGTTTGTAGACAAAGGTCCGACAGAAACCTACGATAAGGAAAAAGATTTTAAACAGTGTACCTGTTGACTCCACTTCCCCCCTAGTGACGACTGGCGACATTAATTAAAGCGGGAGGAGAAGAAAGCATACAAATATATCACGAATTATATAAAAAGATATGGAAATATGGTATATGGCCAAAAGATTGGAAGAGAACTATTTTCATTCCAATACACCCCCCCCCCCAAAAAAAAAAATGGGCAACCTGAAATTATTCACCAACTATAGAACTGTTGCCCTGATCAGTCATGCAAGTAAAATTCTACTAAATATCATAATGGGAAGACTTCGTAAGAAAATGGAAGAAGAAATTAACGTGGTTCAAGCTGGATTTAGACAAGCATGCGGAACAAGAGATCACATTCTCAATATGCGTTTAATAATAGAGAAGTGAAGATAATTTAATGCAAACCTATTTGTCAGCAACTTGCTTGCTACAGGATAAAGTTCAATATACCATCCGACGGGAAAAGAAAAATTACTTTAAGAACTTAGTAATGGATAAAACAAATAGTAAGGATATATGGAAGGCAATTAACACCTTGACAAACAAGTATAACTTCCGAAATTCTTTACCACCAAATCATATTACATGCGACCAATTCAGTAATTTTTTTTTAAAACTGACATAGACCAGTTGAAGGCTTCAATACCTAATTCTCCTTGCAACTTATCTTTACTGTCATCGTTTTGCGAGAATAGATGCTCCGGCGATATTCTTTCCGACATACCGCTAATGACAATCACTGAGGTATTCACTTACCTCAGTAACCTAAAAAACACAACCTCATCTGGGTTAGATGGAATCAGCAACCGGATTCTCCGTTGTGCTGCGCCAGTGATCTGTATATCACTAACCTATGTATATAATCAGTGTCTCACCAAAGGCCACTTTCCATCAGCTCTCAAAATCGCTAAAGTGTACCCTCTTCTTAAATCTGGTTCATTGGACAATGATCTCCCTAACAATTACAGACCCATTTCCTTACTATCATCACTATCTAAGCCACTAGAAAAACACATCCATAAAGTAACATTACAGTATTTAGTTCGCAACAAGCTTATTGTTGACAACCAATCAGGATTTCGACCAAACTATTCTTGCCATACGGCCCTAACAAACATGATAGAAAATTGGCACCAGAATATAAACAACAACAGTCTATGTGGAACTGTGTTTATTGATTTCAAGAAAGCATTTGATATGATAGACCATGTTATTTTAATTAAAAAACTTGAGACAATGAAAATTGGCCCTAATGTAGTCACTCTAATATCATCTTTTCTATCAAACAGAAAGCAAGTAGTGTCACATAATAAATGTCTGTCTCATACCACTACCTTCAATATTGGAGTACCACAAGGCTCTATTCTTGGCCCTCTATTGTTTACCATATATATTAACGATCTACCTTTACAACTTTCGTCGTCCTGCGATCTATTTGCAGACGACTGTACAGTGTACACAAATGCTGAAAACTGTATTTTATTGGAGTCGTCTTTACAACAAGAATTAAATAATGTAGTTAAGTGGAGCTATTCAAACCGTATGCAAATTAACATCACTAAAACAAAATCAATGTTACTAACAACCAGACAAAGACTTCAAACTCTAAGCTCACACACATCACTTCAACTTCACATCGATAACATGCCAGTAGAAAGTGTAATTGAGTACAAAACATTAGGCATAATCATTTATAGAAACCTAAACTTTAATTCCCACGTTCAAGCGCTTATTAAACAAACAGCGAAAAAGGTCTACCAACTAGCCAAAATTAAAAACTTCCTTGATGAGGACACAAGGAAAACTATTCTATACTTCTCATATACAGACACACTTTGACTACTGCTCTACAATCTGGGACGGTTGTTCTAATTCAAACACCAAGCGACTTTACTCACTCCAGAAACGGGCCATGAGTCTAATTTATAACAAACATTTATCTGAAAATCCTAGCCTGTATAAACGCCTTCAGTTACTACCACTCCGCAAAACGCCTGCTTTTCAATAAAGTTAAACTAATTCACAAAATCCTGCATCGGAATGCCCCAAATTACCTTTGGCCATTGTTTAAATATAATGCTAGACACAGTAAACGTTTAAATATATTACACATTCCGAAGCCTAGGATTGACTTATACAAAACAAGCTTAACGTACTCTGCAGCTCAGCTGTGGAACAATCTTCCACAAGAAATCAAAGACATCACCAATCCCTATTCATATAATCGCAAATTACTCGAACACTATCTCAGTACGGATTATCTTCCCCCTTAATAATAGAGATAATAATAATAATAACAAAACCCTAGTATAACAGCCAGTCCCCTTTTGGTAGGCCAGTATATTCCACATGGCTAATAACAAGTGTCAGATCATTATCTAATTTTACTGTGTCGTGTAGTCTTGATGTTTGCATTTTGCCCATGCCTTTATAATGCATATCTTTTATATTGTTGCTGTTCTCTGTTAGCCTTGAATGATGTGTGAATGAAATAATGTATGAAAGAGAGTGATAGAAGGGCAGAATGTTAGACGGGCCTGCGTGCCCAATTCTTAACCCTGTGAAAATAAAGTTTGTTCGTTCGTTCGTTCGTTCTTTCAGGACTCCCCTACTTTTGCACCGCACGAAATAACAACTCGTGTCATTTGCAAAAGGAATGCAATTTATTTAGAGCTGGCAATTTATATGCTCTGCGAGCGGTATGCTTCATTGACATTAAACAACATGAATGTAATGAAGTGGTGAGAAATGATGCTAGTAATCACAATCTAAATCTACAGCCTAATATTTAACTATTGCCTAGAAACTTATAGCATTTGTCAAGAACACGTCTTCTCTCTAATCGTCTCCAGTCGGGTCTGTCCACACGCTACACATTGCGTGGTCTGCTCTCTCAGGTCGACTCATACAGCAATGGTTACTAGGACATATTTTGGGAAGGAAATGTGGGCTGTGTGACATTTTCCTACACCAACCACCAATTGCCGATTGGTCGATGAAAATAAGGGTCCAGCAGCATATGTGTAATACGCCTTCATTCATGTGAATATATGGGCCCATCATATGTGTAATACGCCTTCAGTCATGTGAATATATGGGCCCAGCAGCATATGTGTAATACGCCTTCAGTCATGTGAATATATGGGCCCAGCAGCATATGTGTAATACGCCTTCAGTCATGTGAATATATGGGTCCGGCAGCATATGTGTAACACACATTCAGTCATGTGAATATATGGGTCCAGCAGCATATGTGTAACACACATTCAGTCATGTGAATATATGGGCCCAGCAGCATATGTGTAATACGCCTTCAGTCATGTGAATATATGGGCCAGCAGCATATGTGTAATACGCCTTCAGTCATGTGAATATATGGGTCCAGCAGCATATGTGTAATACGCCTTCAGTCATGTGAATATATGGGTCCAGCAGCATATGTGTAATACGCCTTCAGTCATGTGAATATATGGGTCCGGCAGCATATGTGTAATACGCCTTCAGTCATGTGAATATATGGGTCCGGCAGCATATGTGTAACACGCCTTCAGTCATGTGAATATATGGGTCCAGCAGCATATGTGTAATACGCCTTCAGTCATGTGAATATATGGGTCCAGCAGCATATGTGTAACACGCCTTCAGTCATGTGAATATATGGGTCCAGCAGCATATGTGTAATACGCCTTCAGTCATGTGAATATATGGGTCCAGCAGCATATGTGTAATACGCCTTCAGTCATGTGAATATATGGGTCCAGCAGCATATGTGTAACACGCCTTCAGTCATGTGAATATATGGGTCCAGCAGCATATGTGTAATACAGCCTTCAGTCATGTGAATATATGGGTCCAGGCAGCATATGTGTAACACACATTCAGTCATGTGAATATATGGGTCCGGCAGCATATGTGTAATACGCCTTCAGTCATGTGAATATATGGGTCCAGCAGCATATGTGTAACACGCCTTCAGTCATGTGAATATATGGGTCCGGCAGCATATGTGTAATACGCCTTCAGTCATGTGAATATATGGGTCCGCAGCATATGTGTAACACGCCTTCAGTCATGTGAATATATGGGTCCAGCAGCATATGTGTAACACGCCTTCAGTCATGTGAATATATGGGCACATCATATGTGTAACACGCCTTCAGTCATGTGAATATATGGGTCCAGCAGCATATGTGTAACACGCCTTCAGTCATGTGAATATATGGGCCAGCATCATATGTGTAACACGCCTTCAGTCATGTGAATATATGGGCCAGCTAGCATATGTGTAATACGCCTTCAGTCATGTGAATATATGGATCCAGCATCATATGTGTAACACGCCTTCAGTCATGTGAAAATATGGATCCAGCATCATATGTGTAACACGCCTTCAGTCGTGTGAAAATATGGGCCAGCTATCATATGTGTAACACGCCTTCAGTCATGTGAATATATGGGTCCAGCAGCATATGTGTAACACGCCTTCAGTCATGTGAATATATGGGCACATCATATGTGTAATACGCCTTCAGTCATGTGAATATATGGGTCCAGCAGCATATGTGTAATACGCCTTCAGTCATGTGAATATATGGGTCCAGCAGCATATGTGTAATCACGCCTTCAGTCATGTGAATATATGGGTCCAGCAGCATATGTGTAATACGCCTTCAGTCATGTGAATATATGGGTCCAGCAGCATATGTGTAACTACGCCTTCAGTCATGTGAATATATGGGCACATCATATGTGTAACTACGCCTTCAGTCATGTGAATATATGGGTCCAGCAGCATATGTGTAACACGCCTTCAGTCATGTGAATATATGGGTCCAGCAGCATATGTGTAATACGCCTTCAGTCATGTGAATATATGGGTCCAGCAGCATATGTGTAACACGCCTTCAGTCATGTGAATATATGGGTCCAGCAGCATATGTGTAACACGCCTTCAGTCATGTGAATATATGGGTCCAGCAGCATATGTGTAATACGCCTTCAGTCATGTGAATATATGGGTCCAGCAGCATATGTGTAACACGCCTTCAGTCATGTGAATATATGGGTCCAGCAGCATATGTGTAACTACGCCTTCAGTCATGTGAATATATGGGTCCAGCATCATATGTGTAACACGCCTTCAGTCATGTGAAAATATGGGTCCAGCATCATATGTGTAACACGCCTTCAGTCATGTGAAAATATGGGCCAACTATCATATGTGTAACACGCCTTCAGTCATGTGAATATATGGGTCCAGCAGCATATGTGTAACACGCCTTCAGTCATGTGAAAATATGGGTCCAGCATCATATGTGTAATACGCCTTCAGTCATGTGAAAATATGGATCCAGCATCATATGTGTAACACGCCTTCAGTCATGTGAAAATATGGATCCAGCATCATATGTGTAACACGCCTTCAGTCATGTGAATATATGGGTCCAGCAGTATATGTGTAACACGCCTTCAGTCATGTGAATATATGGGCCAACATCATATGTGTAACACGCCTTCAGTCATGTGAATATATGGGTCCAGCAGCATATGTGTAATACGCCTTCAGTCATGTGAATATATGGGTCCAGCAGCATATGTGTAATACGCCTTCAGTCATGTGAATATATGGGTCCAGCATCATATGTGTAATACGCCTTCAGTCATGTGAATATATGGGCCCAGCAGCATATGTGTAACACGCCTTCAGTCATGTGAATATATGGGCCCATCATATGTGTAACACGCCTTCAGTCATGTGAATATATGGGTCAGCAGCATATGTGTAACACGCCTTCAGTCATGTGAATATATGGGCCCATCATATGTGTAACACGCCTTCAGTCATGTGAATATATGGGCCCATCATATGTGTAACACGCCTTCAGTCATGTGAATATATGGGCCCATCATATGTGTAACACGCCTTCAGTCATGTGAATATATGGGCCCATCATATGTGTAACACGCCTTCAGTCATGTGAATATATGGGCCCATCATATGTGTAACACGCCTTCAGTCATGTGAATATATGGGCCCATCATATGTGTAATACGCCTTCAGTCATGTGAATATATGGGTCCAGCAGCATATGTGTAATACGCCTTCAGTCATGTGAATATATGGGCCCATCATATGTGTAATACGCCTTCAGTCATGTGAATATATGGGTCCAGCAGCATATGTGTAATACGCCTTCAGTCATGAGAAAATATGGGTCGAGCATCATAATACACCTGCAGTCACGTGAAAGACAGTTATGTGTACATGACATCTTCTCCGACACTGTTCGTACGACACATCGACAGTGAGTATCAAACATATATATTCAGAAATATGTGTCACGTTGCCGGTGTAAGAGTAAACCAACGAGCTTGCGGATCTTGGCTTCCGTGGGCAACGGAAGGAGCAGCGGACCATGATGACATCCTGAACACCCTCATGTAGGACGGGCAAGTACATAAATCAAGGGATAGGAGCAACTTTGACCAGATCGCAACAACATTATGTCCAAAAGGGTGGAGAGAGGCAAGACCGCGATGCAGGGAATCAAAGAAGATTTGTCAGCCAAGAGAAACTGGTATCGTCACTAGCTTCACACCAAGGGCGCTTATGTACTAATAGTTCAGGATGTGTGGGTGGGTGAGTGTGTGTAGGTTAGGAGATGGTGGGGCACGTTTGTATGGGTGGGCTCGGGATCTGTGAGTGGGCTGGGGGAGATGCGAGATTATGTGGGTGGGTGCTGAATTTATGTGTGGGTAGGTGTGGAATATGTGAGTTGGCGGGGAGATGTATGTGTGTGTGGGGAATGTCTGGTTGAGGGATGTGTGTTTGGCTGGGTGATTGGAGGTGTGTGGGTGTAGGAGGATATGTGGGTGGGTGATTGTTGGTGGGTAATGGGACGGATGGAGGATATGTGAGTGGGTGAGGAGATGTTTGTAGGTGGGGGGATGTGTGTGGGTGGGGGATGTGTGGTTTGGTGAATGTATGTGTGCTTGGGGTGTGGGTGGATGGGGTGTGTGGTGGTTGGGAGGTGTGTATGGGTGGGGAGATGTGTAGGTGTGGGGATATGGTGATGGGTGGGGGAATGTATGTGTGTCTGGGTTGTGTGTGTGATTGGGTGGGGGATGTGGGGTGAATAGGGGATGTGTGGGTGGGTGGTGGATGTGTCTCATAACATGGTAATATGCATTGTTTATGTTTACACAATTCATTTGACAATGTTTTTTTCCTATGCACTATTGATGAACGAAAGATGAGTGATTGGAAGGGCCGAATGTAAGACGGGCCTGCGTGCCAAATTTGTTACCCTTTGAAAATAAGGACTGTTCGTTCATTCGTTCGTTCGTACTTTGAGAATGATCTGTTAACTAACTAACTAACTAACTAACTAACTAACTAACTAACTAACTAACTAACTACCTAACTAACTAACCAACTAACCAACTAACTAACTAACTAACTACCTGCCTAAGTTACTCACTCACTCACTCACTCACTCACTTACTCTCTCGCTCGCTCATTCACTCACTCACTCACTCACTCACTTACCGACTCACTGACTCACTCACTCACTCACTCCATCACTCACACTCTCACGCATTCACACATTTACTCACCTATTCACTTACTAAGGAACAAAGTAACAAACTAATTAATTGTGGTGCTTAGAATGGCGTCAGTTATGTTGTGATAAACAAATCCCGCATCAATGACGTGATATTAAGAAGACACACATAGCCTAGCTTACCTAAGATATCAGGGACTTGCCACAACAGCAAGGACACAATCAAACCTCTAGTCTGGAATAGCATGGCGTCTGTTGCATAGAAATCTGACAGTATTGAGATACCTGGGACAAGCGTGGAAGTAGCTCTACACCCGCAGTTTCTAGATCTTATACACACACAGACAGTTATTTATTATTTTTAATAATGCATCATAATATGAGAGAAAGCGACAATATATTGCAAACACGCCATTATTATATACATAAACTAACATAATTGACCTGTTTCTGGCTATAACTGATAAACTGATAACTGATAAAGTTGCATGAAATATTGTGCCTCCAAGCTGTCTCACCCACTAATTATTAGTTTTATGTTAATTCGCGCAAGTGAAAAATATATTTTCATTATGCGTATGGGTTGTGCATGTTATTTGATCGTTAACATTTGACATGAGCTTTCAGGTGGAAAAAACAACTGCATACATAATCACGTCTCTATTTATGCATACATAATATATATCTTTACATCGGAAGGGAGACGCGGTGGTGCAGTTGATAGCAGGTTTGAATTCCGGTCGGAAGGTTACCTGTTCAAATCGCCTTTGAGGAGTGGATTGTTTCAGTGACCTGGGCGCTGTAGTAAACCGGAAATTTTCTATGCAATAAATGCTGCAACCGTGATACTGACCACGTGACCATTCGAGTGTCAAGAGGTATAACAATAGACGGCTAGCACCATATACCCAATAGACTGGAGGTATAACAAGAGTTCTAACAATAGACGGCTAGCATCATATACCCAATAGACTGGAGGTATAACAAGAGGTATAACAATAGACGGCTAGCACCATATACCCAATAGACTGGAGTTGTGACAAGAGGTATAACAATAGACGGCTAGCACCATATAGCCAATAGACTGGAGATATAACAAGAGGTATAACAATAGACGGCTAGCATCATATACCCAATTGACTGGAGGTATAACAAGAGGTATAACAATAGACGGCTAGCATCATATACCCAATAGACTGGAGGTATAACAAGAGGTATAACAATAGACGGCTAGCATCATATACCCAATAGACTGGAGGTATAACAAGAGGTCTAACAATAGACGGCTAGCATCATATACCCAATAAACTGGAGGCAGTAACAAGAGGTCTAACAATAGACACCTAGCACCATATACCCAATAGACTGGAGGTATGACAAGAGGTCTAACAATAGACGGCTAGCACCATATACCCAATAGACTGGAGGTATAACAAGAGGTCTAACAATAGACGGCTAGCACCATATACCCAATAGACTGGAGGTATAACAAGAGGTCTAACAATAGACGGCTAGCACCATATACCCAATAGACTGGAGGTATAACAAGAGGTCTAACAATAGACTGGCTAGCACCATATACCCAATAGACTGGAGGTATAACAAGAGGTCTAACAATAGACGGCTAGCACCATATACCCAATAGACTGGAGGTATAACAAGAGGTATAACAATAGACGGCTAGCACCATATACCCAATAGACTGGAGATGTGACAAGAGGTAACAATAGACGGCTAGCACCATATACCCAATAGACTGGAGGTGTGACAAGAGGTCTAACAATAGACGGCTAGCACCATATACCCAATAGACTGGAGTTGTGACAAGAGGTCTAACAATAGACGGCTAGCACCATATACCCAATAGACTGGAGGTATAACAAGAGGTCCTAACAATAGACGACTAGCACAATATGCCCAATAGACTTGAGGTATGACAGGACAGCCGTCGAATCTCCGTGGCTTTAAAACTTGCTAATCCACCCAAAAGTCATGGGTTCATTTTCCCAAAAAAAGGATTTGTAATAAGTAATCTGTGTTCTCAGGTCTATCCAGCCTAACATGGGTACCAAGCATTATCATATATGAAGTGGTATTGGGAAGGGGTGTCGTGGGAAGTGGTGTCATGGGATGTAGTGTCATGGGAAGTGGTGTCATGGGATGTGGTGTCAAGGGAAGTGATTTCATGGGAAGTGGTGTCATGAGAAGTTTTGTCATGAGAAGTGATGTCATGGGATGTGATGTTATGGGATGTGATGTCATGGGAAGTGATGTCATGGGATGTGGTGTCATGGGAAGTGGTGTCATGGGATGTGATGTCATGGGATGTGATGTCATGGGAAGTGGTGCCATGGGATGTGATGTCAAGGGATGTGGTGTCATGGGAAGTGGTGTCATGGGATGTGATGTCATCGGATGTGATGTCATGGGAAGTGATGTCATGGGAAGTGATGTTATATGCAGTTATGTCATTGGAAGTGATGTCCTGGTATGTGATGTCATGGGAAGTGATGTCATGGTATGTGATGTCATGGGAAGTGATGCCATCGGAAGTGATGTCATGGGAAGTAATGTCATGTGAAGTGATGCCATGGGAAGTGATGTCATGGGAAGTGATGTCATGTGAAGTGATGCCATGGGAAGTGATGTCATGGGAAGTGATGTCATGGTATGTGATGTCATGGGAAGTGATGTCATGGTATGTGATGTCATGGGAAGCGATGTCATGGTATGTGATGTCATGGGAAGTGATATCATGGGATGTGATGTCATGGACAGTTATGTCATGGAAAGTGATGTCACGAGATGTGAAGGCGGCCTGCGTGTCACTGACCCCAACATCCGTCGACTGTTTTATGGGATACAAATATGAGCTTGCACCATATACCCGACACCGCTCTGGGTAAGTGCAAGGCACCCTTTATTTGACTTAATTTGTCACAAGCTTGAGGAAGTTAGGCGGCCGGACAAATAACTGATTTACCACTAAAGGGATCACACAACGTGAAGAGAATTGCCCTGAAGTCAGATGGCTGTATAAATAACTGGGGTTTAACACTAAAGGGATCACACAACGTGAAGAGAATTGCCCTGACGTTAGATGGCCAGACAAATAACCTGGGTTTAAAACTAAAGGGATTACACAACATGAAGAGAATTGCACAGAAGTTAGACGGCCGTACAAATAACTGAGATTTAACACTAAACGGATCACACAATATGAAGAGAATTGCCCTGAAGTTAGATGGACGTACAAATAACTGGGGTTTAACACTAAACGGATCACACAATATGAAGAGAATTGCCCTGAAGTTAGATGGCCGTATAAATAACTGGGGTTTAACACTAAAGGGATCACACAACATGAAGAGAACTGCCCTGAAGTTAGATGGCTGTATAAATAACTGGGGTTTAACACTAAAGGGATCACACAACATGAAGAGAATTGCCCTGAAGTTAGATGGCCAGACAAATAAGCTGGGTTTAAAACTAAAGGGATCACACAACATGAAGACAATTGCCCAGAAGGATTAGAGCTCAAATTAGAAGAACAAATGAAGATCAGCATGGCCGAATAGATAAGACCGCCCGTCTTAAACATCCGACGTAAATTACAAGTACCCAAGAAGTCGGAGTGGGTTCGTCTTATGGCCACCTAGATGAAAGAGACCCAGCCATATAAAACCCATTACAATTAAATCGAGCCTCTTGGCCATTAAAACTCATTTTGCAAGCTGCAAAATGTTGCAGAGGATGGCGTTGGCTCTATAATCTTCGTATTTGCGGTCAAACCACACTCGATTCCCACACACTCTGGTGCGGGAGTTTCCAATTCGTTTTGGTGGCGCTACGCGCACGTCACAGCCGCAACAATCATAAACGTCAACATCATCATGTGCCACACCGATGAGAGTGAGGGGTCATATTTCACTACCTCATACTATCACCAGAGTAGTGGATCAACAATTTATTCTTGTCTTGATCATGCCACGTGGCCAAGCCATCCAGGCATTTACTTCTCTGCCTTCCAGTTGCTCTTTTCCCCTCAGTCTTGCTAGTTGTCACCAAATTCTCCAATTGATTTCTTCTCTTAACGTTTCCAGATTGTCTACTACTAATTTCACTAATCAATTTACGGTTTTCATGTGTTTTTTTGTTGGACTTGCTCATTGGTTTTTCTGTCTGCCCATGCTATTCTTGGCATCTTCTCAGAAACCACATTTCCACAGCCATTATATCTCTTTCAATTTGTCTGGGCATTGTCCAGGCTTCACATTCACACAAAAGTGCAGTTCTATGTAGCACTTACAACACACTTTTTCTCGTTGCAATTGCCATCTTGTTATTTGTCAGTATATTTTCCATCTTGCAGAAGGATTTCTTCGCCAAAACGATTCGTTTCTCATAATATCTTGAAGGCAACCCCTATCAGATGTTATGAATATTCCGAGATAGGTGTATCGATTCACTTGTTTAAGAATATTCCCATTTACCAATATAACACATTAAAGTATTTCTTTCTTCCCAGTGACTACCATAATCTGTGTCTTCTTACAATTTAATTCTAATCCTAGTTGTTCACTGTGTGCAACAACCAAATCTACTAAATGTTGCAAATCCTGCTCATTGTGTACATTCAATACTGTATTTATTAATGGTACGTACATTTTATATTAGTTAATATATAGCAATGTGGTGTTTATTATAATGTAGAATATATGCTGGTGTATGTGACATGTTCATGCTATAGTGTTGAGATGAATACAGTGATAAAAACCTAAATCCGAGTCCGGATCACATTTCTACAGGAGAGATTAATTGTGTTTAATAGTAAGTTGGCTTACTGTGTGCAGAATGGCAGAGTCTGCCAATCAGCAAAGTAAAGTGTGGAGAAGCAACCACGTTGGCGACTTGAGGATGATGAAAGTAATAGTTAATACCCCTAGGCGTCAGTTCCTGCACACCAAACACTCAGTCGCGTCATGTACACCAAGCAACCCAGCAGCGCCGTGGAAGGAAATAGTTAGATGTTTCAGGATGGATGCAATTTGATATGTAACATTATTTGCTTGTTTAGTTCTTGTCTCCATCTGTCTATCTAACTTCCAATTTGCCATTTGATGTAATGATGCCCCAAAGGGACGTAAATTCGTGTGCTTGTTTTAGCCTTTGGTCGTTTATCTGTATAATAATTGCATAACTATCTTTACTTATATTCATAACTCCTGTTTTATCAATGTTGATCTTCATGTTATGTTTTGTGCAACTATTCTGGTGTAAATGTATGTGTTCCTGCAGTTTCTCACTACTACTACATAGAGGAAATTGGTCATCGGCAAAGAACAGTTCATCAACTATAGATACTTTTTCATCATTTGTTTTATTGTTGTATATTTTGGTCAGGCTATTCATAAACGCAATAAAAGAAGTGGTGACAAAACACATCGTTGTCTAACTCAAGGTTTTATTGGGAACCATGTCGTGAGCCCAGCTCTTGTTCTAACTGCGATTTTGCTGTCTCTGTGTAGATAGTGCATACACAGTCCAGTAGTAGACCTTTGTTTCCGTAGTTTTTGAGTGTTACCCAAAGTATACCTTTGCTTACTCTGCCTAAAGCCTCCTCTTGGTCTATACAGACGATATTAATTTGCTGTTCATGTTTTATTGTTGTTTCCACTAATTTGTCGAAAAGCAAAAATTGCAACTGTCGATTCTATGCTTTTTCTAAACCCAACCTGTTCTGGGCTCAGTATCGGTTCCACGACAGGTCTTATTCGTTCTTCCAGAATTTGTGCAAACACTTTACACACATGACTGAGAATGAAAATGTCTCTGTGGGCGCCACAATCTTGTTTATTTCCCTTATTCTTCCATATTGGTACACAAATTACTTTCTGCCAGACCGCTGGGACTGTTCTTTCTTCCCATGCATATTTAAACATATGGAGTAATCATATTACCCATATTTCTCCGAATGCAATTATTGCTTCGGTTGTTATTTCACCGATTACTCTGCTTTGCTCTACGGATAGTTCTTTATAACATCCCAGACTGACCTCCTGCTAAATAATTTCTGACTCATCCTCATTTGCAAACCTCGGTACGAATGGTACTTTCTTACCATATTTGGTGTGTTTAGATGAGCTTCATAATACTATTCCAAAGTATCCGGTTATTTCCGGTACAATGGCGATAACGTGACGCATCTATTCTTCGGGATGACGCTATTTTAGTGATTTATTTTAACTGTTTCATTGTTTTTCCTGTGGATTATGTGGTGTTATTTCGTTTTCGTTTATTGGAAGTGTTCAAAAGAAGCCACGGAAGGCAGGTGGTGGATACAAATCTGAGGGCAGCCGTGTCAGAATCTCACTCGCCAGCGCCTAGAAGGCGACGAACAAGGACGAACGTGAACTTAACTAGCAGCAACTGCGCAGTGGCCAATGGTCAGCGTGGCGCACGAAGAACACGAGAACCCAAAGCCTGGATAACACGAAACCTGGCTGGGGAGCTCAGACTGCGGACGGCTATGAGACTGGACAGACGTGGGAGAAAGTGGCTTGTATTTAACGTTGTCACACGTCTTTCTTTATGATCAGTGCTCGATGTTCTTGATGATCTTTGCTTGATATTGTCGTGTGATGGTCGTTGTCTAGGTAACGATACTCATGGTGTGTCAATGGAGATATCTAACTGTCTTGCACTATAACTCACCCCCGCAGTGCATATTCACCAGGCATTAAACAAGATTCCGTTGGCGCACATAATCCTTTATTACAGAAATAAGACGGACAAACGGAACATGTTTATACATCCAGAAATAATGTAATCCATAGAATATAATATCCACCTCACAATTGAATCAGCACACATCAATCCCGTCTCAAGCCTGCTTCATATCAAATCCACAAGACATTTAGTCCAGCTACTATCCACGGCTGGATCTCCTACAATACAACCCACACATTGGGTTGGAGCCACTGCTCAACAATGCAACCCACTCTGGGTTTAGGCCTGTCTTCACAACTGGGAGAACAACACAACACGGAGATCTCTAACTCCGCTTCTCCTTAGACTACCGACCAGTTCGACACACTCTCCGCGACAAAGGAACGAAGAAGACAAGGAAGAAGAAGAATAAGAAGAAGAAGAAGAAGAAGACGAAGAAGAAAAAGAAGAAGAAGAAAACACATCCGCTGCCTTTACTTCACAAGAAATATCGTAGTACCCTGTCGATCAACATTCCGAGGTCAAGGAAGAACAATCCCACACTGGAGGGAATTCGAACACATGACCGTCGGGTCAAGATGCCAGCGTGCTAGCCACTGGACCACCCTAGCTCGCGGACCAGATATAATCAACTATAAATATCAAATATTCCAGTCACATGACCAATCAAGTATGACCAACCTGTACCAGCTGCCATCTGTGCCAGGAACACACACATAATCACACTGCAGGTCTGGAGTGACATGTCCTTGTTTGTCAGTAAACAGACGACACAACATGCAGTCTGTAGATCTGACACAATAGTGCCGCTGCTGGCGGACACTGGTATTTGTATACATACTTGAGGATGTTGGACTGACCAATAGCAGATGGCACTTCATGGTGTACGCGGATCTTACATACAAGTGTAGCTACAGGCGGACATCCGCCTGTGTAGACACACTTGCCCGGTGTAGAACTAACCAATGGCTGGGCTCACTGTGTGAGATACTTGAACTGACTACTTGACATGGCCTTCCCGTGCCAGGGACGGACTCTTGACAGTTTCTAAACTGGTAGGGAATTAAAGTGGGCAATTGTGTTCAGGAGTAGGTCAAGGACGAGGATTGTCACTGGGTTCTTACATCTCTCTGCTGATAAATGATAATGAGCGAGGCCAACGAGAGGCCAGAATAACAAGTTTGAAGTGATACCCACGTCACCGTGTGATGGAAGGCTTGTCCGGAAACATCAACTGTTGGCTGCCACGTCAGTGGTTAAGACAGGCTAATCGCGAGAGACATAGGAAGATAGAGGGGTGAGACAGATAGACAAATGGAAGAGAGAGAGAGAGAGAGAGAGAGAGAGAGAGAGAGAGAGAGAGAGAGAGGAGAGAGAGTTAGAGAGGAGAGAGAGATAGACAGAGATGAGACATATATACATAGATCGAGATTGATGGAGAGAGAGAGTGAAAGAGAGAGAGAAACATAGAGAGAGAAAGAGAGAGAGTGAGAGAGAGATAGAGAGAGAGGAGAGAGAGATAGACAGAGATGAGACATATATACATAGATCGAGATTGATGGAGAGAGAGAGTGAAAAAGAGAGAAAGAAAGAGAGAGAGAAAGAGAGAGAGAGAGAGAGAGAGAGAGAGAGAGAGAGAGAGAGAGAGAGAGAGAGAGAGAGGAGACATATATACATAGATCGCGTTTGACGGAGAGAGAGAGAGGGAGAGAGAGCGAGAGAGAGAGAGAGAGAGACAGAGAGAGAGAGAGAGAGAGAGAGAGAGAGAGAGAGAGAGAGAGAGAGAGAGAGAGAGAGAGAGAGAGAGAGAGAGATAGAGATAGAGAATAAAAGTAGAGATGACAAATCTTCACTTGACGTGGTTAGACTTGACGATCACATCCCAGTGCTGACTGACACCTGGTCGTCTTGACAGACGATAGTTTGTAAAATGGAGTTATAACTCTCCTTAGCACAAAGCCTGGGCTGAATTTAGAGACCATATGTTGCCCATGCAGCATGTTCCCTCTTAGGCCTGTCTAATTTACACCAGAAGAACCATCAAGCCTTCCTATTTGTACAAAGTTGTCTTTTGAATATAAATAGCAATGGCCTCAAACGTCTTTAACATTAAATTATTTTGTGTGTTAAACAAACTATCAAATGTAGTGTGCTATTAATGATGCAGGCAATGTTTGGTGTGTAGATTTTGCTATGCTACCAGTGTTTGTTATTAATCCTGTTGATCCATTTCGGTATGTGTTAATTACTTGACTACACACACATAGCCATACTTAATCCAAGTGCATAGTTAGCCATTCTAGCATATACTTTTGAATAAATAAATCAACAAAAACTTAAAGCTGGAAAGGGTTGACATACGCCTGAGTCATTGACAATGAGTTGAGTGACCGGGTATGAGAAAGAATGGGTGAGAGTGGGAGACAGTAAGGTGAGTGACCTGGCTACGAGGAAAACAATCAACCTTGAGAAATAATGGGGCGGGTATGAGTGGAAGACATTAGGGGGGATGGGGCGAAAGACAGTTGTGTGGTGTGTGAAGTCAGGAGACTTAAAAGTGAGTGAGAGAGGAGACCGACTGCGGGTCAGGTCGTTTAAGAGAGTTGATGGGTAGATGCCGAACTGGTCGGTAGTCTAAGGAGAAGCGGAGTTAGAGATCTCCGTGTTGTGTTGTTCTCCTAGTTGTGAAGACAGGCCTGAACCAGAGTGGGTTCTATAGTGAGTGAGGGCCTGAACCCAGAGTGGGTGATACAGTTAGTGGAAACTAAGACCCAGTGTGTGGGTGTATTGTTAGAGGTCCAGCGGTGGATAGGAGCTGGATTACTTGTCTTGTGGATTTGATATGAAGCAGGCTTGAGAAGGCATTGATGTGTGCTGGTTAAATTGTGAGGAGGATATTTATATTCTATGGATTACATTGTTTCTGGATGTATAAACATGTTCCGTTTGTCCGTGTTCTTTCTGTAATAAAGGATTATGTGCGCCAACTCAATCTTGTTTCATGACTGGTGAATGTGCACTGCAGGGGTGAGTTGGATTAAGAGACAGTTAGATAGCTCAATTGACACACCATGAACATCGTTACCTAGACAACGACCATCACACGACAATATCATGCAAAGATCATCAAGAACATTGAACTTATCATCAAGAACGTCGTGTGACATCTGGTGGCTCGTCGCTTAGTAAGGAGTATCTGAGAGCTCGTCCGATCAAGAAACCCATTGCATTATAGACATTGGTGTCATTCTGAGATATTTGTGGGCTCTTCGCTAAGAGAGGAGTTATTATCTGTGACTCCGTTCCATCAAGCTAGCAAACCCTTGACAATTTGGATTGTGTGGCTTCAAGAGGGTAATGTGCACTCTTTGTGTGTGCGCCAGATAATTCACACAGACAGACGGGAGTAAAAACTCAAGCTAGCAGACAGTTCGCGAGAAGGTCACACTACAGGTAAATTAACGGCGGTCAGCACACGTAAACAGACGAGGCGGGGCGCCAGGAGAATTAACGCAGCACAAATCAACTGGGAGAGTCGATTACAGTGACGGGGGGTGGTCACTAGGCACAAGCACCGAGCACAGGTAAAAGTCTGCGCGGCGAGACGGGTTGGATATCGCTGTCGGTGATAAAGACAGGATTGATAATTCAAGATATTGACAGGTGTGTGTGGCGAGGGAACGCACTGTGTTGTCGCAAGTTGACTGGTCAAGATTTGTTGACGCAGTTAATAGGACGGGTGGAGACACCAGCGTCCAGGTACGGCGGAGAGGTACAAGAGCAGCCGGGTGGGGCTGAGAAGGTTGACCTTGGGTGGCAAGGCTGTTTATCAGTAAGCAGTTACTGAGAAAATTTCCACGGAGTTAAAAGAGCAGCCGTGTCGGGGCTGAGAGGTTGGGTGGAAAGTGTTTTTTGTATGACGGAAAAGTGTCCGGTCATTTTACAGACAGTCAGTGTGGATTATTGTGACAAAGAAGACTGAGGTACTGACTTGAGGTGTCCGGCAAGGTCAAGGTTGGGGACAGTGAAAAGTTACCGAGATTTTCCAGAGAACTGGATAAACAACTTGTTTATGAACGAAAACCAGACTTCATGTTTCGTCTTTGTTGAATAAGGACTTTTATGAGATTTCACCATTGCATTGTTGTCGGCGATTTTTTTTTGTTTCTCTTGCTCTCATCGTCCTAAGTATTGTTGTTGTGCGTTACGTAATTATTTGTATGTGGTCCAGTGGTCGTAATAAGTAGGATATTTTTGCATTGTTTCGCGACGTACGGGAGACAAAGCAAAGAGAAATTGTCTAGGTACACATTGTATGTTGTTGAGAGGCAGCTGACGAGCCAGTTTGTTTTGTGCGGTTGAGCATTGGGTCGTCTCCACTTTATACACGGTGTCCAAGTGTCTATCGTCAGATCTATGTACATTATTCATTTTATATTTGTTCTTTTTACTGTTTTCTTCTTTTCGTTATAGTTACATATGATATTTGTTGTGGTCGCATATATGTTATTATTGTGATCTTTCGTCATGTCTGCTGTCTAGTGGTCTTTGTCAGTTTATATTTATATATTACGCGCACTGTGGGTGTCCCTACACAAGCTTGTGGTTGTTACTGTAGTTTATTTCTTTGTGATCACCGTCTCCGTGTACTTGGCTTGTGAGTCTAGCGTTTTATAGAAGACACTTACTGTTATCATCCATTTGTTTGTATATGTATTTATATGCATGTTTAACAATATTTCCAGAAATGTTATACAACTATTTGTTATAGATATATGCGAGGGAGGATATTTTCCCTCACTACCTAGTGCTTATAGAGTGACTGGGTGAGTACAGAGTGATAATTTAGCACTACAAATTTACGTACACAGGGAGTTCTGGTGTACTTAGGGAAGTGACACAAAGACTAACAGCAGAGTCGTCACATTTATAGTTGGCTGACAGACAGCAACGTGTCCACAAGTACAAGATGCCTACTTTAATGAAATATATTGAAGCAGGTGAACGAATAGGCCTGAAAGGTAAAGAGTTACAGGAGTATGCAGAAGCAAAAGAACAAAAACAGATGGAAAGAGAGGAGAGACATAATGAACGCGAGGCAAAACGCCTACAGGAAGAAAAGGTAGCTGAAGCCAAGCGTCTACAGGAAGAAAAAGAGACACAAATGAAAATGGAAATTGAGAAAGAGAAGATCAAGTGTCAGATGCAAACTGAAATTGAGTTAAGAAAACTAGAACTATCTTCGAAGGGTCAAAGTGAGGAAAGGAGAAGTACGTCGCAGTCGTCACAGAGATTAAAACTGCCATATTTTACAGACCGGGACCAACTTGAAACTTATGTTTCTAGGTTCGAATCATCAGTGAAAACTTTAGGCATTCCAGAGGGGGAATATTCTATGAAACTTGGTGAGTTGCTTACGGGTAAGGCCCTAGATACAATGTTTAATTTACCGGTAGAAGAAAGAAACAACTACACTATTTTACGTCAACGTTTGCTTACAAAGTTCCAACTAACTGAGCATGGATATAGAACAAAGTTTAGACAGTTAGTGCCAGAGACAAATCAAGATTTCACAGACTTTGTTAACACTGTAAAGAATACATTTAACAAATGGATGGAGCTTGCAGAAGTAGGGAAAGATGTTAATAAATTAGTAGATCTAATGTTAAGAGACAAGGTAGTATCTGCATGCAATTCTAACTTAGTAGCTTTCTTTGAGGAACGTTAGCCAAAGGACATAGACACAATATCACAGTTAGGACACAACTACATGACTGCACATCCTAAAGTATCTATTGGTAGACAATTTAGCGAGGAAATAGTCTGTGCAGCGTACACTAAACAGGACCAGAATCCAGTTATTAGACAAAGACCCAAAAGTGTGGATTCAGCACAGAAAGGTGAGCAGCAAGAACTTCAAGATAATGGTTTCCGAGGAAACAATGTTGGTAGAGTAGGACGGTACCAATATAGAAGTGGGAACTTCCAGATACGTCCAAATTATGCCGGATGTTGGAATTGTGGGAGCTGGAGACACAAGGCAGCGGAGTGCGATGCACAACCATCCAGTGAGCCAACAAGTAACGCAAGGAAGGAGATCATCTGTTTCAAATGTGGAAAGAAGGGGCATGTCAGCCATCAATGTAGGATGAGAGAAACAGAGCACTCAAATGCAGCGCAAGTAATTGAGACGCTGAACAATGAAGATTGTAGTGGGTGCAAACCTCTTTTTGAAAAAGACAGTCAGCCAGTCCTAATATGTGGTCATACAGTGAAAGCTGGATCAGCAGTGCATGAAGGAGGAAGTTTGAAGCTGCATCAGGGATTCGTCAATGATAGACCAGCGTTAAAAATTGGGGATTCCGGATGTACGTCGATCGGAGTGAGGAAAAGTTTAAAAGATCCCTCGGATTATACAGGGAAAAAGATTAGATGCATAACATTCAACGGCACAGTAGAGTTCTACCCATTAGCCATAATAACAGTAAAAACACCATATATCACTGGAAGAGTGACAGCGTGTGTTTTGGACTCACCAGTGGCTGATTTGATCATAGGAAATGTTAAAGGAGTTAAAGACTGTACAGAAGAGGAAGTAGTTTATTGGGACCAAAAGTATAGTGTAAGCAGTAATGAGGTAGTTACCACAGGAGAACCTAAATTAGAGAGTATAGCTGAGGTAGAAGAGGCACTTGAAGTAGACACAGGAACTCAGGACAAGGATAGTACAGTTGAGCAGATGAGAATGGATCCCAAATATAGTGCTAGTGAATCCCAGAGACAAGATACTACTCTGAACAAATGTTCCCAAGGGGGTAGGAGAGTAGAACATAGGCAGTCAAAGAAAGGTAGATGGTGCTTCGAGAGGAAGAACAATGTTCTCACTCGCAGGTTTTCAGATAGCAGAACTGCACGTGGGCAAGTAGCAGTACCTTTAGCACACAGAGACCGATATACTAGAACAGCTCAGGATAGTGCATGTGCAGGGCACATAGGCATAAGGCGTATGCAGCAGAAAGCAAGGTGCCAGGTATATGGGCCAAGATTAAATAAAGAGTTCAGACTAAACAGAGACTCAAGTGTAACGGTGCAATATGCAGATAGGAAAGTTGAGTCAGGTCAAAAGAGTGTTCGCGACATTACTGACCCAGGGCTAGGGATATCAAACAGATGTTGTAACTGTAGAGGTACCATGAGTCATGGGTACATGAAAGGTAGACACAGCATCGACAGGAATCAGAGAAGGGTTAATGCAAGAACAGAACCACCTGATATAGGGTCGGTACACAAATAGTATTGTGGGGTCGTGAAGTAGTAAGAGACCTGTGGGTACATAAGTATAATGCTTTCCTATGATGTATTATTATTATGTGATGTATTAGTTCATGCATTGGTACACAAGATAGAAAGATGGTTGTATATATGTGTGGGGAATATGGGAGTGTACTATGAGCATTTGGTGTATTATTTAGGGTGGTAGCTAGAGTAAGGTGGAGCCATACTTAGGGCTACCCAGGCAATATGTCTGTTTCACATGTTTAGTAAGTTTTAGTCTCCCAATATTTGAAAACGAAGTTTTCTTTTAAGAGGGGGGTGAAGACATAAGCCTGGGTCATTGACAATGAGTTGAGTGACCGGGCATGAGAAAGAATGGGTGAGAGTGGGAGACAGTAAGGTGAGTGACCTGGCTACGAGGAAAACAATCAACCCTGAGAAATAATGGGGCGGGTATGAGTGGAAGACCCCAGGGGGGATGGGGCGAAAGACAGTTGTGTGGTGTGTGAAGTCAGGCGACTTAAAAGTGAGTGAGAGAGGAGACCGACTGCGGGTCAGGTCGTTTAAGAGAGTTGATGGGTAGATGCCGAACTGGTCGGTAGTCTAAGGAGAAGCGGAGTTAGAGATCTCCGTGTTGTGTTGTTCTCCTAGTTGTGAAGACAGGCCTGAACCAGAGTGGGTTCTATAGTGAGTGAGGGCCTGAACCCAGAGTGGGTGATATAGTTAGTGGAAACTAAGACCCAGTGTGTGGGTGTATTGTGTGAGGTCCAGCGGTGGATAGGAGCTGGATTACTTGTCTTGTGGATTTGATATGAAGCAGGCTTGAGAAGGCATTGATGTGTGCTGGTTAAATTGTGAGGAGGATATTTATATTCTATGGATTACATTGTGTTCTGGATTTATAAACATGTTCCGTTTGTCCGTGTTATTTCTGTAATAAAGGATTATGTGCGCCAACGCAATCTTGTTTCATGACTGGTGAAGGTGCACTTCTGGGGTGAGTTGGATTAAGAGACAGTTAGATAGCTCAATTGACACACCATGAACATCGTTACCTAGACAACGACCATCACACAATATCACTCAAAGATCATCAAGAACATTGAACTTATCATCAAGAACGTCGTGTGACAAGGGTCGTCTTTACAAGATTAGTCGTTGCTCAGCTGTTAGAGCTATCAATATACATCTGTCGCCAAGTATTTGCCCACACGAGATTAATTGTTCGCCTTCCTTTGATATTCCCCATGACGTTGATCAGCTTTTGGAACGACAATATGTTCAAAAACTGCACAGTCATTAAAAATACACTCTATAAAAGCAACAAGCAGCAGCAATGGGAAATAGCAACCATGTAGGGACATTTGAGTGCATCAAAATGAGCGTGTAGTCTTCTGATGTTTTTGTTATTTGGAAAGACTATATAAATATGTCTATAGGAAGTATGCTAAGGTTTGTATAGTTGATGGTTATAACATAAACAACAAACGTTATTCCAAGGCAGCATCTTGGTAGCCAGTCAAGGGAAAATTAAAAAAAAGAAATATCAGAACAGCTAAGAAAAATGACATCACCTTGAATAATAAGACACAAGTCATTGTAATGTGGCAGGCGGAAGAAAAGAAATATTGGGAATTAAAGAAAGGGATCATCATCAAGTGCCCTGCTGACTGGCGTGGTGGATCATGCGTCTTCACATCTTGTGATCTCCAACGGCATG
>JACEFZ010001739.1:27500-47479 GCA_014155875.1 Cepaea nemoralis
TGGGGGTGGTTGTGGGTTTGGGGATGTGTGTGTGGGTGAGGGATGTGTATGGGTGTGGGATGTTTGGGAGGATGGGTGGGGAGTGTGTGTGGGTGAAAGATGTGTGGGTGAATGTGTGTGGGGGATGTGTGTGGGTTGTGGGAGGGTGCGTGATGGGTGTGGGTGATGGATTTGGAGATGTGTGTGTGGGTGGGGGATATGTCTGACTGGGTGGGGGTGTGTGTGGCTGGATGGAGTATGTATGTGTGGGTAGTGAGGGTGATTGTAGTTGGGGGATGTGTGGATGGGTAAGAGATGTGTGGATAGATGTGTGTGTGGGTGAGGGATGTGTCTTTGGGATGTGTGTGGGTGTGGTATTATGTGGGAGGGGAGCTGGGTGTGGATAAATGATGTTTGTGTGGGTGGGTGCAGGTGTGGTTGGGTTTGTGGGTGGGTGAAGGATGTGTGTGAGGGTGGGGGATGGGTGGTTAGGATGTGTGAGTGTGGGTGGGTAGATAGGAGATGTATGTGTTGATGAGTGGGTAAGGGATGTGTGGGTGTTAGTGGTTGAGGGATAAGTACGTGTGTCTAGGGATGTGTGAGGGGATGAATGTATGGGTTGTGTGTGCGTGGATGGGAGGTGTGTGTTTGTGAATGGGGAATGTGTTGGTGGGGGGATGTGTGTGAGGGATGTTTGTATGGGTGGGGAGATTGTGCGTGGGTGGGGATGTGTGTGTGTATGGGTAGGGGTGTGTGGTTAAGGGATGTGTGGCTGGGGGAATGGTTGGATGGAGGATGTGTGGTTGGGTGGAGGATGTGTGGTTGGGTAGAGGATGTGTGGGTGGGTGATTGTATATGAGTAAGGGTGTGTGGTTAAGGGATGTTGGTTGGGGGATGGGTGGGTAGAGGATGTGTGGGTGGGTAGAGGATATGTGGGTGGTTGAGTGTGTGCAGGTTAGGAGATGGTTGGGGATGTTTGCAGGTGTGGGCTCGGGATCTGTGAGTGGGCTGGGGGAGATGGGAGATTATGTGAGTGAGTGCGGAATTTGTGTGTGGGTAGGTGCGGAATATGTGAGTTGACGGGGAGATGTGTGTGTGGCTGAGGAATATGTGTTTGGTTGAGTGGTTGGAGGTGTGTGGGTGGAGGAGGATATTGGATGAGTGATTGTTGGTGGGAAATGGGACGGGTAGAGGATATGTGAGTGGGTGGGGAGATGTGTGTAGGTGGGGATGTGTGGGTTATTGAATGTATGTGTGCTTGGGGTGTGGGTGGATGGGATGTGTGGTGGGTGAGAGGTGTGTGTGGGCGGGGAGATGTGTAGGTGTAGGGATGTGGTGGATGGGTGGGGGAATGTATTGTATGTGTGTGTGGTTGTGTGGGGGAGTTGGAGTGAATGGGGGATGTGTAGGTGGGTGGTGGATGTGTCTCATAACATAGTAATATGCATTGTTTATGTTTACAAAATTCACGTGACAATGTTTTTTTCCTATGCAATGTTGATGAAAGAAAGATGAGTGATTGGAAGGGCCGAATGTAAGACGGGCCTGCGTGCCCAATTTGTTACCCTTTGAAAATAAAGTCTGTTCGTTCGTTCGTTCGTTCGTTCTCTTTCCACAAATAGTCTTAGCTGTCACATGATCCAGTATATGTCTTCTCCTAATGTAGCCCCAAAATATCTCGAAATCCTCCGGGGATTTTTGTTTGCTTGAATAATTCTCCAGGATTTGCAGCCATATGTTAGAAATGGTTCTATGTAACTTGCAAGTGTTCTTTTTCTAATTTCCAATGTCAAGGACTTATTACATAACATAGTTTTCGTTTGATAAAACGAAGCTTTTGCTTGTCATATTCGACTATAACTCTGTAATGCATCTTTCATCTGATGTTATCCACGTGTCTAGATATTTGAACTTTTGCACTTGCCACAACATTTCATTGACTTTACTTGCTACATTTAGACTCGATCTGTTTGGTTTAAACATAGCTATGACTTCTTTATGATGATAACAGAGATGAACAGTATGATGTTCGAATTATTAATGAAGGAACGTCAATTTTGAAAATGGAGGTTCGGAATGTTCTTAACCATATGAAAACTGGCAAGAGCCCCAGTTCAGATAACATCACAACCGAAATGATTAATGCCTTAGAAGAATTGGAATAGATCAAGTCATCAGACTGCTGACCACAATATATAATACTCGAGATATCCCTCCTGAATTAAGAAATTATGTATTTATTGCAATCCCAAAGAAATCGGGAGCCTTGGAATGTGATCAACATCGAACAATTAGTACAATGAGTCACATCACGAAGATTTTGCTAAGAATTACCATGCAAAGAGTGAGGAAGAAAATACAACCCGAAATTGGAGAAGAACAATGTGGGTTTGTAGAAGGCAAGGGTACAGTAACTGCTGTGTATATGCTGCAAACAGTAATTTAACGTTCTATCGAAGTAAACAAAGATATACATCTTTGCTTTACTGATTGCACAAAGAATTTCGATAAAGTAAGACATGTCAACATGATAGATATGCTTGAAGATCTACAAATTTATGGGGAAGACATTAGACTCATGAAAAAAAAAAACTTAAATAGGACGCAACAAACTGCCATAGGGTTTGATGATGAAATAGGTCAACCTATTAAGAGAGGTGTGCGACAGGAATGTGTAATGTCTCCAGATCTGTCTTCGCTGTATAGTGACAATATTTTCAGAAATGTAGAAGATAAGAAAGGAATCATCATTGGAGGAAGAAGCATCAATAACATTATATATGCAGATGATACAGTAATGATTGCAGACAATGAGCAGAATCTGCTCACGATCAGGACTTCTCACTGGCAAGGAACACCAGGCCTCCTAAAATCCAGTGAGCAACAATCAAATTGATTATGTGGTTGTTTCGGGATTTGAAATTTAAATATTGAGCACAACCCACTACTGGCAACGCTGATCGCATTCTGGTATGAACCTAAGGCCTATCCACGCCAATATGGAAGCACTAGACTCGAGTTTCGCCCTCATTTGAGCTCGTCAGTAGTGCACATCTCTGACCGGATCCAGAAACAGTCCCGGATCACGCGTGTGAAGCGTGGTCGTTCGGGTCCCATCGATTGACGGAAGTCGGTCGCGGCGATTGGGCAATCTTGAGCATAACCTACGATGGGTAGCGTTGTGGTATTCTGTTGTGATAATTTGGTGTGTCCAGTGTGTGCCGCGTGGTTACACACCCGCTTCACACGCGTGATCCGGGACTGTTTCCGGATCCGGTCAGAGATGTGCACTACTGACGAGCTCAAATGAGGGCGAAACTCGAGTCTAGTGCTTCCATATTGGCGTGGATAGGCCTTAGGTTCATACCAGAATGCGATCAGCGTTGCCAGTAGTGGGTTGTGCTCAATATTTAAATTTCAAATCCCGAAACAACCACATAATCAATTTGATTGTTGCTCACTGGATTTTAGGAGGCCTGGTGTTCCTTGCCAGTGAGAAGTCCTGATCGTTCGGGTCCCATCGATTGACGGACGTCGGTCGCGGCGATTGGGCAATCTTGAGCATAACCTACGATGGGTAGCGTTGTGGTATTCTGTTGTGATAATTTGGTGTGTCCAGTGTGTGCCGCGTGGTTACACACCCGCTTCACACGCGTGATCCGGGACTGTTTCCGGATCCGGTCAGAGATGTGCACTACTGACGAGCTCAAATGAGGGCGAAACTCGAGTCTAGTGCTTCCATATTGGCGTGGATAGGCCTTAGGTTCATACCAGAATGCGATCAGCGTTGCCAGTAGTGGGTTGTGCTCAATATTTAAAGAAATACAAGATAATTTTAACATAGAAGTAAAGAACAAATTTGATTTATTGTCTGATCTAGAGATCCTATTTCAAGATGTAGATGATCAATGGGAAATGCTGAAGAATTCAATCAGTTGTGCAGCAGAAAAAACTATTCCAAAAGTAAAGAAAGTGGGCCGTAAGACATGGATGACTGAAGAAATTTTACAACTAATGGAAACAAGAAGACAGAACAAAAATAATCCTGCCAAATATGAAGAAATTCACAGAAAAGTCAGAACCTTATGTAAGGAGGCTAAAGAAACATGGCTTGAGAAAAGTTGCAGAGAAATTGAAAAACAACACAACAGTAAAAATGCGAAACTAATGCACAAAAGAATTCAGGAGATTACTAATCAAAGAACACGTACATCAGCAGGCTGCCTAAAGACAAAAGATGGAAGAGTCATAATAGAAAAAGATCAGATTTTACATGTATGGTCAGATTACATGAAAAACCTTTATGACGATAACAGAGACGAACAATATATTGTTCAAAATAACAATGAAAGGCCAGCAATTTTGAAGACGGAGGTTCAGAATGCTCTTAATCATATGAAATCTGGCAAGACCCCCGGTCCAGACAGCGTCACAACAGAAATGATTAATGCTTTAGAAGAATATGGAATAGATAAAGTTACCAGTCTGCTTAATACAATATATGATACTGGAAATATACCTCATGAGTTATGTAATTCTGTATTTATTGCAATCCCAAAGAAATCAGGAGCCTTGGAATGTGATCAACATCGAACAATTAGTATAAAGAGTCACATCACGAAGATTTTGCTAAGAATTATCATGCAAAGAGTTAGGAGGAAAATACAACCTGAAATAGGAGAAGAACAATGTGGGTTTGTAGTAGGCAAGGGTACAGTAAATGCTGTGTATATACTGAGAACCGTAATCGAACGTTCTATAGAAGTAAACAAAGATCTACACCTTTGCTTTATTGACTACACAAAGGCTTTTGATAAAGTGAGACATGTCAACATGATAAGGATGCTTGAAGATCTACAAATTGATGGGAAAGACCTTAGACTTGTAAAAAACATATATTGGAAACAACAAGCTGCCATAAGAGTTGATAATGAAGTAAGCCAATATCAGCCTATTAAGAGAGGTGTGAGACAGGGATGTGTAATGTCTCCAGATCTGTTTTCCCTGTACAGTGAAAATATTTTCAGAAATATTGAAAATATGGAAGGAATCAACATTGGGGGACGATGCATCAATAACATTAGATATGCAGATGATACAGTCTTGATTGCAGACAATGAACAGGATCTGCAAAATTTAGTAGATGCGGTTGTTACACACAGTGAACAACAAGGGTTAGAATTAAATTGTAAAAAGACACAGATTATGGTCGTCACTAGGAAGAACGAAATACCACAGTGTAATATACAAGTAAATGGGAATATTCTTCAACAAGTGAATAGGTACAATTATCTCGGAACAGTAATAACATCTGATGGGAGATGCCTTGAAGAGATTAGAACAAGGATCGCCATGGCAAAAGTAGCCTTTAGCAAGATGAAAAACATACTGACCAATAAAAAGATGTCAATTGAAACGAGAAAAAGAGTGTTGAGATGCTACATAGAACCTGTACTTTTATATGGATGTGAAGCTTGGACAATGAGCAGCCAGGCTGAAAAACATCTGATGGCTGTAGAAATGTGGTTTCTGAGGAAAATGCAAAGAATACCATGGACAGCCAGAAAGACCAAAGAACAAGTCCTTCAAGAAACAAATGAAGATCGTAAACTGATCAGAGACATTAGACGTAGACAGTCACAATTCTTTGGGCATGTTATGAGAAGAAATGATTTGGAGAACTTGGTGACAACTGGTAAGATCGAGGGGAACAGACCAAGGGGAAGACCTAGAAACAAGTATCTGGATGGCTTGGCCTTGTGGCATGGTCGAGACAGAAACACGGAACTGATCCACGACTCTGTTGATCGAGTGAGATGGCAGAACATGACCGCCCACGCTTACCGGCATGGCACATGATGGATGGATGGAATATTAACATCTTTTGTGAAGTTGTCAGGCTGAATTATGTCAACTGAATTATTGAAATAATCCTCATTGATAATTGTATGGTAGGGTGTGGAGTCTGTTGGGTTAAACTCAATATGTTTCTCTTTCTTTGAAGTGTTTGTACTACTTGTTTTTATATCGATTGTCACAGCCTCACATAAGGGCGGTACCAACATAAAAGTAAGAGATACTGGCGAAGGGATAGAACTCCAGCTAAAGGGAAAGAACCGAGTCACTCGAAGGCTCGAATAATCCAGAGCCTTCTCGAAGGACCGGTCAGTGTGTCCACAGCCCCGTGGACACCGATGGGGCCCGCCGATTGCGGGGTCCACGAGAAACTCAGAGAGAGTTACCACCCGTGTCGGATTGCGACACGTGTGGAAAGGCAGACACGGACTGGACATCGAGGAAGCAACAGGGCTTACCTTAAGGGGGACTTGATAGTTCAGACCCAAGTGTATTTAGGGGTCTTATGCATATGTTAGATAGCTGATAGAGTTGTTGTGATAATCATGTTTATTGTAAACTCCTGTGATACGCAACTTGCTGATTGCTGGCTTGTAAAAACTCGCTTCGCCAGCGTACTGTAATATAATGTAAATAAATGATGCTAGATTGTATCTGAACGGAGTTTGTTGCCTGTATGAGCCCGAGTTTCAATCCCCTAGAGATCTAGGACGGTGACAGGCTATTTGGGGGCAAGCCGGTTTTGGCAATCACAAGCTTTACGTTTCAGACAGCTCTTGGTTTTGCCAAGTAAAAACAATATATCAACTTTCATACATGACAAAGTCAAAAACTTTGCAGCTATCTGTGAATGAGCTATTGTAGTCCCTCTACAAAAATATTTGAAATGATGATAATGTTATGAAATTTGACATTGACATGACTGTGACAATTACAGTGACAGTTACTAATTTTTTTTTGATTCCAACATCAGATTGTTCCGCGAATATCGTGTGTGTGTAACCTGTCCTCCAGCAGTGGCGAGAGAATAAGACTACAGTCGAGAGATCAGGGGAAATAAGATGAGTTTCATTTCATGCTCATTACATCCCTAAGCGATACTCATCCCTCATTCATTGATGTAACATTTTTCTTTGTATTGATTTTTATGTATATGCTAATCTCATAACCAAGTAAATCTGCTCATGTAAATTTGAATGTAAACATTAAGGGGGATAACCAACTTTGGTACACCCTGACTAATTTCAAAGGGATTTAATTTCAATAAAGTGAACAATAACTAAAATACAAGATGTCAACATTAGAACAGTGTATTGAATTAGGTATTAGGTTAGGATATATTGAGGAAAAACTTTCAGAATGGGCACAAAAGACACATTCAGAAAATATTGCACGAGAAGAAAGAGCAATGGAAAGAGAAGAGAAAAAGATACAAGCAGAAAGAGAAGAGAAAAGATACAGATGCAAATTGAGGCAGAAGAGAAAAAGATGCAAGCAGAAAGAGAAGAGAAAAAGATGCAAATTGAGGCAGAAGAGAAAAAGATGCAAGCAGAAAGAGAAGAGAAGAAGATGCAAATTGAGGCTGAAGAGAAAAAGATGCAGATGCAAATGGAAGCTGAAGAAAAGAAAATGCAACTGCAGGCTCAAGAGAAGAAGATGCAGATGGAGCTTGAGGCTGCGACCAAGCAAGCCCAATTAAATGCAGAGACACAGATAAAATTAAAACAAATGGAAATTGACTCCAACTTAGAAATGTCAGTAAACAAAATTAGAAGTAAAGAAGATGAACAAAAATACAACAAATATAAAGGCCTTGTCAAAGCGTTTTGTTCAGGAGATTCTATAAGCGCATACTTAGAGAACTTCGAGTGTTTGATGACTTACCATAAGGTCGCAAAAGTCGACTGGTCATTTATTCTGATGAGAAATTTCGCATTAGAGCCCTTAAAAGTGATAGAGACAGTTCCACAAGACATGAGGAAAGATTATGATTATTTAAAACAAAGAATACTCCAACATTTCTCACTAGATACAGCAGGCTATCAACTACAGTTCTCAAAATTAGCCCCATTACCTAACCAAACTTTCATAGACTACGTGTCTACAGTTCAGGATATTTGTACAAAATGGATAACCTCAGCAAAAACAAATAACAACCATGATAAACTGAAAGAGCTAATTATAATTGATAAAATTATTAGCACAATTCCAACACCTTTTTCTAAATTTTTGAGGCAAATGGATTGTAAAACTATCCAAGAAATAGAAAATAAGGGGAGCGCATATTTTACAGCGAACCGCGATATTTTTCAGTTAAATATGAGCCAAAATGAAACAGCAGCGGTTACAAACACCAAATATTCAAAACCAAATGAAAATAGGTTCAAACAACGCTCTAAGTTCACAAAACCAGTCATGTGTCAGTATTGTCATCTGACACACGAACAGTACGCGATGTGTGACAAATCACCAAATTATCCACATCATCTCCAAATGGTAGTGGAAAAACAAAAGAACAAAAGGAACGCATATCAGAGAGCGGTTAAATGTTATTTTTGTTCGAGCTATGGCCATTATTCATCAGTTTGTGATGGGAGAAAGATGATGAAGCAGGCCAATGCCGCATTAATAGACACATCCTCAGATGAAGAAATTGAACAACAGAACGAATGCGACATCCAGAATGAAAGTGCGAGTGAGTTAGGTAATGCAGTAGAAATCATTAACACCATCACTGATAACACATGTAACACCTGTAGAAAATTTCAGCTTGATACAACTTTGTTATGCGGCCACACAATCCCAGTTTCTAACGAAATGGCCAACGCAGCCTTAACATCAACAGGCAAGTTAAAGTTTGCAACAGGTTTTGTTAATAACAAACAATGTACATTAATACGAGATTCCGGAGCGACTCTTTGTGGAATTAAGAGAACATTAGTTAATGACAAAGACTACACACACAAATACGTAACGTGTCGCACATTCGCAGGCACGATCGAAAGATACCCCCTAGCACTTGCCGAAATTCGCACACCTTTTATATCAGGACAAGTGCTATGCGCAGTACTAGAAAATCCTGCCGCTGAAATCATCCTTGGGAATCTTCCCAACATAAGATCTTGCTCTGAAAGGGAAATCAGAGAATGGGAACAGAAAAACTGTATCCAAAAACCAAACAGCGATTCCAAAATGAAAAACCACGCGTGCTTGTCTCAAACTGCCAAAAGCACAAGGGAGACAACCGATGACGGAATTCGAAATGAATTCACAGAGGTGCAGAATACAGGGGCGGTTGAATCTTTCAATGATACCATCAAATTAACACCTCGAACTGAGGACGCCATCGATCCACAAATTACTGAGCCTGTAAATGTGCAACAACACACACAACACGCTAATATAGTAACAAGACAAACGACACACAAAACCCACACCGACCAACTTCAGGAGTCGCTACAAATCATGTCACCTAATATTACCACCACCGAGTTTATAGAAGAACAAAAAGCAGATCCAACCCTTTCGCAATATTTTCGGCTAGTAGGATTAAAGCCAAAATTGACGAAAAACGCTTCTTGGACATTTAGACTAAATAACAATGTTCTAACGAGATTATATACCAGAGATCAAACCACGATACAGCAAGTGGTTCTACCTCAGTCACATCGTGAGAAAGTGCTACATATAGCCCATGACTCACCTTTCGGAGGTCATATGGGTTACGAAAAAACCAGGGCCAGAGTCCTGAGCCAATTTTATTGGCCTAAATTTTGCCAAGACATAAAAACCCATTGTAGTTCATGTGATACCTGTCAGAAACTAATCAAAAAGGGAAAAAACCCTACGGCAGACATTCAATCAACCACAACTGCCTCGAGACCATTTCAAATCGTGGCGGTTGATTTAGTAGGTCCTTTGAACCACATCTCAAACAAAGGAAATAGATACATTTTTACACTTGTTGATTTGTGTTCAAGATGGGCAGAAATGATTCCATTAAAATCTATCTCCTCTAAGGATGTGACGGACGTATTATTACAGATATTCTCCCGTTTTGGCTTTCCGGAGAAGATAATATCGGATAGAGGAACGCAATTCATATCTAATGCCACCCAATCGGTAACTAAGTTACTAGGCATAAAACAATGTTTTACAAGTCCCTATCGACCGGCCGCGAATGGAATTTGCGAAAAATTAAATGGGGACCTAAAACATATGTTATCCAAAGTGACAGCTGAAAATCCAGCCGATTGGGATATATTTCTCCCAATGGTGCTGTTCGCATACAGAGAAGTCCCACAATCAAGCACGGGGTTCTCTCCGTTTGAATTGATATATGGAGCGAACCCAAGAGGACCTCTCACTATTTACAAAGATATAATATCACAACCCGTAAACACCCAATTACCAGTTTCCACCTATGATTTGGTCACTGACACCAGAGACAAAATCATTAGATCCTGTATACTGGCCAGAACATCATTACAGGAGAAAGGTTTTAGGTACAGGCAGTACGCCAACAAAGGGGCAAAAACGATTGTATTGCAACCAAATCAAGATATTTTACTATTACTACCTGACAAGAGAGATTTACTATCAACCTCTTGGCAGGGACCATTTAAAGTTGTGAGAAGGATTTCGGAAGTTGACTACGAAATTTCTTTGAATGGAAAGTTGAAAATATTCCATGTAAATATGTTAAAACCATACTATTCTAGAAATGACAGTGACACGAACAAGCAGACGCAGATAACAGATGACAATAACCAGGCTGACAAGAATGACAACAGAAACGAAACGACAATTACCCGACTGAATGACACCTCGACAAACGAAGCATCGTTAACGACTCATTCTTGTGACAACGAAGACGACGAAAACATATTCACAGTACCGACAATATGGGATAACGACAAGTACGACCAATTTAACGACACATTGGCAACTATTAGTCTCGACGACGACGACAATGACATTGAAGACAATTTACAAACAGTAGCGTCAGTAATAAATCAGACGGACGTAGACAATACGGAAATTCCAGTACCAATTATGAACGACGACAGTACTATGAAGGACGTACAATCTTATATTGATGATATATGTATCCATTCTTCAAACATGACTTCTCACTTACTTACACTCCAACAAGTCTTTAACCAAATCTTTCTTTTTGGACTTACTATCAAACCTTCCAAGGTTGAAATAGGCTATAAACAGATAGACTTCCTAGGTCATAGGATTTCCGAAGGCAAACTATTGACAGATGATAAAATTGTATCAAAAATTCTCAAACTAGAAGTTCCAACTACAAAGAAACAGGTTAGAAGCCTGTTAGGTCTCATAAACTATTATGCCAAGTTTATACCAAACTGGGCGGAACTCACATCAGTTTTTTCTAATCTGTTGACAAAAGATCATCCAGAAAAATTTTGTAAGAGTATCCGCTTAGAGGATGCAATGTGCAAATTGAAATCAATTTTTTCTAACCCACCCGTATTAAGATTACCAAACATAGATATACCCTTTATTCTGACCACAGATTCGAGTGCTATCGCAATTGGAGGATGCCTGATGCAAGAATATCAAGGCTTGAGACATCCAATACTCTACGTCAGCCGCAAGCTGAAAAAGGCAGAGATCCATTATTCCACAGTGGAGTTAGAGGCATTAAGTCTACTTTTTTGTATGCGTCGGTTATCTAAGTTCCTCTTAGGTTCGCATTTTGTTGTTTTAACCGATAATTCGCCACTGCGGGTACTTAAACAAGGTGTGCCAAAGAACCATCGTTTGGAAAGATGGTGTCTTCTTCTTCAGGATTTCGACTTTGAAATCCGCCATATCAAGGGCACTGATAATATTATTGCTGACCTTTTATCACGGCAAACTAATGCACCAGCAGACTAACACTAGGCACATTAATTATTCGCCATACAATAAGCTGTGATATTTTAGTCTGTTGCATAGAACAGTGTACCGCTACACCTACTAGAGAACTTTCATTCAGAAGTATCAACGCCCAAGTGAAGAGGTTACGTATAACACCCACGAACATGAAACTTTGAGAACCCTATATTACCAATTACCAAGGCTGTAAAAACAATCCGAGCGATATATAATATCTGTGAAATGATTTCAACCAGTGAACTGACAGTCATCGTGTAAAGATTAAGAACACTGCATACTCGCTATTGCTAAGAAACTTCGCAAACAGCCGGAATAGAACTACGTCGACTACAACATGCAAGGGACAGCTATATTAACTGTTAACATTGATGGCACGACACACGGACAACAGGAGGACAACACACACATCGTCGTTGGAGTTAGTTAATTAATTTACTATTAGTTAATATGTATTACACTTGTATTTAATTATGTATATAAAATATGTCAACCTATAACTTGTATATTTTCTACCATAATATTACAGGTATTTCCACTCATAGGTGAAATATTCTTCCTATACAATTTTTTCTAGTTAAGTTATAAACCATTTTTTGATTACACGTACAAAAAGTACTTGTTACCTTAAAGGGAACATATCGCCTAATCCATTTTTTCTAAGGGCAGTAAGACTTACCTCAAATTTATTTGTATATTTTAACAAAATACTATTTTGTATGAAAGACGTATGAATGACAGAGTGAATGAATTAAATGAGAGAGCGATATACTGAGCGGACAAATTGTACGCAAAACGTATTTATTTTAATTTGTCTGCGTCTTTCATGTAAAAATGTATTACCTGTCTAATTGTTGATACATGTTTAGTATTTAATACACTACATCTAAGCGCCACTGTTTGGAATGCCCCGATCATGCATTACACACATTGGGGTAATTCATGACAAAGGATATCCCAACTCGTGACGCTTGGAGATAAACCACACAGTGAGCACACACTTTATACAAACTCAAAACTGAACACTAACAATTAAAATACAGTCACTTTATTAGAAACAGCAACATAGCAGTCAATACACTAACAAGCCAACAGGAACACACGTAGTCAGGTGGGATAAAACAAAAGCATAACTACATATTCAGCAACATACAACATACGGAAGTAAAAATGTATCGAAATACACACACAGGACAAGATTTGCAGGTGTACTTAAATAGCCAAGACATTTGTCTTGTTAAAACTCTCTTACACAGAGTTTTAATATCTTGGTATCATATGGATACTTGAGAAGGGCGCGGTTGTAAAAACAACTGGGAAACGTCACGGAACTTCGGTCAGATAAGCATGTTTAAGAACATAGAAGAGATAGACCTCTTCAGCAATCATCTTGAAGTGGTGTATGGGAGAATACATGAGTTGTTGATGTAGATGTGTAGGTTGCCAAGTTACTATCCACCAAACTACAAACACCGACTTTATGTGATCCTGTGACAGAATTAGTACAGAACTAATTACCATATAATAACCCATCAAAGCAGGGGGAGAGGGGGACTCCTGTCACAGCCTCACATAAGGGCGGTACCAACATAAAAGAAAGAGATACTGGCGACAGGGATAGAACTCCAGCTAAAGGGAAAGAACCGAGTCACTCGAAGGCTCGAATAATCCAGAGCCTTCTGGAAGGACCGGTCAGTGTGTCCACAGCCCCGTGGACACCGATGGGGCCCGCCGATTGCGGGGTCCACGAGAAACTCAGAGAGAGTTACCACCCGTGTCGGATTGCGACACGTGTGGAAAGGCAGACACGGACTGGACATCGAGGAAGCAACAGGGCTTACCTTAAGGGGGACTTGATAGTTTCAGACCCAAGTGTATTTAGGGGTCTTATGCATATGTTAGATAGCTGATAGAGTTGTTGTGATAATTATGTTCATTGTAAACTCCTGTGATATGCAACTTGCTGATTGCTGGCTTGTAAAAACTTGCTTCGCCAGCGTACTGTAATATAATGTAAATAAATGATGCTAGATTGTATCTGAACAGAGTTTGTTGCCTGTATGAGCCCGAGTTTCAATCCCCTAGAGATCTAGGACGGTGACATCGATGATGTTTACTTTCTCCAGTTTCTTTGCTGGACTGTCTATTGTAATGTCTATGGCTGCATTTGCTTTTGCTGTTTGTAATTGTTTCAATCCATCACATTCAAAGCGTCTGTGACCAAAGGCTAAACAAAAATGACATTTGGTTCTATATTTCTTTTGATTTGTCTTTCCCAGTTTTTGTGCTATAATAGTGTTCAAATATTCTTGACAAGTGGGATTTTTATCACACATCGAATTTCTTGTGTGTGGAGTGTTACAATGTTCGCACGGTACTGGTTTTGTTTTTTGTGGTTTGTTTTGACAATCAGTGGCTGAAGATGCAGTTGCCCTGACATTGCTATTTTGTGGAGTGTTCTTCCCTGCGTCTTTAATTTGGTTGTAATATTCGCAACATTTCTGTAGTAATTGTTGGATTGGCTCTTTGTTGTGCTCTTCTAAATATTTTCCGCATTCGGCTGGGAGTGTTGCTTTAAGTTTTTCCACTACTAAGAAATTTATTATTTCCTGGTTGTTGTCTGTATGTCTAATTTCAAATATTAGCTTCTTGTAATAGTTTTCTATTTCTTGTATATACTGGGTAAACGACTTGTCTGGGGCCGGTTTCAGATTTTGTACCTCTAATTTTAGAGTGTCGAAGTTGTTTACATAGTGTTTGAATATGTTTATTTTGTAATACTCATAGTCTTCCCTTGACATATCTGGTGTGATCTCTACTAGCTGTTTACTTTTTATTGGTATGAATTCTCTATACCATGTATACCATCTAGTTTTTGGAATTGTGTAGTCTTGCATTGTCTTCTCGAATTCCTGTGTCCAATCACGGATTAGGTTAATTTTCCTATTCTCATTTTCAGTGATCTGTAAGTTTTTCTTGACTTGTGTTCGTATACCCTTGAAATGACCCTTTAACTTTCTGTAATGTTCTGTGCCCCAATATCTTGATTGCTCTGGAGTGTCTTCATCGTCTGACATCATTTTCTGTTAATTACTATTCAACTCTAAAAATGATGATATCTATACAAGGAAATCAAAGAATGCAGATTTGGGTAATTAGCAATCAAAATTAATCAACTCATCTTTATCTTCTGTTTACTCGAACGCTTGATGTACGGGAACGTGATTCTCGTGCTGGTTACAGTTGACCTGTTCTGGTTACGTCGGTCGCTTTGTAGAATTGAAACTTGCTGTGGAAAGAAATGACGTTATTTTCGTTCTATTTTTATCAACAAATATCTGATTTACAATTTATTATTATTTTCTTATAGGTCTTATTCAATAGATCTTCTTCTTTAGATAAGTAGCGTTCTTTTATGCATTTTAGTTGGGTATGTAGTTCGTGTGTACTTCTGACACCATTCTACCTGTCAAAGTCCTAACTATCTCTTACTTCTAGCTCATTGGACGTGGACAGGCATATTATAACATCCAGGACGTGTACATACACCTAGTTACAATAACTGCACTCGAAACTCGCAGGAGCAGTCTCCTTTACAACCTTTATTACATAATACTAAAAGGTAATATCATTTAGAGCACACCTGTCTCAATACACCGTTAACTCACGCTGACGATTACGCACTCATTCTACACAGGCGGCCAAACGCTCGCTCACATCCACCTGGGCGATATTTACACCCTGTCGCCCTGCTGATCATTCGCAATCACAGTCTCACATCATCCCGTACATATCACAGCTAGTACATTCCTCGAATATCAATACACAACTGTCCACCACATCTATCCGTCACAACACTATCGTTCTATCGTTCTATCTCTCGCTATTCTCAATACGTCCGTCTCTCTCTGCTGTCTCACACACACAGACCCTTCTCCTCTTCGTCCTTCCCGCATCACGTGGGTGTGTCCACGGGCTCCTTGCCTGACCTTCCGTCAGCCAAGCCATGCCGTCTCCTAGTAATGAGTAGTATCCTTGACCTCAGCTTTTGCTTAGGTCCTTATGCACATACAGATCCTGACACGTGGAGTGCGAGGTTGCGTATCTCATTAGCTACCTTTGATAAAAATAGCAGCAAAATACTCTAAGTTAGCAAACGACAACTCTCAGTGTTTCACACACTAACAACTGACATGTTTAGAACAAAGTGAGGCAGTAGAAAGTACCTAGTGAGACTGAAAAACTGATAAATTGTACGGAATTATAAAATTAAAGAAAAGTGACTCTGATGGATTGACATAGTGTTTCAGATCGTAAAATGAATGAAATCTTAAGTAATATGACTGACATATTGTATCAAATGTTTACATTAACAAATCTAAAAAACCAACACATTCAGTGCGTAAACAAAATGTAGGTTTGAAGCTAACAAAAGTTGATGACGTTAAGTGGGAAGTCGGGATCCGTCACAATTATAAATTAATATGTAGCATAGATGTTATATTATGCATCAAATTAAAGAGGGATTGCATAAAGAAAAATAGTGTATATATCCATATAACAGATACGGGAAGTCACTAAAGACGAATCATCATCCCATGCCACTTGATCAGTTAACATATACCTACATGACCGGGACAGTAGTGCCACCGGGTAGTTGTGATGCGGATCTATTTTCAACAGTGAATTGTAATACATAACACACAAACGATAGATTGCGCGGATGAGCTGTATCCTGGAGTGTGGCTCCATGGACCATGAACGGAGTACGCAAAAGATATCATGGCGGGAAAGGCATACAACGGTTCATAGTACGCAGCGGGCGTGGAGGCGTCGCAGGCAAACGCCCAGGGAAGAAGCTGGCTTCCCAAGGCCACAGGTCCTAGGATATGTGTTTGGGGAGGGAGGGGGCGTAGCACCGGGTGCACGCTGCTCTCCTCCCCGAGGGAGGAAAGGGGAGGGTGCTTTGGGAGCAGGCACAGTTCGCAGTTAGTGGACAAACACAGAGGCAACGTAGTCTCGAAATATGGTTCGAATGCGTGGCAGGAGAAAGACACCCGGAGTCATGACCCAGTTTGGCCGATTAACAGAGAGTGTCAGAAAGGTACAGGACAGACACATTCCGGGAAAGGAGACTACATCTGACGATCAGAAGCCTTCTGTCGTGCTTGCTCCGCGAATGAGTTTTTTGATCATTTCACACTGCCTGTCACATTAACTGCCGTCTCCGTTGCGAAAGTGTTACAAACGCAGCTCGTGATCCGTATACCCGCGGTCGAAACACAGCTTTGGGCGATTTGACAGCAGACCGTCTTACGTTTAAAAAAAAATAAATTGTATGGATGTCGGTCGTTCAGAAAGTAATGGCAAATTCCAGAACGTTAACTTGCCAAGAGATCACACAGCAAAACATGCTGGGTTGACTGCGACGTCTTATAAAGCTGCATATTTAGCTGCTATCTTGCTAGATGCATACTGTAGCGTTATCAGTCCATCTCTCTGCTCTAGGGGATAGACTTCATCGTACCGGGTTTATCCCATATGGCTCGGTCTCTTTCCGCAGGGTGGCCTGCTGAAAGGGCCCAGCAAAACACAAACTCCGTAGCTCCAGCGACCAACCCCAGCAGTCTTCGAGAAAATTTCACTCGTCACCCGGATGTCGTAGCCCGGAGTCGAACCCACAACTGTCAGAGCGCGAGGCAGGTAGTTTAACCACTTAGCCACGCAGGCCTCCCTGCTTAGTTGTATATCATATGAAGTGAATACATAAATTATACGTTGGCTGAAATACTTCAAACACACAGTCGTGATATTGGTCCAATGTAGAGAACAGTTATCCCCTCGGAAAAACAAAAAATTCATAACAAAATCTTCCTGTTTGCACAACTTTGGCTAGAACCGCCTGATTGTTGATTTCTCGATATTTTTAAGCAAGCGATTATTGTTCGTCGAAAACATTACATGAAACATCTTTTCTTTGTTAACTTTATGGAGCTATTAAGCAGATGTTTCTATATTGCCGAGTCTGGAGTTTTAAGATATGCCGACAACTCAGGGATACCTAGAGAATGCATTATTCTCATCGTTTTCATGATTAACTCTCCTGTTTTTTACACACGCTGGTGTGTGTTCGGTTATTCGATTTGCTAAGTGTCGTTCGGACTATCAATGTATGTTATATATGTCTTCTAGCAGTTGCATTTGCGAAAGAAAATAGTAACCAGCTAACATTGAAAACTTCCTAAGATTTTCCTTTTGTAACTCATTAAGTGTTATGTAATTATTAATCGCCTTAAGTAACTTCCCACATCTGCCATGAGCTTATATATCGCCAAAATATTGACATTGCGATATAATACAACATGTCTGCTACCATATTAACAACTCTTAAGCCATAACTGGACACACCTGAACTTCCAACTTTCCGTCTTTCTTTTTTGTTTGGTCCTAACATACTTTTTGTTTGGTCCTAACATACTTTTTGTTTGGTCCTAACATACTTTTTGTTTGGTCCTAACATACTTTTTGTTTGGTCCTAACATACTTTTTGTTTGGTCCTAACATACTTTTTGTTTGGTCCTAACATACTTTTTGTTTGGTCCTAACATACTTTTTGTTTGGTCCTAACATACTTTTTGTTTGGTCCTAACATACTTTTTGTTTGGTCCTAACATACTTTTTGTTTGGTCCTAACATACTTTTTGTTTGGTCCTAACATACTTTTTGTTTGGTCCTAACATACTTTTTGTTTGGTCCTAACATACTTTTTGTTTGTTTGGTCCTAACATACTTTTTGTTTGGTCCTATCATACTTTTTGTTTGGTCCTAACATACTTTTTGTTTGGTCCTAACATACTTTTTGTTTGGTCCTAACATACTTTTTGTTTGGTCCTAACATACTTTTTGTTTGGTCCTAACACACTTTTTGTTTGGTCCTAACATACTGTTTGTTTGGTCCTAACATACTTTTTGTTTGGCACCGAATCCGTTAAATGTTCGTTAATAAACTGGACACACCTCGGTCCATTCTCTCAGTATGATGAAAGACTTCGAAATGCCACCCCATTAAATGGTTTTTCATTTCTACTCGTCAAGTGTGCCTCTGTTTGCCAGAGAAAGGACAACCTCGTCGCCTTACGTGTATCGTAATCTTACACCCAGGTAATGACATCATTGTTATTATTATTATTACTATTACATTATTATTATTACTATTATATTTTTATGGTTATTAATATTTTTTTGAATAACGAAGACACAGACAATAGATTGCAAAATTTATTGCTTGGAATATTTCGCTGCATCTCGTCATGAACATACTGCAAAAATAACAGAACATAAAGACAAATAACTAGATAAATCCTTCAAGCTGAAATATACATATGTTCGAACAGTAATTTAATCGACAATCCTGCACCGCTATATTACACCTCAGCTTGAGTAATCCATCTAATTGCTTCACAGTTGGTAATGGGAGGCGACGTTTCAGAAAATCAAAACAGAATGCACCATTTACCTGGCGATATGAAGCGAAATATGCCAGGCAATAAATGGTGCGATCTATTGTTTGTGTCTTCGTTGTTCAAATTGACTACGGGTGAACATTATTTTGATTATTATTATGATTATTATTATTATTATTACTATTACATTATTATCATTACTATTACAAATCGTAAGAACTCCGACGCGGAGCAAACACGGCAGGAGCTTCCGATCATCAGATGTCAACCCCCTTCCCCAAGCATTTCGAATCTTCAATTTCTTAACACTCTCTGGGGGTGGTCCCACCCGGGTCATGATTCCGGGCGTCTTCCCCCTGCCGTGGAGACGTTCGTTCGGTCATATTCGTTATCCCTGTTATTACTATTACATTATTATTATTACTATTACATTATTATTATATTAATTATAATACACGGAGGTCAGCATGGCCGAATGGATAAGAGAGAGCTTTCTTAAACATCCGGTTTGCTGATGTCGAGATGGCGCGTTCAACCCCTACATTGGTCAGTTGGACTAAAATGTTGACTTATCACCCTTGACTTGGGGACGCAAATTACAAGTAGTCGGATTGGGTACGCCTGATGGCGAGGGACACTGGTAATAGGGAAGGCTAATCCACACGCAAGAATCAGTTCCGTGCACTAAAGAAGTAGCACTTGTATAGACGACGTTTGAATTAACAGCGAGAGGTGAAATAAAACTATTCAAACTTTAAAACTACAACTTCTAAA